>CM055960.1:406503-587285 GCA_029490685.1 Schizonepeta tenuifolia
CACGATGTATAGGAATTCTGATCATTCGGGGTCTTAGGCCTTTAGATAAGGATTCTGTGGAAATAAAGATCGATCGAATCGTGCGAGTAACGAAGAAGTTATGGCAAAATAGTTTTTAGCCCAGGCCCCTAGGGGGTACTCCTAGGGCCCGGCCCAAAAATTGGAGCTCTTTGTTCAGCACGATGGATAGGAATTCCAATCATGCGGGGTATAGAGCCTTTAGATAAGGATTCCGTCGACATAAAGATCGACCGAATCGGGCGACAAATGAAGAAGTTATGGCCAAAATAGTTTTTGCGTCGAGTCCCGTTTTGCGCAGTTCCACTATTTTTGCCATAACTTCTAGGCTATTTGTCCGATTCGCCCGATTCAAGCGGTGTTGGAAACCTTATTCCAAGGGCTATCCCCCAAAAAGTAAAAATCCACTTTTCAAAACAAGCGAAAAAGTGACTATTTTGGGCGTATTCGGCCGATTTACCCGTGATCTGGGCCTTTAAATTACGCAAGCTCACTTTAAAATGCCATAAGTACATGCGAATGTTCTAATGTGAGAAAAAATCAACACTTCGTTTCGGATGATTTTTCAGCCCCCGAACCCCTAGTGGTAACCCTAGGGCCCGGCCCGAAAATTGAAACTCCTTGTTCGACACGATGTATAGAAATTCCGATCATTAGGGGTCTTAGGCCTTTAGATAAGGATTCTATGGACATAAAGATCGACCGTATCGGGCGAGTAACGAAGAAGTTATGGCAAAATAGTTTTTAGCCCAGGCCCCTAGGGGGTAATCCTAGGGCCCAGTCCAAAAATTGGAGCTCTTTGTTCAGCACGATGGATAGGAATTCCAATCATGCGAGGTCTTGGGCCTTTAGATAAGGATTCTTTCGACATAAACATCGATCGAATCGGGCGAAAAATGAAGAAGTTATGGCCAAAATAGTTTTTGCATCGGGTCCCGTTTTGCGCAGTTCCACTATTTTTGCCATAACTGCTAGGCTATTTGTCCGATTTGGCCGATTCAAGCGAAGTTGGAAACCTTATTCCAAGGGATATCCCCCAAAAAGTAAAAATCCACTTTTCCTATTATTTTGCCTTACTAGAACTTCGTGAGAGTCCAAAACAAGCAAAAAAGTGACAATTTTGGGGCGTATTCGGCCGATTTACCCGCGATCTGGGCTTTTAAATTACGCAAGCTCACTTTAAAATGCCATAAGTACATGTGAATGTGCTAATGTGAGAAAAAATATACATTTCGTTTCGGATGATTTTTCAGCCTCCGAACCCCTAGTGGTAACCCTAGGGCCCGGCCCAAAAATTGAAACTCTTTGTTCAGCACGATGTATAGGAATTCTGATCATTCGTTGTCTTAGGCCTTTAGATAAGGATTCTGTGGACATAAAGATCGACCGAATCGGGCGAGTAATGAAGAAGTTATGGCAAAATAGTTTTTAGCCCAAGCCCTTAGGGGGTACTCCTAGGGCCCGGCCCAAAAATTGGAGCTCTTTGTTCAGCACAATGGATAGGAATTCCAATCATGCGGGGTATAGGGCCTTTAGATAAGGATTCCGTCGACATAAAGATCGACCGAATCGGGCGATAAATGAAGAAGTTATGGCCAAAATAGTTTTTGCGTCGGGTCCCGTTTTGCGCAGTTCCACTATTTTTGCCATAACTTCTAGGCTATTTGTCCGATTCGGCCGATTCAAGCGGTGTTGGAAACCTTATTCCAAGGGCTATCCCCCAAAAAGTAAAAATCCACTTTTCAAAACAAGCGAAAAAGTGACTATTTTGCGGCGTATTCGGCCGATTTACCCGTGATCTGGGCCTTTAAATTACGCAAGCTCACTTTAAAATGCCATAAGTACATGCGAATGTGCTAATGTGAGAAAAAATCAACACTTCGTTTCGGATGATTTTTCAGCCCCGAACACCTAGTGGTAACCCTAGGGCCCGGCCCGAAAATTGAAACTCTTTGTTCGGCACGATGGATAGAAATTCCGATCATTAGGGGTCTTAGGCCTTTAGATAAGGGTTCTGTGGACATAATGATCGACCGAATCGGACGAGTAACGAAGAAGTTATGGCAAAATAGTTTTTAGCCCAGGCCCCTAGGGGTATCCTAGGGCCCGGCCCAAAAATTGGAGCTCTTTGTTCAGCACGATGGATAGGAATTCCAATCATGCGGGGTCTTGGGCCTTTAGATAACGATTCTATCGACATAAAGATCGACCGAATCGGGCGAGAAATGAAGAAGTTATGGCCAAAATAGTTTTTGCGCCGGGTCCCGTTTTGCGCAGTTCCACTATTTTTGCCATAGCTTCTAGGCTATTTGTCCGATTTGGCCGATTCAAGCGGCATTGGAAACCTTATTCCAAGGGCTATCCCCCAAAAAGTCAAAATCCATTTGTCCTATTATTTTGCCTTACGAGAACTTCGTGAGAGTCCAAAACAAGCAAAAAAGTGACAATTTTGGGGCGTATTAAGCCGATTTACCCGCGATCTGGACTTTTAAATTACGCAAGCTCACTTTAAAATGCCATAAGTACATGTGAATGTGCAAATGTGATAAAAAATCAACATTTCGTTTCGGATGATTTTTCAGCCTCCGAACCACTAGTGGTAACCCAAGGGCCCGGCCCAAAAATTGAAACTCTTTGTTCAGCACGATGTATAGGAATTCTGATCATTCGGGGTCTTAGGCCTTTAGATAAGGATTCTGTGGACATAAAGATCGACCGAATCGGGCGAGTAACAAAGAAGTTATGGCAAAATAGTTTTTAGCTCAGGCCCCTAGGGGGTACTCCTAGGGCCCGGCCCAAAAATTGGAGCTCTTTGTTCAGCACGATGGATAGGAATTCCAATCATGCGGGGTATAGGGCCTTTAGATAAGGATTCCGTCGACATAAAGATCGACCGAATCGAGCGATAAATGAAGAAGTTATGGCCAAAATAGTTTTTGCGTCAGGTCCCGTTTTGCGCAGTTCCACTATTTTTACCATAACTTCTAGGCTATTTGTCCGATTCGGCCGATTCAAGCGGTGTTGGAAACCTTATTCCAAGGGCTATCCCCCAAAAAGTAAAAATCCACTTTTCAAAACAAGCGAAAAAGTGACTATTTTGGGGCGTATTCGGCCGATTTACCCGTGATCTGGGCCTTTAAATTACGCAAGCTCACTTTAAAATGCCATAAGTACATGCGAATGTGCTAATGTGAGAAAAAATCAACACTTCGTTTCGGATGATTTTTCAGCCCCGAACCCCTAGTGGTAACCCTAGGGCCCGGCCCGAAAATTGAAACTCTTTGTTCGGCACGATGGATAGAAATTCCGATCATTAGGGGTCTTAGGCCTTTAGATAAGGGTTCTGTGGACATAAAGATCGACCGAATCGGACGAGTAACGAAGAAGTTATGGCAAAATAGTTTTTAGCCCAGGCCCCTAGGGGTATCCTCGGGCCCGGCCCAAAAATTGGAGCTCTTTGTTCAGCACGATGGATAGGAATTCCAATCATGCAGGGTCTTGGGCCTTTAGATAAGGATTCCGTCGATATAAAGATCGACCGAATCGGGAGAGAAACGAAGAAGATATGGCCAAACTAGTTTTTGTGTCGGGTCCCGTTTGCGCAGTTCCACTATTTTTGCCATAATTTCTAGGCTATTTGTCCGATTTGGCCGATTCAAGCGGCGTTGGAAACCTTATTCCTAGGGCTATCCCCCAAAAAGTAAAAATCCACTTTTCCTATTATTTTGCCTTAAGAGAACTTCGTGAGAGTCCAAAACAAGCGAAAAAGTGACTATTTTGGGGAGTATTCGGCCGATTTACCCGCGATCTGGGCCTTTAAATTACTCAAGCTCACTTTAAAATGCCATAAGTACATGTGAATGTGCTAATGTGAGAAAAAATCAACATTTCGTTTCGGATGATTTTTCAGCCCCCGAACCCCTAGTGGTAACCCTAGGGCCCGGCCCGAAAATTGAAACTCTTTGCTCGACACGGTGTATAGGAATTCCGATCATTAGGGGTCTTAGGCCTTTAAATAAGGATTCTGTGGACATAAAAATTGACCGAATCGGGCGAGTAACGAAGAAGTTATGGCAATATAGTTTTTAGCCCAGGCCCCTAGGGGGTACTCCTAGGGCCCGGTCCAAAAATTGGAGCTCTTTGTTCATCACGATGGATAGGAAATTCAATCATGCGGGGTCTTGGGCCTTTAGATAAGGATTCTGTCGACATAAAGATCGACCGAATCGGGCGAGAAATGAAGAAGTTATGTCCAAAATAGTTGCATCGGGTCCCGTTTTGCGCAGTTCCACTATTTTTGCCATAACTTCTAGGCTATTTGTCCGATTTGCCCGATTCAAGCGAAGTTGGAAACCTTATTCCATGGGATATCCCCCAAAAAGTAAAAATCCACTTTTCCTATTATTTTGCCTTACGAGAACTTCATGACAGTCCAAAACAAGCAAAAAAGTGACAATTTTGGGGCGTATTCGGCCGATTTACACGCGATCTGGGCTTTTAAATTACGCAAGCTCACTTTAAAATGCCATAAGTACATGTGAATGTGCTAATGTGAGAAAAAATCAACATTTCATTTCGGATGATTTTTCAGCCCCCGAACCCCTAGTGGTAACCCTAGGGCCCGGCCTGAAAATTGAAAATCTTTGTTCGGCATATTGGATAGGAATTCCGATCATTAGGGGTCTTAGGCCTTTAGATAAGGATTCTGTGGACATAAAGATCGACCGAATCGGGCGAGTAATGAAGAAGTTATGGCAAAATAGTTTTTAGCCCAGGCCCCTAGGGGGTACTCCTATGGCCCGGCCTAAAAATTGGAGCTCTAGGTTCAGCTCGATGGATAGGAATTCCAATCATGCGGGGTATAGGGCCTTTAGATAAGGATTCCGTCGACATAAAGATCGACCGAATCGGGCGATAAATGAAGAAGTTATGGCCAAAATAGTTTTTGCGTCGGGTCCCGTTTTGCGCAGTTCCACTATTTTTGCCATAACTTCTAGGCTATTTGTCCGATTCGGCCGATTCAAGCGGTGTTGGAAACCTTATTCCAAGGGCTATCCCCCAAAAAGTAAAAATCCACTTTTCAAAACAAGCAAAAAAGTGACTATTTTGGGGCGTATTCGGCCGATTTACCCGTGATCTGGGCCTTTAAATTACGCAAGCTCACTTTAAAATGCCATAAGTACATGCGAATGTGCTAATGTGAGAAAAAATCAACACTTCGTTTCGGATGATTTTTCAGCCCCGAACCCCTAGTGGTAACCCTAGGGCCCGGCCCGAAAATTGAAACTCTTTGTTCGGCACGATGGATAGAAATTCCGATCATTAGGGGTCTTAGGCCTTTAGATAAGGGTTCTGTGGACATAAAGATCGACCGAATCGGACGAGTAACGAAGAAGTTATGGCAAAATAGTTTTTAGCCCAGGCCCCTAGGGGTATCCTAGGGCCCGGCCCAAAAATTGGAGCTCTTTGTTCAGCACGATGGATAGGAATTCCAATCATGCAGGGTCTTGGGCCTTTAGATAAGGATTCCGTCGATATAAAGATCGACCGAATCGGGAGAGAAACGAAGAAGATATGGCCAAACTAGTTTTTGCGTCGGGTCCCGTTTTGCGCAGTTCCACTATTTTTGCCATAATTTCTAGGCTATTTGTCCGATTTGGCCGATTCAAGCGGCGTTGGAAACCTTATTCCAAGGGATATCCCCCAAAAAGTAAAAATCCACTTTTCCTATTATTTTGCCTTACGAGAACTTCGTGAGAGTCCAAAACAAGCGAAAGAGTGACTATTTTGGGGCGTATTCGGCCGATTTACCCGCGATCTGGGCCTTTAAATTACGCAAGCTCACTTTAAAATGCCATAAGTACATGTGAATGTGCTAATGTGAGAAAAAATCAATATTTCATTTCGGATGATTTTTCAGCCCCGAACCCCTAGTGGTAACCCTAGGGCCCGGCCTGAAAATTGAAACTCTTTGTTCTGCACGATGGATAGGAATTCCGATCATTAGGGGTCTTCGGACTTTAGATAAGGAATCTGTGGACATAAAGATCGACCGAATCGGGCGAGTAACAAAGAAGTTATGGCAAAATAGTTTTTAGCTCAGGCCCTTAGGGGGAACTCCTAGGACCCGGCCCAAAAATTGGAGCTCTTTGTACAACACGATGGATATGAATTCCAATCATGTGGGGTCTTATGCCTTTAGATAAGGATTCCGTCGACATAAAGATCGACCGAATCGGGCGAGAAATGAAGAAGTTATGGCCAAAATTTGCGTCGGGTCCCGTTTTGCGCAGTTCCACTATTTTTGCCATAACTTCTAGGCTAATTGTCCGATTTGACCGACTCAAGCGGCGTTGGAAACCTTATTCCTAGGGCTATCTCCCAAAAAGTAAAAATCCACTTTTCCTATTATTTTTCCTTACGAGAACTTCGTGAGAGTCCAAAACAAGCGAAAAAGTGACTATTTTGGGGAGTATTCGGCCGATTTACCCGCGATCTGGGCCTTTAAATTACTCAAGCTCACTTGAAAATGCCATAAGTACATGTGAATGTTCTAATGTGAGAAAAAATCTACATTTCGTTTCGGATGATTTTTCAGCCCCCGAACCCCTAGTGGTAACCCTAGGGCCCGGCCCAAAAATTGAAACTCTTTGTTCGACACGGTGTATAGGAATTCCGATCATTAGGGGTCTTAGGCCTTTAAATAAGGATTCTTTGGACATAAAGATCGACCGAATCGGGCGAGTAACGAAGAAGTTATGGCAAAATAGTTTTTAGCCCAGGCCCCTAGGGGGTACTCCTAGGGCCCGGTCCAAAAATTGGAGCTCTTTGTTCAGCACGATGGATATGAAATCCAATCATGCGGGGCCTTGGGCCTTTAGATAAGGATTCCGTCGACATAAACATCGACCGAATCGGGCGAGAAATGAAGAAGTTATGTCCAAAATAGTTTTTGCATCGGGTCCCGTTTTGCGCAGTTCCACTATTTTTGCCATAACTTCTAGGCTATTTGTCCGATTTGGCCGATTCAAGCGAAGTTGGAAACCTTATTCCAAGGGATATCCCCCAAAAAGTAAAAATCCACTTTTCCTATTATTTTGCCTTACGAGAACTTCATGACAGTCCAAAACAAGCGAAAAAGTGACTATTTTGGGGCGTATTCGGCCGATTTACCCGTGATCTGGGCCTTTAAATTACGCAAGCTCACTTTAAAATGCCATAAGTACATGTGAATGTGCTAATGTTAGAAAAAATCAACATTTCGTTTCGGATGATTTTTTAGCCCCCGAACCCCTAGTGGTAACCCTAGGGCCCGGCCCGAAAATTGAAACTCTTTGTTCGGCACGATGGATAGGAATTCCGATCATTAGGGGTCTTAGGCCTTTAGATAAGGGTTCTGTGGACATAAAGATCGACTTAATCGGACGAGTAACGAAGAAGTTATGGCAAAATAGTTTTTAGCCCAGGCCCCTAGGGGGTACTCCTAGGGCCCGGCCCAAAAATTGGAGCTCTTTGTTTAGCACGATGTATAGGAATTCCAATCATGCAGGGTCTTGGGCCTTTAGATAAGGATTCCGTCGATATAAAGATCGACCGAATCGGGAGAGAAACGAAGAAGATATGGCCAAACTAGTTTTTGCGTCGGGTCCCGTTTTGCGCAGTTCCACTATTTTTGCCATAACTTCTAGGGTATTTGTCCGATTTGCCCGATTCAAGCGAAGTTGGAAACCTTATTCCAAGGGATATCCCCCAAAAAGTAAAAATCCACTTTTCCTATTATTTTGCCTTACGAGAACTTCGTGACAGTCCAAAACAAGCAAAAAAGTGACAAATTTGGGGCGTATTCGGCCGATTTACACGCGATCTGGGCTTTTAAATTACGCAAGCTCAGTTTAAAATGCCATAAGTATATGTGAATGTGCTAATGTGAGAAAAAATCAACATTTCGTTTCGGATGATTTTTCAGCCCCCGAACCCCTAGTGGTAACCCTAGGGCCCGGCCCGAAAATTGAAACTCTTTGTTCGACACGGTGTATAGGAATTCCAATCATTAGGGGTCTTAGGCCTTTAAATAAGGATTCTGTGGACATAAAGATCGACCGAATCGGGCGAGTAACGAAGAAGTTATGGCAAAATAGGTTTTAGCCCAGGCCCCTAGGGGGTACTCTTAGGGCCCGGTCCAAAAATTGGAGCTCTTTGTTCACCACGATGGATAGGAAATTCAATCATGCGGGGTCTTGGGCCTTTAGATAAGGATTCCGTCGACATAAACATCGACCGAATCGGGCGAGAAATGAAGAAGTTATGGCCAAAATAGTTTTTGCATCGGGTCCCGTTTTGCGCAGTTCCACTATTTTTGCCATAACTTCTAGGCTAATTGTCCGATTTGACCGACTCAAGCGGCGTTGGAAACCTTATTCCTAGGGCTATCTCCCAAAAAGTAAAAATCCACTTTTCCTATTATTTTGCCTTACGAGAACTTCGTGACAGTCCATAAGAAGCAAAAAAGTGATAATTTTACGGCGTATTCGGCCGATTTACACGCGATCTGGGCTTTTAAATTATGCAAGCTCACTTTAAAATGCCATAAGTACATGTGAATGTGCTAATGTGAGAAAAAATCAACATTTCGTTTCGGATGATTTTTCAGCCCCCGAACCCCTAGTGGTAACCCTAGGGCCCGGCCCGAAAATTGAAAATCTTTGTTCGGCAAGATGGATAGGAATTCCGATCATTAGGGGTCTTAGGCCTTTAGATAAGGATTCTGTGGACATAAAGATAGACCGAATCGGGTGAGTAACGAAGAAATTATGGCAAAGTAGTTTTTAGCCCAGGCCCCTAGGGGGTACTCCTAGGGCCCGGTCCAAAAATTGGAGCTCTTTGTTAAGCACGATGGATATGAAATCCAATCATGCGGGGTCTTGGGCCTTTAGATAAGGATTCCGTCGACATAAATATCGACCGAATCGGGCGAGAAATGAAGAAGTTATGTCCAAAATAGTTTTTGCATCTGGTCCCGTTTTGCGCAGTTCCACTATTTTTGCCATAACTTCTAGGCTATTTGTCCGATTTGCCCGATTCAAGCGAAGTTGGAAACCTTATTCTAAGGGATATCCCCCAAAAAGTAAAAATCCACTTTTCCTATTATTTTGCCTTACGAGAACTTCATGACAGTCCAAAACAAGAAAAAAAGTGACAATTTTGGGGCGTATTCGGCCGATTTACACGCGATCTGGGCTTTTAAATTACGCAAGCTCACTTTAAAATGCCATAAGTACATGTGAATGTGCTAATGTGAAAAAAAATCAACATTTCATTTCGGATGATTTTTCAGCCCCCGAACCTCTAGTGGTAACCCTAGGGCCCAGCCCGAAAATTGAAAATCTTTGTTCGGCATGATGGATAGGAATTCCGATCATTAGGGGTCTTAGGCCTTTAGATAAAGATTCTGTGGACATAAAGATCGACTGAATCGGGCGAGTAACGAAGAAGTTATGGCAAAATAGTTTTTAGCCCAGGCCCCTAGGGGGTACTCCTATGGCCCGGCCTAAAAATTGGAGCTCTAGGTTCAGCTCGATGGATAGGAATTCCAATCATGCGGGGTCTTGAGCCTTTAGATAAGGATTCCATCGACATAAAGATCGACCGAATCGGGCGATAAATGAAGAAGTTATGGCCAAAATAATTTTTGCGTCGGGTCCAGTTTTGCGCAGTTCCACTATTTTTGCCATAACTTCTAGGCTATTTGTCCGATTCGGCCGATTCAAGCGGTGTTGGAAACCTTATTCCAAGGGCTATCCCCCAAAAAGTAAAAATCCACTTTTCAAAACAAGCGAAAAAGTGACTATTTTGGGGCGTATTCGGCCGATTTACCCGTGATCTGGGCCTTTAAATTACGCAAGCTCACTTTAAAATGCCATAAGTACATGTGAATGTGCTAATGTGAGAAAAAATCAACATTTCGTTTCGGATGATTTTTCAGCCCCTGAACCCCTAGTGGTAACCCTAGGGCCCGGCCCGAAAATTGAAACTCTTTGTTCGGAACAATGGATAGGAATTCCGATCATTAGGGGTCTTAGGCCTTTAGATAAGGGTTCTGTGGACATAAAGATCGACTTAATCGGACGAGTAATGAAGAAGTTATGGCAAAATAGTTTTTAGCCCAGGCCCCTAGGGGGTACTCCTAGGGCCCGGCCCAAAAATTGGAGCTCTTTGTTCTGCACGATGGATAGGAATTCCAATCATGCAGGGTCTTGAGCCTTTAGATAAGGATTCCGTCGATATAAAGATCGACCGAATCGGGAGAGAAACGAAGAAGATATGGCCAAACTAGTTTTTGCGTCGGGTCCCGTTTTGCGCAGTTCCACTATTTTTGCCATAATTTCTAGGCTATTTGTACGATTTGGCCGATTCAAGCGGCGTTGGAAACCTTATTCCAAGGGATATCCCCCAAAAAGTAAAAATCCACTTTTCCTATTATTTTGCCATACGAGAACTTCGTGAGAGTCCAAAACAAGCGAAAGAGTGACTATTTTGGGGCGTATTCGGCCGATTTACACGCGATCTGGGCTTTTAAATTACGCAAGCTCACTTTAAAATGCCATAAGTACATGTGAATGTGCTAATGTGAGAAAAAATCAACATTTCATTTCGGATGATTTTTCAGCCCCCGAACCCCTAGTGGTAACCCTAGGGCCCGGCCTGAAAATTGAAAATCTTTGTTCGGCATATTGGATAGGAATTCCGATCATTAGGGGTCTTAGGCCTTTAGATAAGGATTCTGTGGACATAAAGATCGACCGAATCGGGCGAGTAACGAAGAAGTTATGGCAAAATAGTTTTTAGCCCAGGCCCCTAGGGGGTACTCCTATGGCCCGGCCTAAAAATTGGAGCTCTAGGTTCAGCTCGATGGATAGGAATTCCAATCATGCGGGGTCTTGAGCCTTTAGATAAGGATTCCATCGACATAAAGATCGACCGAATCGGGCGATAAATGAAGAAGTTATGGCCAAAATAATTTTTGCGTCGGGTCTCGTTTTGCGCAGTTCCACTATTTTTGCCATAACTTCTAGGCTATTTGTCCGATTCGGCCGATTCAAGCGGTGTTGGAAACCTTATTCCAAGGGCTATCCCCCAAAAAGTAAAAATCCACTTTTCAAAACAAGCGAAAAAGTGACTATTTTGGGGCGTATTCGGCCGATTTACCCGTGATCTGGGCC
This sequence comes from Schizonepeta tenuifolia, assembly GCA_029490685.1. Lineage (NCBI taxonomy): Eukaryota > Viridiplantae > Streptophyta > Magnoliopsida > Lamiales > Lamiaceae > Schizonepeta > Schizonepeta tenuifolia. The sequence goes on from CM055960.1 coordinate 417,741, forward strand.
TTTAAATTACGCAAGCTCACTTTAAAATGCCATAAGTACATGTGAATGTGCTAATGTGAGAAAAATTCAACATTTCGTTTCGGATGATTTTTCAGCCCACGAACCCCTAGTGGTAACCCTAAGGCCCGGCCCGAAAATTGAAACTCTTTGTTCGGCACGATGGATAGGAATTCCGATCATTAGGGGTCTTAGGCCTTTAGATAAGGGTTCTGTGGACATAAAGATCGACTTAATCGGACGAGTAACGAAGAAGTTATGGCAAAATAGTTTTTAGCCCAAGCCCCTAGGGGGTACTCCTAGGGCCCGGCCCAAAAATTGGAGCTCTTTGTTCAGCACGATGGATAGGAATTCCAATCATGCAGGGTCTTGGGCCTTTAGATAAGGATTCCGTCGATATAAAGATCGACCGAATCGGGAGAGAAACGAAGAAGATATGGACAAACTAGTTTTTGCGTCGGGTCCCGTTTTGCGCAGTTCCACTATTTTTGCCATAATTTCTAGGCTATTTTTCCGATTCGGCCGATTCAAGCGGCGTTGGAAACCTTATTCCTAGGGCTATCCCACAAAAAGTAAAAATCCACTTTTCCTATTATTTAGCCTTACGAGAACTTCATGCGAGTCCAAAACAAGCGAAAAAGTGACTATTTTGGGGAGTATTCGGCCGATTTACCCGCGATTTGGGCCTTTAAATTACTCAAGCTCACTTTAAAATGCCATAAGTACATGTGAATGTGCTAATGTGAGAAAAAATCAACATTTCGTTTCGGATGATTTTTCAGCCCCCGAACCCCTAGTGGTAACCCTAGGGCCCGGCCCGAAAATTGAAACTCTTTGTTCGACACGGTGTATAGGAATTCCAATCATTAGGGGTCTTAGGCCTTTAAATAAGGATTATGTGGACATAAAGATCGACCGAATCGGGCGAGTAACGAAGAAGTTATGGCAAAATAGTTTTTAGCCCAGGCCCCTAGGGGGTACTTTTAGGGCCCGGTCCAAAAATTGGAGCTCTTTGTTCAGCACGATGGATAGGAAATTCAATCATGCGGGGTCTTGGGCCTTTAGATAAGGATTCCGTCGACATAAACATCGACCGAATCGGGCGAGAAATGACGAAGTTATGGTCAAAATAGTTTTTGCATCGGGTCCCGTTTTGCGCAGTTCCACTATTTTTGCCATAACTTCTAGGCTATTTGTCCGATTTGCCCGATTCAAGCGAAGTTGGAAACCTTATTCCAAGGGATATCCCCCAAAAAGTAAAAATCCACTTTTCCTATTATTTTGCCTTACGAGAACTTCGTGACAGTCCAAAACAAGCAAAAAAGTGATAATTTTACGGCGTATTCGGCCGATTTACACGCGATCTGGGCTTGTAAATTATGCAAGCTCACTTTAAAATGCCATAAGTACATGTGAATGTGCTAATGTGAGAAAAAATCAACATTTCGTTTCGGATGATTTTTCAGCCCCCGAACCCCTAGTGGTAACCCTAGGGCCCGGCCCGAAAATTGAAAATCTTTGTTCGGCATGATGGATAGGAATTCCGATCACTAGGGGTCTTAGGCCTTTAGATAAGGATTCTGTGGACATAAAGATCGACCGAATCGGGCGAGTAACGAAGAAGTTATGGCAAAATAGTTTTTAGCCCAGGCTGCTAGGGGGTACTCCTAGGGCCCGGTCCAAAAATTGGAGCTCTTTGTTCAGCACGATGGATAGGAATTCCAATCATGCGGGGTCTTGGGCCTTTAGATAAGGATTCCGTCGACATAAACATCGACCGAATCGGGCGAGAAATGAAGAAGTTATGGCCAAAATAGTTTTTGCATCGGGTCCCGTTTTGCGCAGTTCCACTATTTTTGCCATAACTTCTAGGCTATTTGTCCGATTTGGCCGATTCAAGAGAAGTTGGAAACCTTATTCCAAGGGATATCCCCCAAAAAGTAAAAATCCACTTTTGCTATTATTTTGCCTTACGAGAACTTCGTGACAGTCCAAAACAAGCGAAAAAGTGACTATTTTGGGGAGTAATCGGCCGATTTACCCATGATCTGGGCCTTTAAATTAAGCAAGCTCACTTTAAAATGCCATAAGTACATGTGAATGTGCTAATGTGAGAAAAAATCAACATTTCGTTTCGGATGATTTTTCAGCCCCCGAACCCCTAGTGGTAACCCTAAGGCCCGGCCCAAAAATGAAACTCTTTGTTCGGCATGATGTATAGGAATTCCGATCATTAGGGGTCTTAGGTCTTTAGATAAGGATTCTGTGGACATAAAGATCGACCGAATCGGGCGAGTAACGAAGAAGTTATGGCAAAATAATTTTTAGCCCAGGCCCCTAGGGGGTACTCCTAGGGCCCGGCCCAAAAATTGGAGCTCTTTGTTCAGCACGATGGATAGGAATTCCAATCATGCGGGGTCTTGGGCCTTTAGATAAGGATTCCGTCGACATAAAGATCGACCGAATCGGGCGAGAAATGAAGAAGTTATGGCCAAAAAAGTTTTTGCATTGGGTCCCGTTTTGCGCAGTTCCACTATTTTTGCCTTAACTTCTTGGCTATTTGTCCGATTTGGCCGATTCAAGCGGCGTTGGAAACCTTATTCCAAGGGATATCCCCCAAAAAGTAAAAATCCACTTTTCCTATTATTTTGCCTTACGAGAACTTCGTGAGAGTCCAAAACAAGCGAAAAAGTGACTATTTTGGGGCGTATTCGGCCGATTTACCCGCGATCTGGGCCTTTAAATTACTCAAACTCACTTTAAAATGCCATAAGTACATGTGAATGGGCTAATGTGAGAAAAAATCAACATTTCGTTTCGGATGATTTTTCAGCCCCCGAACCCCTAGTGGTAACCCTAGGGTCTGGCCCGAAAATTGAAATTCTTTGTTCGACATGATGTATAGGAATTCCGATCATTAGGGGTCTTAGGCCTTTAGATAAGGATTCTGTGGACATAAAGATCGACCGAATCGGGCGAGTAACGAAGAAGTTATGACAAAATAGTTTTTAGCCCAGGCCCCTAGGGGGTACTCCTAGGGCCCGGTCCAAAAATTGGAGCTCTTTGTTCAGCACGATGGATAGGAATTCCAATCATGCGGGGTATTGGGCCTTTAGATAAGGATTCCGTCGACATAATCATCGACCGAATCGGGCGAGAAATGAAGAAGTTATGGCCAAAATAGTTTTTGCATCGGGTCCCGTTTTGTTAAGTTCCACTATTTTTGCCATAACTTCTAGGCTATTTGTCCGATTTGGCCGATTCAAGCGAAGTTGGAAACCTTATTCAAAGGGATATCCCCCAAAAAGTAAAAATCCACTTTTCCTATTATTTTGCCTTACGAGAACTTCGTGACAGTCCAAAACAAGTAAAAACGTGACAATTTTGGGGCGTATTCAGCCAATTTACACGCGATCTGGGCTTTTACATTACGCAAGCTCACTTTAAAATGCCATAAGTACATGTGAATGTGCTAATGTAAGAAAAAATTAACATTTCGTTTCGGATGATTTTTCAGCCCCCGAACCCCTAGTGGTAACCCAAGAGCCCGGCCCGAAAATTGAAACTCTTTGTTCGACACGATGTATAGGAATTCCGATCATTAGGGGTCTTAGGCCTTTAGATAAGGATTCTGTGGACATAAAGATCGACCGAATCGGGCGAGTAACGAAGAAGTTATGGCAAAATAGTTTTTAGCCCAGGCCCCTAGAGGGTACTCCTAGGGCCCGGTCCAAAAATTGGAGCTCTTTGTTCAACATGATGGATAGGAATAACAATCATGCGGGGTCATGGGCCTTTAGATAAGGATTCCGTTGACATAAACATCGACAGAATCGGGCGAGAAATGAAGAAGTCATGGCCAATATAGTTTTTGTATCGGGTCTCGTTTTGCGCAGTTCCACTATTTTTGCCATAACTTCTAGGCTATTTGTCCGATTTGGCCGATTCAAGCGAAGTTGGAAACCTTATTCCAAGGGATACCCCCAAAAAGTAAAAATCCACTTTTCCTATTACTTTGCCTTACGAGAACTTCGTGACAGTCCAAAACAAGCAAAAAAGTGACAATTTTGGGGTGTATTCGGCCAATTTACACGCGATCTGGGCTTTTAAATTACGCAAGCTCACTTTAAAATGCCATAAGTATATGTGAATGTGCTAATTTAAGAAAAAATCAACATTTCGTTTCGGATGATTTTTCATCCCCCGAACCCCTAGTGGTAACCCTAGGGCCCGGCCCGAAAATTGAAAATCTTTGTTCGGCACGATGGATAGGAATTCCGATCATTAGGGGTCTTAGGCCTTTAGACAAGGATTCTGTGGACATAAAGATCGACCGAATCGGGCGAGTAACGAAGAAGTTATGGCAAAATAGTTTTTAGCCCAGGCCCCTAGGGGGTACTCCTAGGGCCCGGCCCAAAAATTGGAGCTCTAGGTTCAGCTCGATGGATAGGAAGTCCAATCATGCGGGGTCTTGGGCCTTTAGATAAGGATTCCATCGACATAAAGATCGACCAAATCGGGCGAGAAATGAAGAAGTTATGGCCAAAATAGTTTTTGCGTCGGGTCCCGTTTTGCGCAGTTCCACAATTTTTGCCATAGCTTCTAGGTTATTTTTCCGATTTGGCCGATTCAAGCGGCATTGGAAACCTTATTCCAAGGGCTATCCCCCAAAAAGTCAAAATCCATTTTTCCTATTATTTTGCTTTACGAGAACTTCGTGAGAGTCCAAAACATACAAAAAAGTGACTATTTTGGGGCGTATTCGACCGATTTACCCGTGATCTGGGCCTTTACATTACGCAAGCTCCCTTTAAAATCCATAAGTACATGTGAATGTGCAAATGTGAGAAAAAATCAATATTTCGTTTCGGATGATTTTTCAACCCCCGAACCCCTAGGGGTACCCCTAGGGCCCGGCCCAAAAATTGAAACTCTTTATTCCGCATGACGGATAGGAATTCCGATCATTAGGGGTCTTAGGCCTTTAGATAAGGATTCTGTGGACATAAAGATCGACCGAATCGGGCGAGTAACGAAGATGTTTTGGCAAAATAGTTTTTAGCCCAGGCCCCTAGGGGGTACTCCTAGGGCCCGGCCCAAAAATTGGAGCTCTTTGTTCAGCACGATGGATAGGAATTCCAATCATGCGGGGACTTGGGCCTTTAGATAAGGATTCCATCGACATAAAGATCGACCGAATCGGGCGAGAAATGAAGAAGTTATGGCCAAAATAGTTTTTGCGTCGGGTCCCGTTTTGCGCAGTTCCACTATTTTTGCCATAGCTTCTAGGCTATTTGTCCGATTTGGCCGATTCAAGCGGCATTGGAAACCTTATTCCAAGGGCTATCCTCCCAAAAGTCAAAATCCATTTTTCCTATTATTTTGCTTTACGCGAACTTCGTGAGAGTCCAAAACAAGCGAAAAAGTGACTATTTTGGGGCGTATTCGGCCGATTTTCTCATGATCTGGGCCTTTAAATTACGCAAGCTCCCTTTAAAATCCATAAGTACATGTGAATGTGCAAATGTGAGAAAAAATCAACATTTCGTTTCAGATGATTTTTCAGCCTCCGAACCCCTAGAGGTAACCCTAGGGCCCGGCCCAAAAATTGAAACTCTTTGTTCAGCATGATGTATTGGAATTCTGATCATTCGGGGTCTTAGGCCTTTAGATAAGGATTCTTTGGACATAAAGATCGACCGAATCGGGCGAGTAACGAAGATGTTATGGCAAAATAGTTTTTAGCCCAGGCCCCTAGGGGGTACTCCTAGGGCCAGGCCCAAAAATTGGAGCTCTTTGTTCAGCACGATGGATAGGAATTCCAATCAAGCGGGGTCTTGGGCCATTAGATAAGGATTCCGTCTACATAAAGATCGACCGAATCGGGCGAGAAACGAAGTAGTTATGGCCAAAATAGTTTTTGCGTCGGGTCCCGTTTTGCGCAGTTCCACAATTTTTGCCATAACTTCTGGGCTATTTGTCCGATTTGACCGATTCAAGCGGCGTTGGAAACCTTATTCCAAGGGCTATCCCCCAAAAAGTAAGAATCCACTTTTCCTATTATTTTGCCTTACGAGAACTTCGTGAGAGTCCATAACAAGCGAAAAAGTTACTATTTTGGGTCGTATTTGGCCGATTTACCCACGATCTGGGCCTTTAAATTACTCAAGCTCAGTTTAAAGTGCCATAAGTACATGTGAATGTGTTAATGTGAGAAAAAATCAGCATTTCGTTTTGGATGGTTTTTCAGCCCCCGAACCCCAAGTGGTAACCCTAGGGCCCGGCCCGAAAATTGAAACTCTTTGTTCGGCACGATGGATAGGAATTCCGATCATTAGGGGTCTAAGGCATTTAGATAAGGATTATGTGGACATAAAGATCGACCGAATCGGGCGAGTAACGAAGAAGTTATGGCAAAATAGTTTTTAGCCCGGGCCCCTAGTGGGTACTCCTAGGGCCTGGCCCAAAAATTGAAGCTCTTTGTTCAACACGATGGATAGGAATTCCAATCATGCGGGGTCTTGGGCCTTTATATAAGGATTCCGTCGACATAAACATCGACCGAATCAGGCGAGAAATGAAGAAGTTATGTCCAAAATAGTTTTTGCATCGGGTCCCGTTTTCCGCAGTTCCTCTATTTTTGCCTTAACTTCTAGGCTATTTGTCCGATTTGGCCGATTCAAGCGGAGTTGGAAACCTTATTCCAAGGGATATCCCCCAAAAATTAAAGATCTACTTTTTCTATTATTTTGCCTTACGAGAACTTCATGAGAGTCCAAAACAAGCAAAAAAGTGACTATTTTGGAGCGTATTCGGCCGATTTACCCGCGATCTGGGCCTTTAAATTACGCAAGGTCACTTTAAAATGCCATAAGTACATGTGAATGTGCTAATGTGAGAAAAAATCAACATTTCGTTTCGGATGATTTTTCAGCCCCAGAACCCCTAGTGGTAACCCTAGAGCCCGGCCCGAAAATTGAAAATCTTTGTTCGGCACGATGGATAGGAATTCCGATCATTAGGGGTCTTAGGCCTTTAGATAAGGATTCTGTGGACATATAGATCAACCGAATCGGGCGAGTAACGAAGAAGTTATGGCAAAATAGTTTTTAGCCCAGGCCCCTAGGGGGTACTCCTAGGGCCCGGCCCGAAAATTGGAGCTCTAGGTTCAGCACGATGAATAGGAATTCCAATCATGCGGGGTCTTGGGCCTTTAGATAAGTATTCCATCGACATAAAGATCGAACGAATCGGGCGAGAAATGAAGAAGTTATGGCCAAAATAGTTTTTGCGTCAGGTCCCGTTTTGCGCAGTTCCACTATTTTTGCCATAACTTCTAGGCTAATTGTCCGATTTGACCGATTCAAGCGGCGTTGGAAACCTTATTCCAAGGGCTATCCCCCAAAAAGTAAAAATCCACTTTTCCTATTATTTTGCCTTATGAGAACTTCGTGAGAGTCCAAAACAAGCAAAAAGTGACTATTTTGGGGCGTATTCGGCCGATTTACCCGCGATCTGGGCCTTCAAATTACGCAATCTCACTTGAAAATGCCATAAGTACATGTGAATGTGCTAATGTGAGAAAAAATCAATGTTTCGTTTCGGATGATTTTTCAGCCCCCGAACCCCTAGTGGTTACCCTAGGGCCCGGCCCGAAAATGGAAACTCTTTGTTCGGCACGATAGATAGGAAATTCGATCATTAGGAGTCTTAGGCCTTTAGATTAGGATTCTGTGCACATAAAGATCGACCGAATCGGGCGAGTAACGAAGAAGTTATGGCAAAATGGTTTTTATCCCAGGCCCATAGGGGGTACTCCTAGGGCCCGGCCCAAAAATTGGAGCTCTAGGTTCAGCACGATGGATAAGAATTCAATCATGCAGGGTCTTGGGCCTTTAGATAAGGATTTCGTTAAACTAAAGATCGACCAAATCGAGCGAGAAACGAAGAAGTTATGGCCAAAATAGTTTTTGCGTCGGGTCCCGTTTTGCGCAGTTCCACTATTTTTGCCATAATTTCTAGGCTATTTGTCCGATTAGGCCGATTCAAGCGGCGTTGGAAACCTTATTCCAAGAACTATCCCCCAAAAATTAAAAATCCACTTTTCCTATTATTTTGCTTTACGAGAACTTCGTGAGAGTCCAAAAAAGCGAAAAGTGACTATTTTGGGGCGTATTCGGCCGATTTACCCGCGATCTGGGCCTTCAAATTATGCAAGCTCACTTTAAAAAGCCATAAGTACATGTGAATGTGCTAATGTGAGAAAAAATCAACATTTCGTTTCGGATGAATTTTCAGCCCGCGAACTCCTAGTGGTAACCCTAGGGCCCGGCCCGAAAATGTAAACTCTTTGTTCGGCACGATGGATAGGAATTTTGATCATTAGGAGTCTTAGGCCTTTAGATAAGGATTCTGTGGACATAAAGATCGACCGAATCGGGCGAGTAACGAAGAAGTTATGGTAAAATGGTTTTTAGCCCAGGCCCATAGGGGGTACTCCTAGGGCCCGGCCCAAAAATTGGAGCTCTAGGTTCAGCACGATGGATAGGAATTCAATCATGAGGGGTCTTGGGCCTTTAGATAAGGATTTCGTTAAAATAAAGATCGACCGAATCGGGCGAGAAACGAAGAAGTTATGGCAAAACTAGTTTTTGCGTCGGGTCCTGTTTTGCGCAGTTCCACTATTTTTGCCATAATTTCTAGGCTATTTGTCCGATTTGGCCGATTCAAGCGCCGTTGGAAATCTTATTCCAAGGGCTATCCCCTAAAAAGTAAAAATCCACTTTTCCTATTATTTTTCTTTACGAGAACTTCGTGAGAGTCCAAAAAAAGGGAAAAAGTGACTATTTTGGGGCGTATTCGGCCGATTTACCCGCAATCTGGGCCTTTAAATTACGCAAGCTCACTTTAAAATGCCATAAGTACATGTGAATGTGCTAATGTGTGAAAAAATCAACATTTCGTTTCGGTTGATTTTTTAGCCCCCGAACCCCTAGGGTACCCTAGGGCCCGGCCCAAAAATAGAAACTTTTTGTTCGGCACGATGGATAGGAATTCCGATCATTAAGGGTCTTAGGCCTTTAGATAAGGATTCTGAGGACATAAAGATCGACTGAATCGGGCGAGTAACGAAGAAGTTATGGCCAAAATAGTTTTTAGCCCATACCCCTAGGGGGTACTCCTAGGGCCCGGCCCAAAAATTGGATTTCTTTGATCAGCACGATGGATAGGAATTCCAATCATGCGGGGTCTTGGGCCTTTAGATAAGGATTCCGTCAACATAAAGATCGATCGAATCGGGCGAGAAACGAAGAAGTTATGGCCAAAGTAGTTTTTGCGTCGGGTCCCGTTTTGCGCAGTTCCACTATTTTTGCCATAATTTCTAGGCTATTTTTCCGATTTGGCCGATTCATGTGGCGTTGGAAACCTTATTCCAAGAACTATCCCCCAAAAAGTAAAAATCCACTTTTTCTATTATTTTGCTTTACAAGAACTTCGTGAGAGTCCAAAACAAGCGAAAAATTGACTATTTTGGGGCGTATTCGGCCGATTTACCCGCAATCTGGGCCTTCAAATTACGCAAACTCACTTTAAAATGCCATAAGTACATGTGAATTTGCTAATGTGCGAAAAAATCAACATTTCGTTTCGGATGATTTTTCAGGCGCCGAACCCCTAGGGTTACCCCTAGGGCCCGGCCCAAAAATTGAAACTCTTTGTTCGGCACGATGGATAGGAATTACGATCATTAGGGGTCTTAGGCCTTTATATAAGGATTATGTGGACATAAGGATCGACCGAATCGGGCGAGTAACGAAGAAGTTATGACCAAAATAGTTTTTAGCCCAGGCCCCTAGGGGTTACTCCTAGGGCCTGGCCAAAAAATTGGAGCTCTTTGTTCACCACGATTGATAGGAATTCCAGTCACGCGGGGTCTTGGGCCTTTAGATAAGGATTCCGTCGACATAAAGATCGACCGAATCGGGCGAGGAACGAAGAAGTTATGGCCAAACTAGTTTTTGCGTCGGGTCCCGTTTTGCGCAGTTCCACTATTTTTGCCATAACTTCTAGGCTATTTGTCCGATTTGGCCGATTCAAGTGGCGTTGGAAACCTTATTCCGAGGGCTATCCCCCAAAAAGTAAAAATCCACTTTTCCTATTATTTTGCTTTACGAGAACTTCGTGAGAGTCCAAAACAAGCGAAAAAGTGATTATTTTGGGGCGTATTCGGCCGATTTACCCGCAATCTGGGCCTTCAAATTACGCAAACTCACTTTAAAATGCCATAAGTACATGTGAATTTTCTAATGTGCGAAAAAATCAACATTTCGTTTCGGATGATTTTTCATCCGCCGAACCCTTAGGGGTACTCCTAGGGCCCGGCCCAAATATTGAAACTCTTTGTTCGGCACGATGGATAGGAATTACGATCATTAGGGGTCTTAGGCCTTTATATAAGGATTATGTGGACATAAAGATCGACCGAATCGGGCGAGTAACGAAGAAGTTATGACCAAAATAGTTTTTAGCCCAGGCCCCTAGGGGGTACCCCTAGGGCCTGGCCAAAAAATTGGAGCTCTTTGTTCTACACGATGGATAGGAATTCCAATCATGCCGAGTCTTGGGCCTTTAGATAAGGATTCCGTCAAAATAAAGATCGACCGAATCGGGCGAGAAACGAAGAAGTTATGGCCAAACTTGTTTTTGCGTCGGGTCCCGTTTTGCGCAGTTCCACTATTTTTGCCATAACTTCTAGGCTATTTGTCCAATTTGGCCTATTCAAACGGCGTTGGAAACCATATTCCAAGGGCTATCCCCCAAAAATTAAAAACCCACTTTTCCTATTATTTTGTCTTACGAGAACTTCGTGAGAGTCCAAAATAAGCGAAAAGTGACTATTTTGGGGCGTATTCGGCCGATTTACCCGCGATCTTGGCCTTTAAATTATGCAAGCTCACTTTAAAATGCCATAAGTACATGTGAATGTGATAATGTGCGAAAAAATCAACATTTCGTTTCGGAAGATTTTTCAGCCCCCGAACCCCTAGGGTTACCCCTAGGGCCCGGCCCGAAAATTGAAACTCTTTGTTCGGCACGATGGATAGGAATTACGATCATTAGGGGTCTTAGGCCTTTATATAAGGATTATGTGGACATAAAGATCGACCGAATCGGGCGAGTAACGAAGAAGTTATGACCAAAATAGTTTTTAGCCCAGGCCCCTAGGGGGTACCCCTAGGGCCTGGCCAAAAAATTGGAGCTCTTTGTTCTGCACGATGGATAGGAATTCCAATCATGCGGGGTCTTGGGCCTTTAGATAAGGATTCCGTCGACATAAAGATCGACCGAATCGGGCGAGTAACGAAGAAGTTATGGCCAAACTAGTTTTTGCGTCGGGTCCCGTTTTGCGCAGTTCCACTATTTTTGCCATAACTTCTAGGCTATTTGTCCGATTTGGCCGATTCAAACGGCGTTGGAAACCATATTCAGAGGGCTATCCCCCAAAAAGTAAAAACCCACTTTTCCTATTATTTTGCCTTACGAGAACTTCGTGAGAGTCCAAAACAAGCGAAAAAGTGACTATTTTGGGGCGTATTCGGCCGATTTACCCGCGATCTGGGCCTTCAAATTACGCAAACTCACTTTAAAATGCCATAAGTACATGTGAATTTGCTAATGTGCGAAAAAATAAACATTTCGTTTCGGATGATTTTTTATCCGCCGAACCCTTAGGGGTACTCCTAGGGCCCGGCCCAAAAATTGAAACTCTTTGTTCAGCACGATGGATAGGAATTACGATCATTAGGGGTCTTAGGCCTTTATATAAGGATTATGTGGACATAAAGATCGACCGAATCGGGCGAGTAACGAAGAAGTTATGACCAAAATAGTTTTTAGCCCAGGCCCCTAGGGGTTACTCCTAGGGCCTGGCCAAAAAATTGGAGCTCTTTGTTCAGCACGATTGATAGGAATTCCAGTCATGCGGGGTCTTGGGCCTTTAGATAAGGATTCCGTCAACATAAAGATCGACCGAATCGGGCGAGAAACGAAGAAGTTATGGCCAAACTAGTTTTTGCGTCGGGTCCCGTTTTGCGCAGTTCCACTATTTTAGCCATAACTTCTAGGCTATTTGTCCGATTTGGCCGATTCAAACGGCGTTGGAAACCATATTCCAAGGGCTATCCCCCAAAAATTAAAAACCCACTTTTCCTATTATTTTGCCTTACGAGAACTTCGTGAGAGTCCAAAACAAGAGAAAAAGTGACTATTTTGGGGCGTATTCGGCCGATTTACCCGCGATCTTGGCCTTTAAATTATGCAAGCTCACTTTAAAATGCCATAAGTACATGTGAATGTGATAATGTGCGAAAAAATCAACATTTCGTTTCGGAAGATTTTTCAGCCCCCGAACCCCTAGGGCCCGGCCCGAAAATTGAAACTCTTTGTTCGGCACGATGGATAGGAATTACGATCATTAGGGGTCTTAGGCCTTTATATAAGGATTATGTGGACATAAAGATCGACCGAATCGGGCGAGTAACGAAGAAGTTATGACCAAAATAGTTTTTAGCCCAGGCCCCTAGGGGGTACCCCTAGGGCCTGGCCAAAAAATTGGAGCTCTTTGTTCTGCACGATGGATAGGAATTCCAATCATGCGGGGTCTTGGGCCTTTAGATAAGGATTCCGTCAACATAAAGATCGACCGAATCGGGCGAGAAACGAAGAAGTTATGGCCAAACTAGTTTTTGCGTCGGGTCCCGTTTTGCGCAGTTCCACTATTTTTGCCATAACTTCTAGGCTATTTGTCCGATTTGGCCGATTCAAACGGCGTTGGAAACCATATTCCGAGGGCTATCCCCAAAAAGTAAAAACCCACTTTTCCTATTATTTTGCCTTACGAGAACTTCGTGAGAGTCCAAAACAAGCGAAAAAGTGACTATTTTGGGGCGTATTCGGCCGATTTACCCGCGATCTGGGCCTTCAAATTACGCAAACTCACTTTAAAATGCCATAAGTACATGTGAATTTGCTAATGTGCGAAAAAATCAACATTTCGTTTCGGATGATTTTTCATCCGCCGAACCCTTAGGGGTACTCCTAGGGCCCGGCCCAAAAATTGAAACTCTTTGTTCAGCACGATGGATAGGAATTACGATCATTAGGGGTCTTAGGCCTTTATATAAGGATTATGTGGACATAAAGATCGACCGAATCGGGCGAGTAACGAAGAAGTTATGACTAAAATAGTTTTTAGCCCAGGCCCCTAGGGGGTTACTCCTAGGGCCTGGCCAAAAAATTGGAGCTCTTTGTTCAACACGATTGATAGGAATTCCAGTCACGCGGGGTCTTGGGCCTTTAGATAAGGATTCCGTCGACATAAAGATCGACCGAATCGGGCGAGTAACGAAGAAGTTATGGCCAAACTAGTTTTTGCGTCGGGTCCCGTTTTGCGCAGTTCCACTATTTTTGCCATAACTTCTAGGCTATTTGTCCGATTTGGCCTATTCAAACGGCGTTGGAAACCATATTCAGAGTGCTATCCCCCAAAAAGTAAAAACCCACTTTTCCTATTATTTTGCCTTACGAGAACTTCGTGAGAGTCCAAAACAAGCAAAAAAGTGACTATTTTGGGGCGTATTCGGGCGATTTACCCGCGATCTGGGCCTTCAAATTACGCAAACTCACTTTAAAATGCCATAAGTACATGTGAATTTGCTAATGTGCGAAAAAATCAACATTTCGTTTCGGATGATTTTTCATCCGCCGAACCCTTAGGGGTACTCCTAGGGCCCGGCCCAAAAATTGAAACTCTTTGTTCAGCACGATGGATAGGAATTACGATCATTAGGGGTCTTAGGCCTTTATATAAGGATTATGTGGACATAAAGATCGACCGAATCGGGCGAGTAACGAAGAAGTTATGACCAAAATAGTTTTTAGCCCAGGCCCCTAGGGGTTACTCCTAGGGCCTGGCCAAAAAATTGGAGCTCTTTGTTCAGCACGATTGATAGGAATTCCAGTCATGCGGGGTCTTGGGCCTTTAGATAAGGATTCCGTCGACATAAAGATCGACCGAATCGGGCGAGTAACGAAGAAGTTATGGCCAAACTAGTTTTTGCGTCGGGTCCCGTTTTGCGCAGTTCCACTATTTTTGCCATAACTTCTAGGCTATTTGTCCGATTTGGCCGATTCAAGCGGCGTTGGAAACCTTATTCCGAGGGCTATCCCCCAATAAGTAAAAATCCACTTTTCCTATTATTTTGCTTTACGAGAACTTCGTGAGAGTCCAAAACAAGCGAAAAAGTGACTATTTTGGGGCGTATTCGGCCGATTTACCCGCGATCTTGGCCTTTAAATTATGCAAGCTCACTTTAAAATGCCATAAGTACATGTGAATGTGATAATGTGCGAAAAAATCAACATTTCGTTTCGGAAGATTTTTCAGCCCCCGAACCCCTAGGGGTATCCCTAGGGCCCGGCCCGAAAATTGAAACTCTTTGTTCGGCACGATGGATAGGAATTACGATCATTAGGGGTCTTAGGCCTTTAGATAAGGATTATGTGGACGTAAAGATCGACCGAATCGGGCGAGTAACGAAGAAGTTATGGCCAAAATAGTTTTTAGCCCAGGCCCCTAGGGGTACTTCTATGGCCCGGCCAAAAAATTGGAGCTCTTTGTTCAGCACGATTGATAGGAATTCCAATCATGCGGGGTCTTGGGCCTTTAGATAAGGATTCCGTCGACATAAAGATCGACCGAATCGGGCGAGAAACGAAGAAGTTATGGCCAAACTAGTTTTTGCGTCGGGTCCCGTTTTGCGCAGTTCCACTATTTTTGCCATAACTTCTAGGCTATTTGTCCGATTTGGCCGATTCAAACGGCGTTGGAAACCATATTCCAAGGGCTATCCCCCAAAAAGTAAAAACCCACTTTTCCTATTATTTTGCCTTACGAGAACTTCGTGAGAGTCCAAAACAAGCGAAAAAGTGACTATTTTGGGGCGTATTCGGCCGATTTACCCGTGATCTTGGCCTTTAAATTATCCAAGCTCACTTTAAAATGCCATAAGTACATGTGAATTTGATAATGTGTGAAAAAATCTACATTTCGTTTCGGAAGATTTTTCAGCCCCCGAACCCCTAGAGGTACCCCTAGGGCCCGGCCCGAAAATTGAAACTCTTTGTTCGGCACGATGGATAGGAATTACGATCATTAGGGATCTTAGGCCTTTATGTAAGGATTATGTGGACATAAAGATCGACCGAATCGGGCGAGTAACGAAGAAGTTATGACCAAAATAGTTTTTAGCCTAGGCCCCTAGGGCCTGGCCAAAAAATTGAAGCTCTTTGTTCTGCACAATGGATAGGAATTCCAATCATGCGGGGTCTTGGGCCATTAGATAAGGATTCCGTCAACATAAAGATCGACCGAATCGGGCGAGAAACGAAGAAGTTATGGCCAAACTAGTTTTTGCGTCGGGTCCCGTTTTGCGCAGTTCCACTATTTTTTCCATAACTTCTAGGCTATTTGTCCGATTTGGCCGATTCAAACGGCGTTGGAAACCATATTCCAAGGGCTATCCCCCAAAAAGTAAAAACCCACTTTTCCTATTATTTTGCCTTACGAGAACTTCGTGAGAGTCCAAAATAAGCGAAAAAGTGACTATTTTGGGGCGTATTCGGCCGATTTACCCGCGATCTTGGCCTTTAAATTATGCAAGCTCACTTTAAAATCCCATAAGTACATGTGAATGTGATAATGTGCGAAAAAATCAACATTTCGTTTCGGAAGATTTTTCAGCCCCCGAACCCCTAGGGTTACCCCTAGGGCCCGACCCAAAAATTGAAACTCTTGGTTCGGCACGATGGATAGGAATTCCGATGATTAGGGGTCTTAGGCCTTTAGATAAGGATTCTGTGGACATAAAGATCGACCGAATCGGGCGAGTAACGAAGAAGTTATGACAAAAATAGTGTTCGGCCCAAAAATTGGAGCTCTTTGTTCAGCACGATGGATAGGAATTCCAATCATGCGGGGTCTTGGGCCTTTAGATAAGGATTCCGTCGACATAAAGATCGACCGAATCGGGCGAGTAACGAAGAAGTTATGGCCAAACTAGTTTTTGCGTCGGGTCCCGTTTTGCGCAGTTCCACTATTTTTGCCATAACTTCTAGGCTATTTGTCCGATTTGGCCGATTCAAACGGCGTTGGAAACCATATTCAGAGGGCTATCCCCCAAAAAGTAAAAACCCACTTTTCCTATTATTTTGCCTTACGAGAACTTCGTGAGAGTCCAAAACAAGCGAAAAAGTGACTATTTTGGGGCGTATTCGGCCGATTTACCCGCGATCTGGGCCTTCAAATTACGCAAACTCACTTTAAAATGCCATAAGTACATGTGAATTTGCTAATGTGCGAAAAAATAAACATTTCGTTTCGGATGATTTTTTATCCGCCGAACCCTTAGGGGTACTCCTAGGGCCCGGCCCAAAAATTGAAACTCTTTGTTCAGCACGATGGATAGGAATTACGATCATTAGGGGTCTTAGGCCTTTATATAAGGATTATGTGGACATAAAGATCGACCGAATCGGGCGAGTAACGAAGAAGTTATGACCAAAATAGTTTTTAGCCCAGGCCCCTAGGGGTTACTCCTAGGGCCTGGCCAAAAAATTGGAGCTCTTTGTTCAGCACGATTGATAGGAATTCCAGTCATGCGGGGTCTTGGGCCTTTAGATAAGGATTCCGTCAACATAAAGATCGACCGAATCGGGCGAGAAACGAAGAAGTTATGGCCAAACTAGTTTTTGCGTCGGGTCCCGTTTTGCGCAGTTCCACTATTTTAGCCATAACTTCTAGGCTATTTGTCCGATTTGGCCGATTCAAACGGCGTTGGAAACCATATTCCAAGGGCTATCCCCCAAAACGTAAAAACCCACTTTTCCTATTATTTTGCCTTACGACAACTTCGTGAGAGTCCAAAATAAGCGAAAAAGTGACTATTTTGGGGCGTATTCGGCCGATTTACCCGCGATCTTGGCCTTTAAATTATGCAAGCTCACTTTAAAATGCCATAAGTACATGTGAATGTGATAATGTGCGAAAAAATCAACATTTCGTTTCGGAAGATTTTTCAGCCCCCGAACCCCTAGGGGTACCCCTAGGGCCCGGCCCGAAAATTGAAACTCTTTGTTCGGCACGATGGATAGGAATTACGATCATTAGGGGTCTTAGGCCTTTATATAAGGATTATGTGGACATAAAGATCGACCGAATCGGGCGAGTAACGAAGAAGTTATGACCAAAATAGTTTTTAGCCCAGGCCCCTAGGGGGTACCCCTAGGGCCTGGCCAAAAAATTGGAGCTCTTTGTTCTGCACGATGGATAGGAATTCCAATCATGCGGGGTCTTGGGCCTTTAGATAAGGATTCCGTCAACATAAAGATCGACCGAATCGGGCGAGAAACGAAGAAGTTATGGCCAAACTAGTTTTTGCGTCGGGTCCCGTTTTGCGCAGTTCCACTATTTTTGCCATAACTTCTAGGCTATTTGTCCGATTTGGCCGATTCAAACGGCGTTGGAAACCATATTCCGAGGGCTATCCCCCAAAAAGTAAAAACCCACTTTTCCTATTATTTTGCCTTACGAGAACTTCGTGAGAGTCCAAAACAAGCGAAAAAGTGACTATTTTGGGGCGTATTCGGCCGATTTACCCGCGATCTGGGCCTTCAAATTACGCAAACTCACTTTAAAATGCCATAAGTACATGTGAATTTGCTAATGTGCGAAAAAATCAACATTTCGTTTCGGATGATTTTTCATCCGCCGAACCCTTAGGGGTACTCCTAGGGCCCGGCCCAAAAATTGAAACTCTTTGTTCAGCACGATGGATAGGAATTACGATCATTAGGGGTCTTAGGCCTTTATATAAGGATTATGTGGACATAAAGATCGACCGAATCGGGCGAGTAACGAAGAAGTTATGACCAAAATAGTTTTTAGCTCAGGCCCCTAGGGGTTACTCCTAGGGCCTGGCCAAAAAATTGGAGCTCTTTGTTCAGCACGATTGATAGGAATTCCAGTCATGCGGGGTCTTGGGCCTTTAGATAAGGATTTCGTCGACATAAAGATCGACCGAATCGGGCGAGTAACGAAGAAGTTATGGCCAAACTAGTTTTTGCGTCGGGTCCCGTTTTGCGCAGTTCCACTATTTTTGCCATAACTTCTAGGCTATTTGTCCGATTTGGCCGATTTAAGCGGCGTTGGAAACCTTATTCCGAGGGCTATCCCCCAATAAGTAAAAATCCACTTTTCCTATTATTTTGCTTTATGAGAACTTCGTGAGAGTCCAAAACAAGCGAAAAAGAGACTATTTTGGGGCGTATTCGGCCGATTTACCCGCGATCTTGGCCTTTAAATTATGCAAGCTCACTTTAAAATGCCATAAGTACATGTGAATGTGATAATGTGCCAAAAAATCAACATTTCGTTTCGGAAGATTTTTCAGCCCCCGAACCCCTAGGGGTATCCCTAGGGCCCGGCCCGAAAATTGAAACTCTTTGTTCAGCACGATGGATAGGAATTACGATCATTAGGGGTCTTAGGCCTTTATATAAGGATTATGTGGACATAAAGATCGACCGAATCGGGCGAGTAACGAAGAAGTTATGACCAAAATAGTTTTTAGCCCAGGCCCCTAGGGGTTACTCCTAGGGCCTGGCCAAAAAATTGGAGCTCTTTGTTCAACACGATTGATAGGAATTCCAGTCATGCGGGGTCTTGGGCCTTTAGATAAGGATTCCGTCGACATAAAGATCGACCGAATCGGGCGAGTAACGAAGAAGTTATGGCCAAACTAGTTTTTGCGTCGGGTCCCGTTTTGCGCAGTTCCACTATTTTTGCCATAACTTCTAGGCTATTTGTCCGATTTGGCCGATTCAAGCGGCGTTGGAAACCTTATTCCGAGGGCTATCCCCCAATAAGTAAAAATCCACTTTTCCTATTATTTTGCTTTATGAGAACTTCGTGAGAGTCCAAAATAAGCGAAAAAGTGACTATTTTGGGGCGTATTCGGCCGATTTACCCGTGATCTTGGCCTTTAAATTATCCAAGCTCACTTTAAAATGCCATAAGTACATGTGAATTTGATAATGTGTGAAAAAATCTACATTTCAGTTCGGAAGATTTTTCAGCCCCCGAACCCCTAGGGGTACCCCTAGGGCCCGGCCCGAAAATTGAAACTCTTTGTTCGGCACGATGGATAGGAATTACGATCATTAGGGATCTTAGGCCTTTATATAAGGATTATGTTGACATAAAGATCGACCGAATCGGGCGAGTAACGAAGAAGTTATGACCAAAATAGTTTTTAGCCCAGGCCCCTAGGGCCTGGCCAAAAAATTGGAGCTCTTTGTTCTGCACAATGGATAGGAATTCCAATCATGCGGGGTCTTGGGCCTTTAGATAAGGATTCCGTCAACATAAAGATCGACCGAATCGGGCGAGAAACGACGAAGTTATGGCCAAACTAGTTTTTGCGTCGGGTCCCGTTTTGCGCAGTTCCACTATTTTTACCATAACTTCTAGGCTATTTGTCCGATTTGGCCGATTCAAACGGCGTTGGAAACCATATTCCAAGGGCTATCCCCCAAAAAGTAAAAACCCACTTTTCCTATTATTTTGCCTTACGAGAACTTCGTGAGAGTCCAAAATAAGCGAAAAAGTGACTATTTTGGGGCGTATTCGGCCGATTTACCCGCGATCTTGGCCTTTAAATTATGCAAGCTCACTTTAAAATGCCATAAGTACATGTGAATGTGATAATGTGCGAAAAAATCAACATTTCGTTTCGGAAGATTTTTCAGCCCCCGAACCCCTAGGGGTACCCCTAGGGCCCGACCCAAAAATTGAAACTCTTTGTTCGGCACGATGGATAGGAATTCCGATGATTAGGGGTCTTAGGCCTTTAGATAAGGATTCAGTGGACGTAAAGATCGACCGAATCGGGCGAGTAACGAAGAAGTTATGGCCAAAATAGTTTTTAGCCCAGGCCCCTAGGGGTACTTCTATGGCCCGGCCAAAAAATTGGAGCTCTTTGTTCAGCACGATTGATAGGAATTCCAATCATGCGGGGTCTTGGGCCTTTAGATAAGGATTCCGTCGACATAAAGATCGACCGAATCGGGCGAGGAACGAAGAAGTTATGGCCAAACTAGTTTTTGCGTCGGGTCCTGTTTTGCGCAGTTCCACTATTTTTGCCATAACTTCTAGGCTATTTGTCCGATTTGGCTGATTCAAGTGGCGTTGGAAACCTTATTCCGAGAGCTATCCCCCAAAAAGTAAAAATCCACTTTTCCTATTATTTTGCTTTACGAGAACTTCGTGAGAGTCCAAAACAAGCGAAAAAGTGACTATTTTGGGGCGTATTCGGCCGATTTACCCGCAATCTGGGCCTTCAAATTACGCAAACTTACTTTATAATGCCATAAGTAGATGTGAATTTTCTAATGTGCGAAAAAATCAACATTTCGTTTCGGATGATTTTTCAGCCGCCGAACCCTTAGGGGTACTCCTAGGGCCCGACCCAAAAATTGAAACTCTTTGTTCGGCACGATGGATAGGAATTCCGATGATTAGGGGTCTTAGGCCTTTAGATAAGGATTCAGTGGACGTAAAGATCGACCGAATCGGGCGAGTAACGAAGAAGTTATGGCCAAAATAGTTTTTAGCCCAGGCCCCTAGGGGTACTTCTATGGCCCGGCCAAAAAATTGGAGCTCTTTGTTCAGCACGATTGATAGGAATTCCAATCATGCGGGGTCTTGGGCCTTTAGATAAGGATTCCGTCGACATAAAGATCGACCGAATCGGGCGAGGAACGAAGAAGTTATGGCCAAACTAGTTTTTGCGTCGGGTCCTGTTTTGCGCAGTTCCACTATTTTTGCCATAACTTCTAGGCTATTTGTCCGATTTGGCTGATTCAAGTGGCGTTGGAAACCTTATTCCGAGAGCTATCCCCCAAAAAGTAAAAATCCACTTTTCCTATTATTTTGCTTTACGAGAACTTCGTGAGAGTCCAAAACAAGCGAAAAAGTGACTATTTTGGGGCGTATTCAGCCGATTTACCCGCAATCTGGGCCTTCAAATTACGCAAACTTACTTTATAATGCCATAAGTAGATGTGAATTTTCTAATGTGCGAAAAAATCAACATTTCGTTTCGGATGATTTTTCAGCCGCCGAACCCTTAGGGGTACTCCTAGGGCCCGACCCAAAAATTGAAACTCTTTGTTCGGCACGATGGATAGGAATTACGATCATTAGGGGTCTTAGGCCTTTAGATAAGGATTATGTGGACATAAAGATCGACCGAATCGGGCGAGTAACGAAGAAGTTATGGCCAAAATAGTTTTTAGCCCAGGTCCCTAAGGGTACTTCTATGGCCCGGCAAAAAAATTGGAGCTCTTTGTTCAGCACGATTGATAGGAATTCCAATCATGCGGGGTCTTGGACCTTTAGATAAGGATTCCGTCGACATAAAGATTGACCGAGTCGGGCGAGAAACGAAGAAGTTATGGCCAAACTAGTTTTTGCGTCGGGTCCCGTTTTGCGCAGTTCCACTATTTTTGCCATAACTTCTAGGCTATTTTGTCCGATTCGGCCGATTCAAACGGCGTTGGAAACCATATTCCAAGGGCTATCCCCCAAAAAGTAAAAACCCACTTTTCCTATTATTTTGCCTTACGAGAACTTCGTGAGAGTCCAAAACAAGCGAAAAAGTGACTATTTTGGGGCGTATTCGGCCGATTTACCCGCGATCTTGGCCTTTAAATTATGCAAGCTCACTTTAAAATGCCATAAGTACATGTGAATTTGATAATGTGCGAAAAAATCAACATTTCGTTTTGGAAGATTTTTCAGCCCCCGAACCCCTTGGGGTACCCCTAGGGCCCGGCCCAAAAATTGAAACTCTTTGTTCGGCACGATGGATAGGAACTACGATCATTAGGGGTCTTAGGCCTTTATATAAGGATTATGAGGACATAAAGATCGACCGAATCGGGCGAGTAACGAAGAAGTTATGACCAAAATAGTTTTTAGCCCAGGCCCCTAGGGGATACCCCTAGGGCCTGGCCAAAAAATTGGAGCTCTTTGTTCTGCACGATGGATAGGAATTCCAATCATGCGGGGTCTTGGGCCTTTAGATAAGGATTCCGTCAACTTAAAGATCGACCGAATCGGGCGAGAAACGAAGAAGTTATGGCCAAACTAGTTTTTGCGTCGGGTCCCGTTTTGCGCAGTTCCACTATTTTTGCCATAACTTCTAGGCTATTTGTCCGATTTGGCCGATTCAAACGGCGTTGGAAACCATATTCCAAGGGCTATCCCCTAAAAAGTAAAAACCCACTTTTCCTATTATTTTGCCTTACGAGAACTTCGTGAGAGTCCAAAACAAGCGAAAAAGTGACTATTTTGGGGCATATTCGGCCGATTTACCCGCGATCTTGGCCTTTAAATTATGCAAGCTCACTTTAAAATGCCATAAGTACATGTGAATTTGCTAATGTGCGAAAAAATCAACATTTCGTTTCGGATGATTTTTCATCCGCCGAACCCTTAGGGGTACTCCTAGGGCCCGGCCCAAAAATTGAAACTCTTTGTTCAGCACGATGGATAGGAATTACGATCATTAGGGGTCTTAGGCCTTTATATAAGGATTATGTGGACATAAAGATCGACCGAATCGGGCGAGTAACGAAGAAGTTATGACCAAAATAGTTTTTAGCCCAGGCCCCTAGGGGTTACTCCTAGGGCCTGGCCAAAAAATTGGAGCTCTTTGTTCAACACGATTGATAGGAATTCCAGTCATGCGGGGTCTTGGGCCTTTAGATAAGGATTCCGTCGACATAAAGATCGACCGAATCGGGCGAGTAACGAAGAAGTTATGGCCAAACTAGTTTTTGCGTCGGGTCCCGTTTTGCGCAGTTCCACTATTTTTGCCATAACTTCTAGGCTATTTGTCCGATTTGGCCGATTCAAGCGGCGTTGGAAACCTTATTCCGAGAGCTATCCCCCAATAAGTAAAAATCCATTTTTCCTATTATTTTGCTTTATGAGAACTTCGTGAGAGTCCAAAACAAGCGAAAAAGTGACTATTTTGGGGCGTATTCGGCCGATTTACCCGCGATCTTGGCCTTTAAATTATGCAAGCTCACTTTAAAATGCCATAAGTACATGTGAATGTGATAATGTGCGAAAAAATCAACATTTCATTTCGGAAGATTTTTCAGCCCCCGAACCCCTAGGGGTATCCCTAGGGCCCGGCCCGAAAATTGAAACTCTTTGTTCGGCACGATGGATAGGAATTACGATCATTAGGGGTCTTAGGCCTTTAGATAAGGATTATGTGGACGTAAAGATCGACCGAATCGGGCGAGTAACGAAGAAGTTATGGCCAAAATAGTTTTTAGCCCAGGCCCCTAGGGGTACTTCTATGGCCCGGCCAAAAAATTGGAGCTCTTTGTTCAGCACGATTGATAGGAATTCCAATCATGCGGGGTCTTGGGCCATTAGATAAGGATTCCATCGACATAAAGATCGACCGAATCGGGCGAGAAACGAAGAAGTTATGGCCAAACTAGTTTTTGCGTCGGGTCCCGTTTTGCGCAGTTCCACTATTTTTGCCATAACTTCTAGGCTATTTGTCCGATTTGGCCGATTCAAACGGCGTTGGAAACCATATTCCAAGGGCTATCCCCCAAAAAGTAAAAACCCACTTTTCCTATTATTTTGCCTTACGAGAACTTCGTGAGAGTCCAAAACAAGCGAAAAAGTGACTATTTTGGGGCGTATTCGGCCGATTTACCCGTGATCTTGGCCTTTAAAATATCCAAGCTCACTTTAAAATGCCATAAGTACATGTGAATTTGATAATGTGTGAAAAAATCTACATTTCGTTTCGGAAGATTTTTCAGCCCCCGAACCCCTAGGGGTACCCCTAGGGCCCGGCCCGAAAATTGAAACTCTTTGTTCGGCACGATGGATAGGAATTACGATCATTAGGGATCTTAGGCCTTTATATAAGGATTATGTGGACATAAAGATCGACCGAATCGGGCGAGTAACGAAGAAGTTATGACCAAAATAGTTTTTAGCCCAGGCCCCTAGGGCCTGGCCAAAAAATTGGAGCTCTTTGTTCTGCACAATGGATAGGAATTGCAATCATGCGGGGTCTTGGGCCTTTAGATAAGGATTCCGTCAACATAAAGATCGACCGAATCGGGCGAGAAACGAAGAAGTTATGGCCAAACTAGTTTTTGCGTCGGGTCCCGTTTTGCGCAGTTCCACTATTTTTGCCATAACTTCTAGGCTATTTGTCCGATTTGGCCGATTCAAACGGCGTTGGAAACCATATTCCAAGGGCTATCCCCCAAAAAGTAAAAACCCACTTTTCCTATTATTTTGCTTTATGAGAACTTCGTGAGAGTCCAAAACAAGCGAAAAAGTGACTATTTTGGGGCGTATTCGGCCGATTTACCCGCGATCTTGGCCTTTAAATTATGCAAGCTCACTTTAAAATGCCATAAGTACATGTGAATGTGATAATGTGCGAAAAAATCAACATTTCGTTTCGGAAGATTTTTCAGCCCCCGAACCCCTAGGGGTATCCCTAGGGCCCGGCCCGAAAATTGAAACTCTTTGTTCGGCACGATGGATAGGAATTACGATCATTAGGGGTCTTAGGCCTTTAGATAAGGATTATGTGGACGTAAAGATCGACCGAATCGGGCGAGTAACGAAGAAGTTATGGCCAAAATAGTTTTTAGCCCAGGCCCCTAGGGGTACTTCTATGGCCCGGCCAAAAAATTGGAGCTCTTTGTTCAGCACGATTGATAGGAATTCCAATCATGCGGGGTCTTGGGCCTTTAGATAAGGATTCCATCGACATAAAGATCGACCGAATCGGGCGAGAAACGAAGAAGTTATGGCCAAACTAGTTTTTGCGTCGGGTCCCGTTTTGCGCAGTTCCACTATTTTTGCCATAACTTCTAGGCTATTTGTCCGATTTGGCCGATTCAAACGGCGTTGGAAACCATATTCCAAGGGCTATCCCCCAAAAAGTAAAAACCCACTTTTCCTATTATTTTGCCTTACGAGAACTTCGTGAGAGTCCAAAACAAGCGAAAAACTGACTATTTTGGGGCGTATTCGGCCGATTTACCCGTGATCTTGGCCTTTAAAATATCCAAGCTCACTTTAAAATGCCATAAGTACATGTGAATTTGATAATGTGTGAAAAAATCTACATTTCGTTTCGGAAGATTTTTCAGCCCCCGAACCCCTAGGGGTACCCCTAGGGCCCGGCCCGAAAATTGAAACTCTTTGTTCAGCACGATGGATAGGAATTACGATCATTAGGGATCTTAGGCCTTTATATAAGGATTATGTTGACATAAAGATCGACCGAATCGGGCGAGTAACGAAGAAGTTATGACCAAAATAGTTTTTAGGCCAGGCCCCTAGGGCCTGGCCAAAAAATTGGAGCTCTTTGTTCTGCACAATGGATAGGAATTCCAATCATGCGGGGTCTTGGGCCTTTAGATAAGGATTCCGTTAACATAAAGATCGACCGAATCGGGCGAGAAACGAAGAAGTTATGGCCAAACTAGTTTTTGCGTCGGGTCCCGTTTTGCGCAGTTCCACTATTTTTGCCATAACTTCTAGGCTATTTGTCCGATTTGGCCGATTCAAACGGCGTTGGAAACCATATTCCAAGGGCTATCCCCCAAAAAGTAAAAACCCACTTTTCCTATTATTTTGCCTTACGAGAACTTCGTGAGAGTCCAAAATAAGCGAAAAAGTGACTATTTTGGGGCGTATTCGGCCGATTTACCCGCGATCTTGGCCTTTAAATTATGCAAGCTCACTTTAAAATGCCATAAGTACATGTGAATGTGATAATGTGCGAAAAAATCAACATTTCGTTTCGGAAGATTTTTCAGCCCCCGAACCCCTAGGGGTACCCCTAGGGCCCGACCCAAAAATTGAAACTCTTTGTTCGGCACGATGGATAGGAATTCCGATGATTAGGGGTCTTAGGCCTTTAGATAAGGATTCAGTGGACGTAAAGATCGACCGAATCGGGCGAGTAACGAAGAAGTTATGGCCAAAATAGTTTTTAGCCCAGGCCCCTAGGGGTACTTCTATGGCCCGGCCAAAAAATTGGAGCTCTTTGTTCAGCACGATTGATAGGAATTCCAATCATGCGGGGTCTTGGGCCTTTAGATAAGGATTCCGTCGACATAAAGATCGACCGAATCGGGCGAGGAACGAAGAAGTTATGGCCAAACTAGTTTTTGCGTCGGGTCCTGTTTTGCGCAGTTCCACTATTTTTGCCATAACTTCTAGGCTATTTGTCCGATTTGGCTGATTCAAGTGGCGTTGGAAACCTTATTCCGAGAGCTATCCCCCAAAAAGTAAAAAATCCACTTTTCCTATTATTTTGCTTTACGAGAACTTCGTGAGAGTCCAAAACAAGCGAAAAAGTGACTATTTTGGGGCGTATTCGGCCGATTTACCCGCAATCTGGGCCTTCAAATTACGCAAACTTACTTTATAATGCCATAAGTAGATGTGAATTTTCTAATGTGCGAAAAAATCAACATTTCGTTTCGGATGATTTTTCAGCCGCCGAACCCTTAGGGGTACTCCTAGGGCCCGACCCAAAAATTGAAACTCTTTGTTCGGCACGATGGATAGGAATTACGATCATTAGGGGTCTTAGGCCTTTAGATAAGGATTATGTGGACATAAAGATCGACCGAATCGGGCGAGTAACGAAGAAGTTATGGCCAAAATAGTTTTTAGCCCAGGTCCCTAGGGGTACTTCTATGGCTCGGCCAAAAAATTGGAGCTCTTTGTTCAGCACGATTGATAGGAATTCCAATGATGCGAGGTCTTGGGCCTTTAGATAAGGATTCCGTCGACATAAAGATCGACCGAATCGGGCGAGAAACGAAGAAGTTATGGCCAAACTAGTTTTTGCGTCGGGTCCCGTTTTGCGCAGTTCCACTATTTTTGCCATAACTTCTAGGCTATTTCTCCGATTCGGCCGATTCAAACGGCGTTGGAAACCATATTCCAAGGGCTATCCCCCAAAAAGTAAAAACCCACTTTTCCTATTATTTTGCCTTACGAGAACTTCGTGAGAGTCCAAAACAAGCGAAAAAGTGACTATTTTGGGGCGTATTCGGCCGATTTACCCGCGATCTTGGCCTTTAAATTATGCAAGCTCACTTTAAAATGCCATAAGTACATGTGAATTTGATAATGTGCGAAAAAATCAACATTTCGTTTCCGAAGATTTTTCAGCCCCCGAACCCCTTGGGGTACCCCTAGGGCCCGGCCCGAAAATTGAAACTCTTTGTTCGGCACGATGGATAGGAACTACGATCATTAGGGGTCTTAGGCCTTTATATAAGGATTATGTGGACATAAAGATCGACCGAATCGGGCGAGTAACGAAGAAGTTATGACCAAAATAGTTTTTAGCCCAGGCCCCTAGGGGGTACCCCTAGGGCCTGGCCAAAAAATTGGAGCTCTTTGTTCTGCACGATGGATAGGAATTCCAATCATGCGGGGTCTTGGGCCTTTAGATAAGGATTCCGTCAACTTAAAGATCGACCGAATCGGGCGAGAAACGAAGAAGTTATGGCCAATCTAGTTTTTGCGTCGGGTCCCGTTTTGCGCAGTTCCACTATTTTTGCCATAACTTCTAGGCTATTTGTCCGATTTGGCCGATTCAAACGGCGTTGGAAACCATATTCCAAGGGCTATCCCCTAAAAAGTAAAAACCCACTTTTCCTATTATTTTGCCTTACGAGAACTTCGTGAGAGTCCAAAACAAGCGAAAAAGTGACTATTTTGGGGCATATTCGGCCGATTTACCCGCGATCTTGGCCTTTAAATTATGCAAGCTCACTTTAAAATGCCATAAGTACATGTGAATTTGCTAATGTGCGAAAAAATCAACATTTCATTTCGGATGATTTTTCATCCGCCGAACCCTTAGGGGTACTCCTAGGGCCCGGCCCAAAAATTAAAACTCTTTGTTCGGCACGATGGATACGAATTACGATCATTAGGGGTTTTAGGCCTTTATATAAGGATTATGTGGACATAAAGATCGACCGAATCGGGCGAGTAACGAAGAAGTTATGACCAAAATAGTTTTTAGGCCAGGCCCCTAGGGGTTACTCCTAGGGCCTGGCCAAAAAATTGGAGCTCTTTAATCAGCACGATTGATAGGAATTCCAATCATGCGGGGTCTTGGGCCTTTAGATAAGGATTCCGTCGACATAAAGATCGACCGAATCGGGCGAGAAACGAAGAAGTTATGGCCAAACTAGTTTTTGCGTCGGGTCCCGTTTTGCGCAGTTCCACTATTTTTGCCATAACTTCTAGGCTATTTGTCCGATTTGGCCGATTCAAGCGGCGTTGGAAAGCTTATTCCGAGGGCTATCCCCCAAAAAGTAAAAATCCACTTTTCCTGTTATTTTGCTTTATGAGAACTTCGTGAGAGTCCAAAACAAGCGAAAAAGTGACTATTTTGGGGCGTATTCGGCCGATTTACCCGCGATCTTGGCCTTTAAATTATGCAAGCTCACTTTAAAATGCCATAAGTACATGTGAATGTGATAATGTGCGAAAAAATCAACATTTCGTTTCGGAAGATTTTTCAGCCCCCGAACCCCTAGGGGTACCCCTAGGGCCCGGCCCGAAAATTGAAACTCTTTGTTTGGCACGATGGATAGGAATTCCGATGATTAGGGGACTTAGGCCTTTAGATAAGGATTCTGTGGACATAAAGATCGACCGAATTGGGCGTGTAACGAAGAAGTTATGGCCAAAATAGTTTTTAGCCCAGGCCCCTAGGGGTACTTCTATGGCCCGGCCAAAAAATTGGAGCTCTTTGTTCAGCACGATGGATAGGAATTCCAATCATGCGGGGTCTTGGGCCTTTAGATAAGGATTCCGTCGACATAAAGATCGACCGAATCGGGTCAGAAACGAAGAAGTTATGGCCAAACTAGTTTTTGCGTTGGGTCCCGTTTTGCGCAGTTCCACTATTTTTGCCATAATTTCTAAGCTATTTGTCCGATTTGGCTTATTCAAGCGGCGTTGGAAACCTTATTCCAAGAACTATCCCCCAAAAAGTAAAAATCCACTTTTCCTATTATTTTGCTTTACGAGAACTTCGTGAGAGTCCAAAAGAAGCGAAAAAGTGACTATTTTGGGGCGTATTCGACCGATTTACCCGCAATCTGGGCCTTCAAATTACGCAAACTCACTTTAAAATGCCATAAGTACATGTGAATGTGATAATGTGCGAAAAAATCAACATTTCATTTCGGAAGATTTTTCAGCCCCCGAACCCCTAGGGGTACCCCTAGGGCCCGGCCCGAAAATTGAAACTCTTTGTTCGGCACGATGGATAGGAATTCCGATGATTAGGGGTCTTAGGCCTTTAGATAAGGATTCTGTGGACATAAAGATCGACCGAATCGGGCGAGTAACGAAGAAGTTATGGCCAAAATAGTTTTTAGCCCAGGCCACTAATGGTACTTCTATGGCCCGGCCAAAAAATTGGAGCTCTTTGTTCAGCACGATTGATAGGAATTCCAATCAAGCGGGGTCTTGGGGCTTTAGATAAGGATTCCGTCGACATAAAGATCGACCGAATCGGGCGAGAAACGAAGAAGTTATGGCCAAACTAGTTTTTGCGTCGGGTCCCGTTTTGCGCAGTTCCACTATTTTGCCATAACTTCTAGGCTATTTGTCCGATTTGGCCGATTCAAGCGGCGTTGGAAACCTTATTCTGAGGGCTATCCCCCAAAAAGTAAAAAATCCACTTTTCCTATTATTTTGCTTTACTAGAACTTCGTGAGAGTCCAAAACAAGCGAAAAAGTGACTATTTTGGGGCGTATCGGATCGATTTACCCGTAATCTGGGCCTTCAACTTACGCAAGCTCACTTTAAAATTCCATAGGCACATGTGAATGTGCTAATGTGCGAAAAAATCAACATTTCATTTCGGAAGATTTTTCTGCCCCCGAACCCCTAGGTACCCCTAGGGCCCGGCACAATGGATAGGAATTCCGATCATTAGGGTTCATAGGCCTTTAGATAAGGATTCTGTGGACATAAATATCGACCGAATCGGGCGAGTAACGAAGAAGTTATGGCCAAAATAGTTTTTAGCCCATGCCCCTAGGGGGTACTCCTAGTGCCCGGCCTAAAAATTGGAGCTCTTTGTTCAGCACGATGGATAGGAATTCCAATCATGCGGGGTCTTGGGCCTTTAGATAAGGATTCCGTCGACATAAAGATCGACCGAATCGGGCGAGAAACGAAGAAGTTATGGCCAAAATAGTTTTTAGCTCAGACCCCTAGGTGGTACTCCTAGTGCCCGGCCTAAAAATTGGAGCTCTTTGTTCAGCACGATGGATAGGAATTCCAATCATGCGGGGTCTTGGGCCTTTAGATAAGGATTCTGTCGACATAAAGATCGACCGAATCGGGCGAGAAACGAAGAAGTTATGGCCAAAATAGTTATTGCGTCGGGTCCCGTTTTGCGCAGTTCCACTATTTTTGCCATAACTTCTAGGCTCTTTGTCCGATTTGGCCGATTCAAGCAGCATTGGAAACCTTATTCCGAGGGCTATCCCCCAAAAAGTAAAAATCCACTTTTCCTATTATTTTGCTTTACGAGAACTTCGTGAGAATCCTAAACAAGCGAAAAATAGACTATTTTGGGGCGTATTCGGCCGATTTACCCACAATCTGGGCCTTCAAATTACGCAAACTCACTTTAAAATGCCATAAGTACATGTGAATTTGCTAATGTGCGAAAAAAATCAACATTTCGTTTCGGATGATTTTTCAGCCGCCGAACCCTTAGGGGTACTCCTAGGGCCCGGCCCAAAAATTGAAACTCTTTGTTCGGCACGATGGATAGGAATTACGATCATTAGGGGTCTTAGGCCTTTATATAAGGATTATGTGGACATAAAGATCGACCGAATCGGGCGAGTAAAGAAGAAGTTATGACCAAAATAGTTTTTAGCCCAGGCCCCTAGGGGGTACTCCTAGGGCCTGGCCAAAAAATTGGAGCTCTTTGTTCTGCACGATGGATAGGAATTCCAATCATGCGGGGTCTTGGGCCTTTAGATAAGGATTCCGTCAACATAAAGATCGACTGAATCGGGCGAGAAACGAAGAAGTTATGGCCAAACTAGTTTTTGCGTCGGGTCCCGTTTTGCGCAGTTCCACTATTTTTGCCATAACTTCTAGGCTATTTGTCCGATTTGGCCGATTCAAGCGGCGTTGGAAACCATATTACAAGGGCTATCCCCCAAAAAGTAAAAACCCACTTTTCCTATTATTTTGCTTTACGAGAACTTCGTGAGAGTCCAAAACAAGCGAAAAAGTGACTATTTTGGGGCGTATTCGACCGATTTCCCGCAATCTGGGCCTTCAAATTACGCAAACTCACTTTAAAATGCCATAAGTACATGTGAATTTGCTAATGTGCGAAAAAATCAACATTTCGTTTCGGATGATTTTTCAGCCGCCGAACCCTTAGGGGTACTCCTAGGGCCCGGCCCAAAAATTGAAACTCTTTGTTCGGCACGATGGATAGGAATTACGATCATTAGGGGTCTTAGGCCTTTATATAAGGATTATGTGGACATAAAGATCGACCGAATCGGGCGAGTAACGAAGAAGTTATGACCAAAATAGTTTTTAGCCTAGGCCCCTAGGGGGTACTCCTAGGGCCTGGCCAAAAAATTGGAGCTCTTTGTTCTGCACGATGGATAGGAATTCCAATCATGTGGGGTCTTGGGCCTTTAGATAAGGATTCCGTCAACATAAAGATCGACCGAATCGGGCGAGAAACGAAGAAGTTATGGCCAAACTAGTTTTTGCGTCGGGTCCCGTTTTGCGCAGTTCCACTATTTTTGCCATAACTTCTAGGTTATTTGTCCGATTTGGCCGATTCAAGCGCCGTTGGAAACCATATTACAAGGGCTATCCCCCAAAAAGTAAAAACCCATTTTTCCTATTATTTTGCTTTACGAGAACTTCGTGAGAGTCCAAAACAAGCGAAAAAGTTACTATTTTGGGGCGTATTCGACCGATTTCCCGCAATCTGGGCCTTCAAATTACGCAAACTCACTTTAAAATGCCATAAGTACATGTGAATTTGCTAATGTGCGAAAAAATCAACATTTCGTTTCGGATGATTTTTCAGCCGCCGAACCCCTAGCGTCCGGCCCAAAAATTGAAACTCTTTGTTCGGCACGATGGATAGGAATTACGATCATTAGGGGTCTTAGGCCTTTATATAAGGATTATGTGGACATAAAGATCGACCGAATCGGGCGAGTAACGAAGAAGTTATGACCAAAATAGTTTTTAGCCCAGGCCCCTAGGGGGTACTCTTAGGGCCTGGCCAAAAAATTGGAGCTCTTTGTTCTGCACGATGGATAGGAATTCCAATCATGCGGGGTCTTGGGCCTTTAGATAAGGATTCCGTCAACATAAAGATCGACCGAATCAGGCGAGAAACGAAGAAGTTATGGCCAAACTAGTTTTTGCGTCGGGTCCCGTTTTGCGCAGTTCCACTATTTTTGCCATAACTTCTAGGCTATTTGTCCGATTTGGCCGATTCTAACGGCGTTGGAAACCATATTCCAAGGGCTATCCCCCAAAAAGTAAAAACCCACATTTCCTATTATTTTGCCTTACGAGAACTTCGTGAGAGTCCAAAACAAGCGAAAAAGTGACTATTTTGGGGCGTATTCGGCCGATTTACCCGCGATCTTGGCCTTTAAATTACGCAAGCTCACTTTAAAATGCCATAAGTACATGTGAATGTGATAATGTGCGAAAAAATCAACATTTCGTTTCGGAAGATTTTTCAGCCCCCGAACCCCTAGGGGTACCCCTAGGGCCCGGCCCGAAAATTGAAACTCTTTGTTCGGCACGATGGATAGGAATTCCGATGATTAGGGGTCTTAGGCCTTTAGATATGGATTCTGTGGACATAAAGATCGACCGAATCGGGCGAGTAACGAATAAGTTATGGCCAAAATAGTTTTTAGCCCAGACGCCTAGGGGTACTTCTATGGCCCGGCCAAAAAATTGGAGCTCTTTGTTCAGCACGATTGATAGGAATTCCAATCATGCGGGGTCTTGGGCCTTTAGATAAGGATTCCGTCGACATAAAGATCGACTGAATCGGGCGAGAAACGAAGAAGTTATGGCCAAACTAGTTTTTGCGTCGGGTCCCGTTTTGCGCAATTCCACTATTTTTGCCATAATTTCTAGGCTATTTGTCCGATTTGGCCGATTCAAGCGGCGTTGGAAACCTTATTCCAAGAACTATCCCCCAAAAAGTAAAAATCCACTTTTTTTATTATTTTGCTTTACGAGAACTTCGTGAGAGTCCAAAACAAGCGAAAAAGTGACTATTTTGGGGCGTATTCGACCGATTTACCCGCAATCTGGGCCTTCAAATTACGCAAACTCACTTTAAAATGCCATAAGTACATGTGAATGTGCTAATGTGCGAAAAAATCAACATTTCGTTTCGAATGATTTTTCAGCCGCCGAACCCCTAGGGGTCCCCTAGGGCCCGGCCCAAAAATTGAAACTCTTTGTTCGGCACGATGGATAGGAATTACGATCATTAGGGGTATTAGGCCTTTATATAAGGATTATGTGGACATAAAGATCGACCGAATCGGGTGAGTAACGAAGAAGTTATGACCAATATAGTTTTTAGCCCAAGCCCCTAGGCGGTACTCCTAGGGCCCGGCCAAAAAATTGGAGCTCTTTGTTCAGCACGATTGATAGGAATTCCAATCATGCGGGGTCTTGGGCCTTTAGATAAGGATTCCGTCAACATAAAGATCGACCGAATCGGGCGAGAAACGAAGAAGTTATGGCCAAACTAGTTTTTGCGTCGGGTCCCGTTTTGCGCAGTTCCACTATTTTTGCCATAACTTCTAGGCTATTTGTCCGATTTGGCCGATTCAAGCGGCGTTGGAAACCTTATTCCGAGGTCTATCCCCCAAAATGTAAAAATACACTTTTCCTATTATTTTGCTTTACGAGAACTTCGTGAGAGTCCAAAACAAGCGAAAAAGTGATTATTTTGGGGCGTATCGGACCAATTTACCCGCAATCTGGTCCTTCAACTTACGCAAGCTCACTTTAAAATGCCATAAGCACATGTGAATGTGCTAATGTGCGAAAAAATCAACATTTCATTTCGGAAGATTTTTCAGCCCCGAACCCCTAGGAACCCCTAGGGCCCGGCCCAAAAATTGAAACTCTTTGTTCGGCACGATGGATAGGAATTCCGATCATTAGGGGTCTTAGGCCTTTATATAAGGATTATGTGGACATAAAGATCGACCGAATCGGGCGAGTAACGAAGAAGTTATGGCCAAAATAGTTTTTAGCCCAGGCCCTAAGGGGTACTCCTAGAGCCTGGCCAAAAAATTGGAGCTCTTTGTTCTGCACGATGGATAGGAATTCCAATCATGCGGGGTCTTGGGCCTTTAGATAAGGATTCCGTCAACATAAAGATCGACCGAATCGGGAGAGAAATGAAGAAGTTATGGCCAAACTAGTTTTTGCGTCGGGTCCCGTTTTGCGCAGTTTCACTATTTTTGCCATAACTTCTAGGCTATTTGTCCGATTTGGCCGATTCAAACGGCGTTGGAAACCATATTACAAGGGCTATCCCCCAAAAAGTAAAAACCCACTTTTCCTATTATTTTGCCTTACGAGAACTTCGTGAGAGTCCAAAACAAGCGAAAAAGTGACTGTTTTGGGGCGTATTCGGCCGATTTATCCGCGATCTTGGCCTTTAAATTACGCAAGCTCACTTTAAAATGCCATA
Organism: Schizonepeta tenuifolia; assembly: GCA_029490685.1. Classification (NCBI taxonomy): domain Eukaryota; kingdom Viridiplantae; phylum Streptophyta; class Magnoliopsida; order Lamiales; family Lamiaceae; genus Schizonepeta; species Schizonepeta tenuifolia. Next base: position 452,712 of record CM055960.1, read on the forward strand.
AGTACATGTGAATGTGATAATGTGTGAAAAAATCAACATTTCGTTTCGGAAGATTTTTCAGCCCCCGAACCCCTAGGGGCCGGCCCAAAAATTGAAAATCTTTGTTCGGCACGATGGATAGGAATTCCGATCATTAGGGTTCATAGGCCTTTAGATAAGGATTCTGTGGACATAAATATCGACCGAATTGGGCGAATAACAAAGAAATTATGGCCAAAATAGTTTTTAGCCCAGGCCCCTAGGGGGTACTCCTAGTTCCCGGCATAAAAATTGGAGCTCTTTGTTCAGCACAATGGATAGGAATTCCAATCATGCGGGGTCTTGGGCCTTTAGATAAGGATTCCGTCGACATAAAGATCGACCGAATCGGGCGAGAAACGAAGAAGTTATGGCCAAAATAGTTTTTAGCTCAGGCCCCTAGGGGGTACTCCTAGTGCCCGGCCTAAAAATTGGAGCTCTTTGTTCAGCACGATGGATAGGAATTCCAATCATGCGGGGTCTTGGGCCTTTAGATAAGGATTCTGTCGACATAAAGATCGACCGAATCAGGAGAGAAACGAAGAAGTTATGGCCAAAATAGTTATTGCGTCGGGTCCCGTTTTGCGCAGTTCCACTATTTTTGCCATAACTTCTAGGCTATTTGTCCGATTTGGCCGATTCAAGCAGCATTGGAAACCTTATTCCGAGGGCTATCCCCCAAAAAGTAAAAATCCACTTTTCCTATTATTTTGCTTTACGAGAACTTCGTGAGAATCCTAAACAAGCGAAAAATAGACTATTTTGGGGCGTATTCGGCCGATTTACCCACAATCTGGGCCTTCAAATTACGCAAACTCACTTTAAAATGCCATAAGTACATGTGAATTTGCTAATGTGCGAAAAAAATCAACATTTCGTTTCGGATGATTTTTCAGCCGCCGAACCCTTAGGGGTACTCCTAGGGCCCGGCCCAAAAATTGAAACTCTTTGTTCGGCACGATGGATAGGAATTACGATCATTAGGGGTCTTAGGCCTTTATATAAGGATTATGTGGACATAAAGATCGACCGAATCGGGCGAGTAAAGAAGAAGTTATGACCAAAATAGTTTTTAGCCCAGGCCCCTAGGGGGTACTCCTAGGGCCTGGCCAAAAAATTGGAGCTCTTTGTTCTGCACGATGGATAGGAATTCCAATCATGCGGGGTCTTGGGCCTTTAGATAAGGATTCCGTCAACATAAAGATCGACTGAATCGGGCGAGAAACGAAGAAGTTATGGCCAAACTAGTTTTTGCGTCGGGTCCCGTTTTGCGCAGTTCCACTATTTTTGCCATAACTTCTAGGCTATTTGTCCGATTTGGCCGATTCAAGCGGCGTTGGAAACCATATTACAAGGGCTATCCCCCAAAAAGTAAAAACCCACTTTTCCTATTATTTTGCTTTACGAGAACTTCGTGAGAGTCCAAAACAAGCGAAAAAGTGACTATTTTGGGGCGTATTCGACCGATTTCCCGCAATCTGGGCCTTCAAATTACGCAAACTCACTTTAAAATGCCATAAGTACATGTGAATTTGCTAATGTGCGAAAAAATCAACATTTCGTTTCGGATGATTTTTCAGCCGCCGAACCCTTAGGGGTACTCCTAGGGCCCGGCCCAAAAATTGAAACTCTTTGTTCGGCACGATGGATAGGAATTACGATCATTAGGGGTCTTAGGCCTTTATATAAGGATTATGTGGACATAAAGATCGACCGAATCGGGCGAGTAACGAAGAAGTTATGACCAAAATAGTTTTTAGCCTAGGCCCCTAGGGGGTACTCCTAGGGCCTGGCCAAAAAATTGGAGCTCTTTGTTCTGCACGATGGATAGGAATTCCAATCATGTGGGGTCTTGGGCCTTTAGATAAGGATTCCGTCAACATAAAGATCGACCGAATCGGGCGAGAAACGAAGAAGTTATGGCCAAACTAGTTTTTGCGTCGGGTCCCGTTTTGCGCAGTTCCACTATTTTTGCCATAACTTCTAGGTTATTTGTCCGATTTGGCCGATTCAAGCGCCGTTGGAAACCATATTACAAGGGCTATCCCCCAAAAAGTAAAAACCCATTTTTCCTATTATTTTGCTTTACGAGAACTTCGTGAGAGTCCAAAACAAGCGAAAAAGTTACTATTTTGGGGCGTATTCGACCGATTTCCCGCAATCTGGGCCTTCAAATTACGCAAACTCACTTTAAAATGCCATAAGTACATGTGAATTTGCTAATGTGCGAAAAAATCAACATTTCGTTTCGGATGATTTTTCAGCCGCCGAACCCCTAGCGTCCGGCCCAAAAATTGAAACTCTTTGTTCGGCACGATGGATAGGAATTACGATCATTAGGGGTCTTAGGCCTTTATATAAGGATTATGTGGACATAAAGATCGACCGAATCGGGCGAGTAACGAAGAAGTTATGACCAAAATAGTTTTTAGCCCAGGCCCCTAGGGGGTACTCTTAGGGCCTGGCCAAAAAATTGGAGCTCTTTGTTCTGCACGATGGATAGGAATTCCAATCATGCGGGGTCTTGGGCCTTTAGATAAGGATTCCGTCAACATAAAGATCGACCGAATCAGGCGAGAAACGAAGAAGTTATGGCCAAACTAGTTTTTGCGTCGGGTCCCGTTTTGCGCAGTTCCACTATTTTTGCCATAACTTCTAGGCTATTTGTCCGATTTGGCCGATTCTAACGGCGTTGGAAACCATATTCCAAGGGCTATCCCCCAAAAAGTAAAAACCCACATTTCCTATTATTTTGCCTTACGAGAACTTCGTGAGAGTCCAAAACAAGCGAAAAAGTGACTATTTTGGGGCGTATTCGGCCGATTTACCCGCGATCTTGGCCTTTAAATTACGCAAGCTCACTTTAAAATGCCATAAGTACATGTGAATGTGATAATGTGCGAAAAAATCAACATTTCGTTTCGGAAGATTTTTCAGCCCCCGAACCCCTAGGGGTACCCCTAGGGCCCGGCCCGAAAATTGAAACTCTTTGTTCGGCACGATGGATAGGAATTCCGATGATTAGGGGTCTTAGGCCTTTAGATATGGATTCTGTGGACATAAAGATCGACCGAATCGGGCGAGTAACGAATAAGTTATGGCCAAAATAGTTTTTAGCCCAGACGCCTAGGGGTACTTCTATGGCCCGGCCAAAAAATTGGAGCTCTTTGTTCAGCACGATTGATAGGAATTCCAATCATGCGGGGTCTTGGGCCTTTAGATAAGGATTCCGTCGACATAAAGATCGACTGAATCGGGCGAGAAACGAAGAAGTTATGGCCAAACTAGTTTTTGCGTCGGGTCCCGTTTTGCGCAATTCCACTATTTTTGCCATAATTTCTAGGCTATTTGTCCGATTTGGCCGATTCAAGCGGCGTTGGAAACCTTATTCCAAGAACTATCCCCCAAAAAGTAAAAATCCACTTTTTTTATTATTTTGCTTTACGAGAACTTCGTGAGAGTCCAAAACAAGCGAAAAAGTGACTATTTTGGGGCGTATTCGACCGATTTACCCGCAATCTGGGCCTTCAAATTACGCAAACTCACTTTAAAATGCCATAAGTACATGTGAATGTGCTAATGTGCGAAAAAATCAACATTTCGTTTCGAATGATTTTTCAGCCGCCGAACCCCTAGGGGTCCCCTAGGGCCCGGCCCAAAAATTGAAACTCTTTGTTCGGCACGATGGATAGGAATTACGATCATTAGGGGTATTAGGCCTTTATATAAGGATTATGTGGACATAAAGATCGACCGAATCGGGTGAGTAACGAAGAAGTTATGACCAATATAGTTTTTAGCCCAAGCCCCTAGGCGGTACTCCTAGGGCCCGGCCAAAAAATTGGAGCTCTTTGTTCAGCACGATTGATAGGAATTCCAATCATGCGGGGTCTTGGGCCTTTAGATAAGGATTCCGTCAACATAAAGATCGACCGAATCGGGCGAGAAACGAAGAAGTTATGGCCAAACTAGTTTTTGCGTCGGGTCCCGTTTTGCGCAGTTCCACTATTTTTGCCATAACTTCTAGGCTATTTGTCCGATTTGGCCGATTCAAGCGGCGTTGGAAACCTTATTCCGAGGTCTATCCCCCAAAATGTAAAAATACACTTTTCCTATTATTTTGCTTTACGAGAACTTCGTGAGAGTCCAAAACAAGCGAAAAAGTGATTATTTTGGGGCGTATCGGACCAATTTACCCGCAATCTGGTCCTTCAACTTACGCAAGCTCACTTTAAAATGCCATAAGCACATGTGAATGTGCTAATGTGCGAAAAAATCAACATTTCATTTCGGAAGATTTTTCAGCCCCGAACCCCTAGGAACCCCTAGGGCCCGGCCCAAAAATTGAAACTCTTTGTTCGGCACGATGGATAGGAATTCCGATCATTAGGGGTCTTAGGCCTTTATATAAGGATTATGTGGACATAAAGATCGACCGAATCGGGCGAGTAACGAAGAAGTTATGGCCAAAATAGTTTTTAGCCCAGGCCCTAAGGGGTACTCCTAGAGCCTGGCCAAAAAATTGGAGCTCTTTGTTCTGCACGATGGATAGGAATTCCAATCATGCGGGGTCTTGGGCCTTTAGATAAGGATTCCGTCAACATAAAGATCGACCGAATCGGGAGAGAAATGAAGAAGTTATGGCCAAACTAGTTTTTGCGTCGGGTCCCGTTTTGCGCAGTTTCACTATTTTTGCCATAACTTCTAGGCTATTTGTCCGATTTGGCCGATTCAAACGGCGTTGGAAACCATATTACAAGGGCTATCCCCCAAAAAGTAAAAACCCACTTTTCCTATTATTTTGCCTTACGAGAACTTCGTGAGAGTCCAAAACAAGCGAAAAAGTGACTGTTTTGGGGCGTATTCGGCCGATTTATCCGCGATCTTGGCCTTTAAATTACGCAAGCTCACTTTAAAATGCCATAAGTACATGTGAATGTGATAATGTGTGAAAAAATCAACATTTCGTTTCGGAAGATTTTTCAGCCCCCGAACCCCTAGGGGCCGGCCCAAAAATTGAAAATCTTTGTTCGGCACGATGGATAGGAATTCCGATCATTAGGGTTCATAGGCCTTTAGATAAGGATTCTGTGGACATAAATATCGACCGAATTGGGCGAATAACAAAGAAATTATGGCCAAAATAGTTTTTAGCCCAGGCCCCTAGGGGGTACTCCTAGTTCCCGGCATAAAAATTGGAGCTCTTTGTTCAGCACAATGGATAGGAATTCCAATCATGCGGGGTCTTGGGCCTTTAGATAAGGATTCCGTCGACATAAAGATCGACCGAATCGGGCGAGAAACGAAGAAGTTATGGCCAAAATAGTTTTTAGCTCAGGCCCCTAGGGGGTACTCCTAGTGCCCGGCCTAAAAATTGGAGCTCTTTGTTCAGCACGATGGATAGGAATTCCAATCATGCGGGGTCTTGGGCCTTTAGATAAGGATTCTGTCGACATAAAGATCGACCGAATCAGGCGAGAAACGAAGAAGTTATGGCCAAAATAGTTATTGCGTCGGGTCCCGTTTTGCGCAGTTCCACTATTTTTGCCATAACTTCTAGGCTATTTGTCCGTTTTTGCCGATTCAAGCAGCGTTGGAAACCTTATTCCGAGGGCTATCCTCCAAAAAGTAAAAATCCACTTTTCCTATTATTTTGCTTTACGAGAACTTCGTGAGAGTCCAAAACAAGCGAAAAAGTGACTATTTTGGGGCATATTCGGCCAATTTACCAGCAATCTGGGCCTTCAAATTACGGAAGCTCACTTTAAAATGCTATAAGTACATGTGAATTTGCTAATGTGCGAAAAAATCAACATTTCGTTTTAGATGATTTTTCAGCCGCCGAACCCCTAGGGGTACCCCTAGGGCCCGGCCCAAAAATTGAAACTCTTTGATCGCCACGATGGATAGGAATTACGATCATTAGGGGTCTTAGGCCTTTATATAAGGATTATGTGGACATAAAGATCGACCGAATCGGGCGAGTAACGAAGAAGTTATGGCCAAAATAGTTTTTAGCCCAGGCCCTAAGGGGTACTCCTAGAGCCTGGCCAAAAAATTGGAGCTCTTTGTTCTGCACGATGGATAGGAATTCCAATCATGCGGGGTCTTGGGCCTTTAGATAAGGATTCCGTCAACATAAAGATCGACCGAATCGGGAGAGAAATGAAGAAGTTATGGCCAAACTAGTTTTTGCGTCGGGTCCCGTTTTGCGCAGTTTCACTATTTTTGTCATAACTTCTAGGCTATTTGTCCGATTTGGCCGATTCAAACGGCGTTGGAAACCATATTACAAGGGCTATCCCCCAAAAAGTAAAAACCCACTTTTCCTATTATTTTGCCTTACGAGAACTTCGTGAGAGTCCAAAACAAGCGAAAAAGTGACTGTTTTGGGGCGTATTCGGCCGATTTATCCGCGATCTTGGCCTTTAAATTACGCAAGCTCACTTTAAAATGCCATAAGTACATGTGAATGTGATAATGTGTGAAAAAATCAACATTTCGTTTCGGAAGATTTTTCAGCCCCCGAACCCCTAGGGGCCGGCCCAAAAATTGAAAATCTTTGTTCGGCACGATGGATAGGAATTCCGATCATTAGGGTTCATAGGCCTTTAGATAAGGATTCTGTGGACATAAATATCGACCGAATCGGGTGAGTAACGAAGAAGTTATGGCCAAAATAGTTTTTAGCCCAGGCCCCTAGGGGCACTTCTATTACCCGGCCAAAAAATTGGAGCTCTTTGTTCAGCACGATTGATAGGAATTACAATCATGCGGGGTCTTGGGCCTTTAGATAAGGATTCCGTCGACATAAATATCAACCGAATCGAGCGAGAAACGAAGAAGTTATGGCCAAACTAGTTTTTGCGTCGGGTCCCGTTTTGCGCAGTTCCACTATTTTTGCCATAACTTCTAGGCTATTTGTCCGATTTGGCCGATTCGAGCGGCGTTGGAAACCTTATTCCGAGGGCTATCCCCCAAAAAGTAAAAATCCACTTTTCCTATTATTTTGCTTTACGAGAACTTCGTGAGAGTCCAAAACAAGCGAAAACGTGACTATTTAGGGTGTATCGGACCGATTTACCCGCAATCTGGGCCTTCAACTTACGCAAGCTCACTTTAAAATGCCATAAGCACATGTGAATGTGCTAATGTGCGAAAAAATCAACATTTCATTTCGGAAGATTTATAAGCCCCCGAACCCCTAGGGGTACCCTAGGGCCCGGCCCAAAAATTGAAACTCTTTGTTCGGCACGATGGATAGGAATTCCGATCATTAGGGTTCATAGGCCTTTACATAAGGATTCTGTGGACATAAATATCAACCGAATCGGGCGAGTAACGAAGAAGTTATGGCCAAAATAGTTTTTAGCCCAGGCCCCTAGGGGGTCCTCCTAGTGCCCGGCCTAAAAATTGGAGCTCTTGGTTCAGCACGATGGATAGGAATTCCAATCATGCGGGGTCTTGGGCCTTTAGATAAGGATTTCGTCGACATAGAGATCGACCGAATCGGGCGAGAAACGAAGAAGTTATGGCCAAAATAGTTTTTAGCTCAGGCCCCTAAGGGGTACTCGTAGTGCCCGGCCTAAAAATTGGAGCTCTTTGTTCAGCATGATGGATAGGAATTCCAATCATGCGGGGTCTTGGGCCTTTAGACAAGGATTCTGTCGACATAAAGATCGATCGAATCGGGCGAGAAACGAAGAAGTTATGGCCAAAATAGTTATTGCGTCGGGTCCCGTTTTGCGCAGTTCCACTATTTTTGCCATAACTTCTAGGCTATTTGTCCGATTTGGCCGATTCAAGCAGCGTTGGAAACCTTATTCCGAGGGCTATCCCCCATAAAGTAAAAATCCACTTTTCCTATTATTTTGCTTTACGAGAACTTCGTGAGAGTCCAAAACAAACGAAAAAGTGACTATTTTGGAGCGTATCTGGCAGATTTACCCGCAATCTGGGCCTTCAACTTACGCAAGCTCACTTTAAAATGCCATAAGCACATGTGAATGTGCTAATGTGCGAAAAAATCAACATTTCATTTCGGAGATTTATAAGCCCCCGAACCCCTAGGGGTACCCCAGGGCCCGGCCCAAAAATTGAAACTCTTTGTTCGGCACGATGGATAGGAATTCCGATCATTAGGGTTCATAGGCCTTTACATAAGGATTCTGTGGACATAAATATCAACCGAATCGGGCGAGTAACGAAGAAGTTATGGCCAAAATAGTTTTTAGCCCAGGCCCCTAGGGGGTCCTCCTAGTGCCCGGCCTAAAAATTGGAGCTCTTGGTTCAGCACGATGGATAGGAATTCCAATCATGCGGGGTCTTGGGCCTTTAGATAAGGATTTCGTCGACATAGAGATCGACCGAATCGGGCGAGAAACGAAGAAGTTATGGCCAAAATAGTTTTAAGCTCAGGCCCCTAAGGGGTACTCCTAGTGCCCGGCCTAAAAATTGGAGCTCTTTGTTCAGCATGATGGATAGGAATTCCAATCATGCGGGGTCTTGGGCCTTTAGACAAGGATTCTGTCGACATAAAGATCGACCGAATCGGGCGAGAAATGAAGAAGTTATGGCCAAAATAGTTATTGCGTCGGGTCCCGTTTTGTGCAGTTCCACTATTTTTGCCATAACTTCTAGGCTATTTGTCCGATTTGGCCGATTCAAGCAGCCGTGGAAACCTTATTCCGTGGGCTATCCCCCAAAAAGTAAAAATCCACTTTTCCTATTATTTTGCTTTACGAGAACTTCGTGAGAGTCCAAAACAAACGAAAAAGTGACTATTTTGGAGCGTATCCGGCCGATTTACCCACAATCTGGGACTTCAAATTACGCAAGCTCACTTTAAAATGCCATAAGCACATGTGAATGTGCTAATGTGCGAAAAAATCAATATTTCATTTCGTATGATTTTTCAGCCCCCGAACCCATAGGGGTACCCCTAGGGCCCGGCCCAAAAATTGATACTCTTTGTTCGGCACAATGGATAGGAATTTTGATCATTAGGGGTCTTAGGCCTTTAGATAAGGATTTTGTAGACATAAAGATCGACCGAATCGGGCGAGTAACAAAGAAGTTATGGCCAAAATAGTTTTTAGCCCAGGCCCCTAGGGTACTCCTATGGCCCGGCCAAAAAATTGGAGCTCTTTGTTCAGCACGATTGATAGGAATTCCAATCATGCGGGGTCTTGGGCCTTTAGATAAGGATTTCGTCGACATAGAGATCGACCGAATCGGGCGAGAAACGAAGAAGTTATGGCCAAAATAATTTTTAGCTCAGGCCCCTAAGGGGTACTCCTAGTGCCCGGCCTAAAAATTGGAGCTCTTTGTTCAGCATGATGGATAAGAATTCCAATCATGCGGGGTCTTGGGCCTTTAGATAAGGATTCTGTCGACATAAAGATCGACCGAATCGGGCGAGAAACGAAGAAGTTATGGCCAAAATAGTTATTGCGTCGGGTCCCGTTTTGCGCAGTTCTACTATTTTTGCCATAATTTCTAGGCTATTTGTCCGATTTGGCCGATTCAAGCGGCGTTGGAAACATTATTCCAAGAACTATCCCCCAAAAAGTTAAAATCCACTTTTCCTATTATTTTGCTTTAAGAGAACTTCGTGAGAGTCCAAAACAAGCGAAAAATTTACTATTTTGGGGCGTATTCGGCCGATTTAGCCGCAATCTGGGCCTTCAAATTACGCAAACTCACTTTAAAATGCCATAAGTACATGTGAATTTGCTAATGTGCGAAAAATTCATCATTTCGTTTCGCATGATTTTTCAGCCGCCGAACCCCTAGGGGATACCCCTAGGGCCCGGTCCAAAAATTAAAACTCTTTGTTCGGCATGATGGATAGGAATTCCGATCATTAGGGGTCTTAGGCCTTTAGATAAGGATTATGTGGACATAAAGATCGACGGAATCGGGCGAGTAACGAAGAAGTTATGACCAATATAGTTTTTAGCCCAAGCCCCTAGGCGGTACTCCTAGGGCCTGGCCAAAAAATTGGAGCTCTTTGTTCTGCACGATGGATAGGAATTCCAATCATGCGGGGTCTTGGGCCTTTAGATAAGGATTCCGTCAACATAAAGATCGACCGAATCGGACGAGAAACGAAGAAGTTATGGCCAAACTAGTTTTTGCGTCGGGTCCCGTTTTGCACAGTTCCACTATTTTTGCCATAACTTCTAGGCTATTTGTCCGATTCGACCGATTCAAACGGTGTTGGAAATCTTATTCCAAGGGCTATCCCCCAAAAAGTAAAAATCCACTTTTCCTATTATTTTGCCTTACGAGAACTTCGTGAGAGTCCAAAACAAGCGAAAAAGTGACTATTTTGGGGCGTATTCGGCCGATTTACCCGCGATCTTGGCCTTTAAATTACGCAAGCTCACTTTAAAATGCCATAAGTATATGTGAATGTGCTAATGTGCAAAAAAATCAACATTTCGTTTCGGATGATTTTTCAGCCCCCGAACCCCTAGGGGTACCCCTAAGGCCCTGCCCGAAAATTGAAACTCTTTGTTCGGCACGATGGATAGGAATTCCGATCATTAGGGGTCTCAGGCCTTTAGATAAGGATTCTGTGGACATAAAGATCGACCGAATCGGGCGAATAACGAAGAAGTTATGGCCAAAATAGTTTTTATCCCAGGCCCCTAGGGGTACTTCTATGGCCCGGCCAAAAAATTGGAGCTTTTTATTCAGCACGATTGATAGGAATTCCAATCATGTGGGGTCTTGGGCCTTTAGATAAGGATTCCGTCGACATAAAGATCGACTGAATCGGGCGAGAAGCGAAGAAGTTATGGCCAAACTAGTTTTTGCGTCGGGTCCCGTTTTGCGCAGTTCCACTATTTTTGCCATAACTTCTAGGCTATTTGTCCGATTTGGCCGATTCAAGCGGCGTTGAAAACCTTATTCCGAGGGCTATCCCCCAAAAAGTAAAAATCCACTTTTTCTATTATTTTGCTTTACGAGAACTTCGTGAGAGTCCAAAACAAGCGAAAAAGTGACTATTTGGGGCGTATCCGGCCGATTTACCCGCAATCTGGGCCTTCAACTTACGCAAGCTCACTTTAAAATGCCATAAGCACATGTGAATGTGCTAATGTGCGAAAAAATCAACATTTCATTTTGAAAGATTTTTCAACCCCCGAACCCCTGGGGATACCCCTAGGGCCCGGCCCAAAAATTGATACTCTTTGTTCGGCACGATGGATAGGAATTCCAATCATGCGGGGTCTTGGGCATTTAGATAACGATTTTGTCGACATAAAGATCGACCGAATCGGGCGAGAAACGAAGAAGTTATGGCCAAAATAGTTATTGCGTCGGGACCCGTTTTGCGCAGTTCCACTATTTTTGCCATAACTTCTAGGCTATTTGTCCGATTTGGCCGATTCAAGCAGCATTGGAAACCTTATTCCGAGGGCTATCCCCCAAAAAGTAAAAATCCACTTTTCCTATTAATTTGCTTTACGAGAACTTCGTGAGAGTCCAAAACAAGCGAAAAAGTGACTATTTTGGGGCGTATCCGGCCGATTTACCCGCAATTTGGGCCTTCAAATTACGCAAGCTCACTTTAAAATGCCATAAGCACATGTGAATGTGCTAATGTGCGAAAAAATCAACATTTCATTTCGGATGATTTTTCAGCCCCCGAACCCCTAGGGGTACCCCTAGGGCCCGACCCAAAAATTGAAGCTCTTTGTTCGGCACGATGGATAGGAATTCCGATCATTAGGGGTCATAGGCCTTTAGATAAGGAATCTGTGGACATAAAGATCGACCGAATCGGGCGAGTAACGAAGAAGTTATGGCCAAAATAGTTTTTAGCCCAGGCCCCTAGGGGTACTCCTATGGCCCGGCCAAAAAATTGGAGCTCTTTGTTCAGCACGATTGATAGGAATTCCAATCATGCGGGGTCTTGGGCCTTTAGATAAGGATTCTGTCGACATAAAGATCGACCGAATCGAGGGAGAAACGAAGAAGTTATGGCCAAAATAGTTATTGCGTCGGGTCCCGTTTTGCGCAGTTCCACTATTTTTGCCACAACTTCTAGACTATTTGTTCGATTTGGCCGATTCAAGCAGCATTGGAAACCTTATTCCGAGGGTTATCCCCCAAAAAGTAAAAATCCACTTTTCCTATTAATTTGCTTTACGAGAACTTCGTGAGAGTCCATAACAAGCGAAAAAGTGACTATTTTGGGGCGTATCCGGCCGATTTACCCGCAATCTGGGCCTTCAAATTACGCAAACTCACTTTAAAATGCCATAAGCACATGTGAATGTGCTAATGTGCGAAAAAATCAACATTTCCTTTCGGATAATTTTTCAGCCCCCGAACCCCTAGGGACCCTAGGGCCCGGCCCAAAAATTGATACTCTTTGTTCGGCACAATGGATAGGAATTCCGATCATTAGGGGTCATAGGCCTTTAGATAAGGAATCTGTAGACATAAAGATCGACCGAATCGGGCGAGTAACGAAGAAGTTATGGCCAAAATAGTTTTTAGCCCAGGCCCCTAGGGGTACTCCTATGGCCCAGCCAAAAAATTGGAGCTCTTTGTTCAGCACGATTGATAGGAATTCCAATCATGCGGGGTCTTGGGCCTTTAGATAAGGATTCCGTCAACATAAAGATCGACCGAATCGGGCCAGAAACGAAGAAGTTATGGCCAAACTAGTTTTTGCGTCGGGTCCCGTTTTGCGCAATTCCACTATTTTTGCCATAACTTCTAGGCTATTTGTCCGATTTGGCCGATTCAAGCAGCATTGGAAACCTTATTCCGAGGGCTATCCCCCAAAAAGTAAAAATCCACTTTTTCTATTAATTTACTTTACGAGAACTTCGTGAGAGTCCAAAACAAGCGAAAAAGTGACTATTTTGAGGCGTATCCGGCCGATTTACCCGCAATCTGGGCCTTCAAATTACGCAAACTCACTTTAAAATGCCATAAGCACATGTGAATGTGCTAATGTGCGAAAAAATCAACATTTCCTTTCGGATGATTTTTCAGCCCCCGAACCCCTAGGGGTACCCCTAGGGCCCGGCCCAAAAATTGATACTCTTAGTTCGGCACAATGGATAGGAATTCCGATCATTAGGGGTCATAGGCCTTTAGATAAGGAATCTGTAGACATAAAGATCGACCGAATCGGGCGAGTAACGAAGAAGTTATGGCCAAAATAGTTTTTAGCCCAGGCCCCTAGGGGTACTCCTATGGCCCAGCCAAAAAATTGGAGCTCTTTGTTCAGCACGATTGATAGGAATTCCAATCATGCGGGGTCTTGGGCCTTTAGATAAGGATTCTATCGACATAAAGATCGACCGAATCGAGGGAGAAACGAAGAAGTTATGGCCAAAATAGTTATTGCGTCGGGTCCCGTTTTGCGCAGTTCCACTATTTTTGCCATAACTTCTAGGCTATTTGTCCGATTTGGCCGATTCAAGCAGCATTGGAAACCTTATTCCGAGGGCTATCCCCCAAAAAGTAAAAATCCACTTTTCCTATTAATTTGCTTTACGAGAACATCGTGAGAGTCCAAAACAAGCGAAAAAGTGACTATTTTGGGGCGTATCCGGCCGATTTACCCGCAATCTGGGCCTTTAACTTACGCAAGCTCACTTTAAAATGCCATAAGCACATGTAAATAAGCTAATGTGCGAAAAAATCAACATTTCATTTCGGATGATTTTTCAGCCCCCGAACCCCTAAGGGTACGCCTAAGGCCCGGCCCAAAAATTGAAACTCTTTGTTCGGCACGATGGATAGGAATTCCGATCATTAGGGGTCATAGGCCTTTAGATAAGGATTCTGTGGACATAAAGATCGACCGAATCGGGCGAGTAACGAAGAAGTTATGGCCAAAATAGTTTTTAGCCCAGGCCCCTAGGGGGTACTCCTAGGGCCCGGCCAAAATATTGGAGATCTTTGTACAACACGATGGATAGGAATTCCAATCATGCGGGGTCTTGGGCCTTTAGATAACGATTCTGTCGACATAAAGATCGACCGAATCGGGCAAGAAACGAAGAAGTTATGGCGAAAATAGTTATTGCGTCGCGTCCCGTTTTGCGCCGTTCCACTATTTTTGCCATAACTTCTAGGCTATTTGTCCGATTTGGCCGATTCAAGCAGCATTGGAAACCTTATTCCGAGGGCTATCCCCCAAAAAGTAAAAATCCACTTTTTCTATTAATTTGCTTTACGAGAACTTCGTGAGAGTCCAAAACAAGCGAAAAAGTGACTATTTTGGGGCGTATCCGGCCGATTTACCCGCAATCTGGGCCTTCAAATTACGCAAACTCACTTTAAAATGCCATAAGCACATGTGAATGTGCTAATGTGCGAAAAAATCAACATTTCCTTTCGGATGATTTTTCACCCCCCGAACCCCTAGGGGTACCCCTAGGGCCCGACCCAAAAATTGATACTCTTTGTTCGGCACTATGGATAGGAATTCCGATCATTAGGGGTCATAGGCCTTTAGATAAGGAATCTGTAGACATAAAGATCGACCGAATCGGGCGAGTAACGAAGAAGTTATGGCCAAAATAGTTTTTAGCCCAGGCCCCTAGGGGTACTCCTATGGCCCGGCCAAAAAACTGGAGCTCATTGTTCAGCACGATTGATAGGAATTCCAATCATGCGGGGTCTTGGGCCTTTAGATAAGGATTCCGTCGACATAAAGATCGACCGAATCGGGCGTGAAACGAAGAAGTTATGTCCAAACTAGTTTTTGCGTCGGGTCCCGTTTTGCGCAGTTCCACTATTTTTGCCATAACTTCTATGCTATTTGTCCGATTTGGACGATTCAAGCGGCGTTGGAAACCATATTCCGAGGGCTATCCCCCAAAAAGTAAAAATCCACTTTTCCTATTATTTTAATTTACGAGAACTTCGTGAGAGTAGCGAAAAAGTGACTATTTTGGGGCGTATCCGGCCGATTTACCCGCAATCTGGGCCTTTAACTTACGCAAGCTCGCTTTAAAATGCCATAAGCACATGTAAATAAGCTAATGTGCGAAAAAATCAACATTTCATTTCGGATGATTTTTCAGCCCCCGAACCCATAAGGGTACGCCTAAGGCCCGGCCCAAAAATTGAAACTCTTTGTTCGGCACGATGGATAGGAATTCCGATCATTAGGGGTCATAGGCCTTTAGATAAGGATTCTGTGGACATAAAGATTGACCGAATCGGGCGAGTAACGAAGAAGTTATGGCCAAAATAGTTTTTAGCCCAGGCCCCTAGGGGGTACTCCTAGGGCCCGGCCAAAATATTGGAGATCTTTGTACAACACGATGGATAGGAATTCCAATCATGCGGGGTCTTGGGCCTTTAGATAACGATTCTGTCGACATAAAGATCGACCGAATCGGGCAAGAAACGAAGAAGTTATGGCCAAAATAGTTATTGCGTCGCGTCCCGTTTTGCGCCGTTCCACTATTTTTGCCATAACTTCTAGGCTATTTGTCCGATTTGGCCGATTCAAGCAGCATTGGAAACCTTATTCCGAGGGCTATCCCCCAAAAAGTAAAAATCCACTTTTCCTATTAATTTGCTTTACGAGAACTTCGTGAGAGTCCAAAACAAGCGAAAAAGTGACTATTTTGGGGCGTATCCGGCCGATTTACCCGCAATCTGGGCCTTCAAATTACGCAAGCTCACTTTAAAATGCCATAAGCACATGTGAATGTGCTAATGTGCGAAAAAATCAACATTTCATTTCGGATGATTTTTCAGCCCCCGAACCCCAAGGGTTACCCCCTAGGGCCCGGCCCAAAAATTGATACTCTTTGTTCGGCACAATGGATAGGAATTCCGATAATTAGGGGTCTTAGGCCTTTAGATAAGGAATCTGTAGACATAAAGATCGACCGAATCGGGCGAGTAACGAAGAAGTTATGGCCAAAATAGTTTTTAGCCCAGGCCCCTAGGGGGTACTCCTAGGGCCCGGCCAAAAAATTGGAGCTCTTTGTTCAACACGATGGATAGGAATTCCAATCATGCGGGGTCTTGGGCCTTTATATAAGGATTCCGTCGACATAAAGATCGACCGAATCGGGCGAGAAACGAAGAAGTTATGGCTAAAATAGTTATTGCGTCGGGTCCCGTTTTGCGCAGTTCCACTATTTTATCCATAACTTCTAGGCTATTTGTCTGATTTGGCCGATTCAAGTGGCGTTGGAAACCTTATTCCAAGGGCTATCCCCCTAAAAGTAAAAATCCACTTTACCTATTATTTTGCCTTACGAGAACTTCGTGAGAGTCCAAAACAAGCGAAAAAGTGACTGTTTTGGGTGTATTCGGCCGATTTACCCGCGATCTGGGCCTTTAAATTACGCAAGCTCACTTTAAAATGCCATAAATACACGTGAATGTGTTAATTTGCGAAAAAATCATCATTTCGTTTCGGATGATTTTTCAGCCCCCGAGCCCTTAAAGGTACCCCTAGGGCTTGGCCCGAAAATTGAAACTCTTTGTTCGGCACGATGGCTAGGAATTCCGATTATTAGGGGTATTAGGCCTTTAGATAAGGATTCTGTGGACATAAAGATCGACCGAATTGGGCGAGTAACGAAGAAGTTATGGCCAAAAATTAGAGCTCTTTTTTCAGCACGATGGATAGGAATTCCAATCATGCGGGGTCTTGGGCCTTTAGATAACGATTCTGTCGACATAAAGATCGACCGAATCGGGCGAGAAACGAAGAAGTTATGGCCAAAATAGTTATTGCGTCGGGTCCCGTTTTGCGCAGTTCCACTATTTTTGCCTTAACTTATAGGCTATTTGTCCGATTTGGCCGATTCAAGCAGCATTGGAAACCTTATTCCGAGAGCTATCCCCCAAAAAGTAAAAATCCACTTTTCCTATTAATTTGCTTTTCGAGAACTTCGTGAGAGTCCAAAACAAGCTAAAAAGTGACTATTTTGGGGCGTATCCGGCCGATTTACCCACAATCTGGGCCTTCAAATTACGCAAGCTCACTTTAAAATGCCATAAGCACATGTGAATGTGCTAATGTGCGAAAAAATCAAAATTTCATTTCGGATGATTTTTCAGCCCCCGAACCCCTAGGGGTACCCCTAGGGCCCGGCCCAAAAATTGATACTCTTTGTTCGGCATTATGGATAGGAATTCCGATCATTATGGGTCTTAGGCCTTTAGATAAGGAATCTGTAGACATAAAGATCGACCGAATCGGGCGAGTAACGAAGAAGTTATGGCCAAAATAGTTTTTAGCCCAGGCCCCTAGGGGTACTCCTATGGCCCGGCCAAAAAATTGGAGCTCTTTGTTCAGCACGATGGATAGGAATTCCAATCATGCGTGGTCTTGGGCCTTTAGATAAGGATTCCGTCGACATAAAGATCGACCGAATCAGGCGTGAAACGAAGAAGTTATGTTCAAACTAGTTTTTGCGTCGGGTCCCATTTTGCGCAGTTCCACTATTTTTGCCATAACTTCTAGGCTATTTGTCCGATTTGGCCGATTCAAGCGGCGTTGGAAACCTTATTCCGAGGGCTATCCCCCTAAAATTAAAAATCCACTTTTCCTATTATTTTGATTTACGAGAACTTCGTGAGAGTCCAAAACAAGCGAAAAAGTGACTATTTTGGGGCGTATCCGGCCGATTTACCCGCAATCTGGGCCTTTAACTTACGCAAGCTCACTTTAAAATGCCATAAGCACATGTAAATAAGCTAATGTGCGAAAAAATCAACATTTCATTTCGGATGATTTTTCAGCCCCCGAACCCCTAGGGTTACCCTAAGGCCCGGCCCAAAAATTGAAACTCTTTGTTCGGCACGATGGATAGGAATTCCGATCATTAGGGGTAATGGGCCTTTAGATAAGGATTCTGTGGACATAAAGATCGACCGAATCGGACGAGTAACGAAGAAGTTATGGCCAAAATAGTTTTTAGCCCAGGCCCCTAGGGGGTACTCCTAGGGCCCGGCCAAAAAATTGGAGCTCTTTGTTCAGCACGATGGATAGGAATTCCAATCATGCGGGGTCTTGGGCCTTTATATAAGCATTCCATCGACATAAAGATCGACCGAATCGGGCGAGAAACGAAGAAGTTATGGCTAAAATAGTTATTGCGTCGGCTCCCGTTTTGCGCAGTTCCACTATTTTTGCCATAACTTCTAGGCTATTTGTCCGATTTGGCCGATTCAAGCGGCGTTGGAAACCTTATTCCGAGGGCTATCCCCCAAAAAGTAAAAATCCACTTTTCCTATTATGTTGCTTTACGAGAACTTGGTGAGAGTCCAAAACAAGCGAAAAAGTGACTATTTTGGGGCGTATCCGGCCGATTTACCCGCAATCTGGGCCTTTAACTTACGCAAGCTCACTTTAAAATGCCATAAGCACATGTAAATAAGCTAATGTGCGAAAATATCAACATTTCATTTCGGATGATTTTTCAGCCCCCGAACCCCTAGGGGTACCCTTAGGACCCGGCCCGAAAATTGAAACTCTTTGTTCGGCACGATGGATAGGAATTCCGATCATTAGGGGTCTTAGGCCTTTAGATAAGGATTATGTGGACATAAAGATCGACCGAATCGGGCGAGTAACGAAGAAGTTATGACCAAAATAGTTTTTAGCCCAGGCCCCTAGGGGGTACTACTAGGGCCTGGCCAAAAAATTGGAGCTCTTTGTTCAGCACGATGGATAGGAATTCCAATCATGAGGGGTCTTGGGCCTTTAGATAAGGATTTCGTCAACATAAAGATCGACCGAATCGGGCGAGAAACGAAGAAGTTATGTGGCCAAACTAGTTTTTGCGTCGGGTCCCGTTTTGAGTAGTTCCACTATTTTTGCCATAACTTCTAGGCTTTTTGTCCGATTTGGCGGATACAAGCGGCGTTGGAAACCTTATTCCAAGGGCTATCCCCCAAAAAGTAAAAATCCCCTTTTCCTATTATTTTGCCTTACGAGAACTTCGTGAGAGTCCAAAACAAGCGAAAAAGTTACTATTTTGGGGCGTATTCGGCCGATTTACCCGCGATCTTGGCCTTTAAATTACGCAAGCTCAATTTAAAATCTCATAAGTACATGTGAATGTGCTAATGTGTGAAAAAATCAACATTTCGTTTCGGATGATTTTTCAGCCCCCGAACACCTAGGGGCCCTAGGGCCCGGCCCAAAAATTGAAACACTTTGTTCGGCACGATGGATAGGAATTCTGATCATTAGGGGTCTTAGGCCTTTAGATAAGGATTCTGAGGACATAAAGATCGACCGAATCGGGCGAGAAACGAAGACGTTATGGCCAAAGTAGTTTTTGCGTCGGGTCCCGTTTTGCGCAGTTCCACTATTTTTGCCATAATTTCTAGGCTATTTGTCCGATTTGGCCGATTCAAGCGGCGTTGCAAACCTTAATCCAAGAATTATCCCCCAAAAATTAATAATCCACTTTTCCTATTATTTTGCTTTACGAGAACTTCGTGAGAGTCCAAAATAAGCGAAAAAGTGACTATTTTGGGGCGTATTCGGCCGATTCACCCGCAATCTGGGCCTTCAAATTACGCAAACTCACTTTAAAATGCCATAAGTACATGTGAATGTGCTAATGTGCGAAAACAACAACATTTCGTTTCGGATGATTTTTCAGCCCCCGAACCCCTAGGGGTACCCCTAAGGCTCGGCCCGAAAATTGAAACTCTTTGTTCGGCACGATGGATAGGAATTCCGATCATTAGGGGTCTTAGGCCATTAGATAAGGATTCTGTGGACATAAAGATCGACCGAATCGGTCGAGTAACGAAGAAGTTATGGCCAAAATAGTTTTTAGCCCAGGCCCCAAGAGGTAGGGCCCGGCCAAAAAATTGGAGCTCTTTGTTTAGCACGATGGATAGGAATTCCAATCATGCGGGGTCTTGGGCCTTTAGATAAGAATTCCGTCGACATAAAGATCGACCGATTCGGGCGAGAAACGAAGAAGTTATGGCCAAAATAGTTATTGCGTCGGGTCCCGTTTTGCGCAGTTCCACTATTTTTGCCATAATTTCTAGGCTATTTGTCCGATTTGGCCGATTCAAGTGGCGTTGCAAACCTTATTCCAAGAACTATCCCCCAAAAATTAAAAATCCACTTTTCCTATTATTTTAATTTACGAGAACTTCGTGAGAGTCCAAAATAAGCGAAAAAGTGACTATTTTGGGGCGTATTCGGCCGATTTACCCGCAATCTGGGCCTTCAAATTACGCAAACTCACTTTAAATTTCCATAAGTACATGTGAATTTGCTAATGTACGAAAAAATCAATATTTCGTTTCGGATGATTTTTCAGTCGCCGAACCCCTAGGAGTACCCGTAGGACCCGGCCCAAAAATTGAAACTCTTTGTTCGGCACGATGGATAGGAATTCCGATCATTAGGGGTCTTAGGCCTTTAGATAAGGATTATGTGGATATAAAGATCGATCGGGCGAGTAACGAAGAAGTTATGACCAAAATAGATTTTATCCCAGGCCCCTAGGGGGTACTACTAGGGCCTGGCCAAAAAATTGGAGATCTTTGTTCAGCACGATAGATAGGAATTCCAATCATGCGGGGTCTTGGGCCTTTAGATAAGGATTCCGTCAACATAAAGATCGACCGAATCGGGCGAGAAACGAAGAAGTTATGGCCAAACTAGTTTTTGCGTCGGATCCCGTTTTGCGCAGTTCCACTATTTTTGCCATAACTTCTAGCCAATTTGTCCGATTTGGCCGATTCAAGCGGCGTTGGAAACCTTATTCCAAGGGCTATCCCCTTAAAATTAAAAATCCACTTTTCCTATTATTTTGCCTTACGAGAACTTCGTGAGATCCCAAAACAAGCGAAAAAGTGACTATTTTGGGGCGTATTCGGCCGATTTACCCGCGATTTGGGCCTTTAAATTACGCAAGCTCACTTTAAAATGCCATAAATACATGTGAATGTGTTAATTTGCCGAAAAATCATCATTTCGTTTCGGATGATTTTTCAGCCCCCGAGCCCTTAGAGGTACCCCTAGGCCTCGGCCCGAAAATTGAAACTCTTTGTTCGGCACGATGGCTAGGAATTCCGATTATTAGGGGTATTAGGCCTTTAGATAAGGATTCTGTGGACATAAAGATCGACCGAATCGGCCGAGTAACGAAGAAGTTATGGCCAAAAATTAGAGCTCTTTGTTCAACACGAAGGATAGGAATTCCAATCATGCGGGGTCTTGGGCCTTTAGATAACGATTCCGTCGACATAAAGATCGACCGAATCGGGCGAGAAACGAAGAAGTTATGGCTAAAATAGTTATTGCGTCGGGTCCCGTTTTGCGCAGTTCCACTATTTTTGCCATAACTTCTAGGCTATTTGTCCGATTTGGCCGATTCAAGCGGCGTTAAAAACCTTATTCCAAGGGCTATCCCCCAAAAAGTAAAAATCCACTTTTCCTATTATTTTGCCTTACGAGAACTTTGTGAGAGTCCAAAACAAGCGAAAAAGTGACTATTTTGGGGCGTATTCGGCCGATTTACCTGCGATCTGGGCCTTTATATTAGAGTTGTCAAATGGGCCGGGCCGACCCAGCAAGCCCGGCCCAGGCCCGGTATAGCTAGGCCCTGCCCATTTCATATTTGGTGTGTGCCTGGGCCGGGCCTCTATCTTGAGATGGGCTCCAATTGGGCCTATTTTGAAGCCCAGAACCGGCCCAGGCCCAGGCCCACGACATTTTTACACTATGTGTGCTTCAGATGGGCCTAAATAATTGAAATAGCCCGGCCCAGGCACGGCCCATTTGATTCATGGGCATGGGCCGAGTCGGGCCTAAAGACTAGTGGGCTTCACCGGGCCTAGGCCGGGCCAAGCCGGCCCAGCCCATTTGACAACTCTACTTTAAATTACGCAAGCTCACTTTAAAATGCCATAAATACATGTAAATGTGTTAATTTGCGAAAAAATCATCATTTCGTTTCGGATGATTTTTCAGCCCCCGAGCCCCTAGAGGTACCCCTAGGGCTCGTCCCGAAAATTGAAACTCTTTGTTCGGCACGATGGCTAAGAATTCTGATTATTAGGGGTATTAGGCCTTTAGATAAGGATTCTGTGGACATAAAGATCGACCGAATCGGGCGAGTAACGAAGAAGTTATGGCCAAAATAGTTTTTAGCCCAGGCCCCTAGGGGGTACTCCTAGGGCCCGGCCAAAAAATTGGAGCTCTTTGTTCAGCACGATGGATAGGAATTCCAATCATGCGGGGTCTTGGGCCTTTAGATAACGATTCTGTCGACATAAAGATCGACCGAATCGGGCGAGAAACGAAGAAGTTATGGCTAAAATAGTTATTGCGTCGGGTCCCGTTTTGCGCAGTTCCACTACTTTTGCCATAACTTCTAGGCTATTTGTCCAATTTGGCCGATTCAAGCGGCGTTAAAAACCTTATTCCAAGGGCTATCCCCAAAAAGTAAAAATCCACTTTTTCTATTATTTTGCCTTACGAGAACTTCGTGAGAGTCCAAAACAAGCGAAAAAGTGACTATTTTGGGGCGTATTCGGCCGATTTACCCGCGATCTGGGCCTTTTAATTACGCAAGCTCACTTTAAAATACCATAAGTACATGTGAATGTGCTAATGTGTGAAAAAATCAACATTTCGTTTCGGATGATTTTTCAGCCCCCGAACCCCTAAGGGTACCCCTAGGGCCCGGCCCAAAAATTGAAACACTTTGTTCGGCACGATGGATAGGAATTCTGATCATTAGGGGTCTTAGGCCTTTAGATAAGGATTCTGAGGACATAAAGATCGACTAAATCGGGCGAGTAACGAAGAAGTTATGGCCAAAATAAGGGGGGTACTCCTAGGGCCCGGCCCAAAAATTGGAGCTCTTTGTTCAGCATGATGGATAGGAACTCCAATCATGCGGGGTCTTGGGCCTTTAGATAAGGATTCCGTCGACATAAAGATCGACCGAATCGGGCGAGAAACGAAGACGTTATGGCCAAAGTAGTTTTTGCGTCGGGGTCCCGTTTTGCGCAGTTCCACTATTTTTGCCATAATTTCTAGGCTATTTGTCCGATTTGGCCGATTCAAGCGGTGTTGCAAACCTTATTCCAAGAAATATCCCCCAAAAATTAAAAATCCACTTATCCTATTATTTTGCTTTACGAGAACTTCGTGAGAGTCCAAAATAAGCGAAAAAGTGACTATTTTGGGGCGTATTCGGCCGATTTACCCGCAATCTGGGCCTTCAAATTACGCAAACTCACTTGAAAATGCCATAAGTACATGTGAATTTGCTAATGTATGAAAAAATCAACATTTCGTTTCGGATGATTTTTCAGTCGCCGAACCCCTAGGGGTACCCTTAGGACCCGACCCGAAAATTGAAACTCTTTGTTCGGCACGATGGATAGGAATTCCGATCAGTAGGGGTCTTAGGCCTTTAGATAAGGATTATGTGGACATAATGATCGACCGAATCGGGCGAGTAACGAAGAAGTTATGACCAAAATAGTTTTTAGCCCAGGCCCCTAGGGGTACTACTAGGGCCTGGCCAAAAAATTGGAGCTCTTTGTTCAGCACGATGGATAGGAATTCCAATCATGAGGGGTCTTGGGCCTTTAGATAAGGATTTCTTCAACATAAAGATCGATCAAATCGGGCAAGAAACGAAGAAGTTATGTGGCCAAACTAGTTTTTGCGTCGGGTCCCGTTTTGAGTAGTTCCACTATTTTTGCCATAACTTCTAGACTTTTTGTCCGATTTGGCGGATACAAGTGGCGTTGGAAACCTTATTCCAAGGGCTATCCCCCAAAAAGTAAAAATCCACTTTTCCTATTATTTTGCCTTACGAGAACTTCGTGAGAGTCCAAAACAAGCGAAAAAGTTACTATTTTGGGGCGTATTCGGCCGATTTACCCGCGATCTAGGCCTTTAAATTACGCAAGCTCACTTTAAAATCTCATAAGTACATGTGAATGTGATAATGTGCGAAAAAATCAACATTTCATTTCGTATGATTTTTCAGCCCCCGAACCCCTAGGGGTACCCCTAGGGCCCGACCCAAAAATTGAAACTCTTTGTTCGGCACGATGGCTAGGAATTCCGATTATTAGGGGTATTAGGCCTTTAGATAAGGATTCTATGGACATAAAGATCGACCGAATCGGGCGAGTAACGAAGAAGTTATGGCCAAAATAGTTTTTAGCCCAGGCCCCTAGGGGGTACTCCTAGGGCTTGGCCCAAAAATTAGAGCTCTTTGCTCAGCACGATGGATAGGAATTCCAATCATGCGGGGTCTTGGGCCTTTATATAAGGATTCCGTCGACATAAAGATCGACCGAATCGAGCTAGAAACGAAGAAGTTATGGCTAAAATAGTTATTGCATCGGGTCCCGTTTTGCGCAGTTCCACTATTTTTGCCATAACTTCTAGGCTATTTGTCCAATTTGGCCGATTCAAGCGGCGTTAAAAACCTTATTCCAAGGGCTATCCCCCAAAAAGTAAAAATCCACTTTTCCTATTATTTTGCCTTACGAGAACTTCGTGAGAGTCCAAAACAAGCGAAAAAGTGACTATTTTTGGGCGTATTCGGCCGATTTACCCGCAATCTGGGCCTTTTAATTACGCAAGCTCACTTTAAAATACCATAAGTACATGTGAATGTGCTAATGTGTGAAAAAATCAACATTTCGTTTCGGATGATTTTTCAGCCCCCGAACCCCTAGGGCCCGGCCCAAAAATTGAAACACTTTGTTCGGCACGATGGATATGAATTCTGATCATTAGAGGTCTTAGGCCTTTAGATAAGGATTCTGAGGACATAAAGATCGACTGAATCAGGCGAGTAACGAAGAAGTTATGGCCAAAATAAGGGGGTACTCCTAGGGCCCGGCCCAAAAATTGGAGCTCTTTGTTCAGCATGATGGATAGGAATTCCAATCATGCAGGGTCTTGGGCCTTTAGATAAGGATTCCGCCGACATAAAGATCGACCGAATCGGGCGAGAAACGAAGACGTTATGGCCAAAGTAGTTTTTGCGTCGGGTCCCGTTTTGCGCAGTTCCACTATTTTTGCCATAATTTCTAGGCTATTTGTCCGATTTGGCCGATTCAAGCGGCGTTGCAAACCTTATTCCAAGAACTATCCCCCAAAAATTAAAAATCCACTTATCCTATTATTTAGCTTCACGAGAACTTCGTGAGAGTACAAAATAAGCGAAAAAGTGACTATAATGGGGCGTATTTGGCCGATTTACCCGCAATCTGGGCCTTCAAATTACGCAAACTCACTTTAAAAACCATAAGTACATGTGAATTTGCTAATGTATGAAAAAATCAACATTTCGTTTCGGATGATTTTTCAGTCGCCGAACCCCTAGGGGTACCCTTAGGACCCGGCCCGAAAATTGAAACTCTTTGTTCGGCACGATGGATAGGAATTCCGATTAGTAGGGGTCTTAGGCCTTTAGATAAGGATTATGTGGACATAAAGATCGACCGGATCGGGTGAGTAACGAAGAAGTTATGACCAAAATAGTTTTTAGCCCAGGCCCCTAGGGGGTACTACTAGGGCCTGGCCAAAAAATTGGAGCTCTTTGTTCAGCACGATGGATAGGAATTCCAATCATGCGGGGTCTTTGGCCTTTAGATAAGGATTTCGTCGACATAAAGATCGACCGAATCGGGCGAGAAACGAAGAAATTATGTGGCCAAACTAGTTTTTGCGTCGGGTCCCGTTTTGAGTAATTCCACTATTTTTGCCATAACTTCTAAGCTTTTTGTCCGATTTGGCGGATACAAGCGGCGTTGGAAACCTTATTCCAAGGGCTATCCCCCAAAAAGTAAAAATCCACTTTTCCTATTATTTTGCCTTACGAGAACTTCGTGAGAGTCCAAAACAAGCGAAAAAGTTACTATTTTGGGGCGTATTCGGCCGATTTACCCGCGATCTAGGCCTTTAAATTACGCAAGCTCACTTTAAAATCTCATAAGTACATGTGAATGTGATAATGTGTGAAAAAATCAACATTTCATTTCGTATGATTTTTCAGCCCCCGAACCCCTAGGGGTACACCCCTAGGGCCCGACCCAAAAATTGAAACTCTTTGTTCGGCACGATGGCTAGGAATTCCGATTATTAAGGGTATTAGGCCTTTAGATAAGGATTCTGTGGACATAAAGATCGACCGAATCGGGCGAGTAACGAAGAAGTTATAGCCAAAATAGTTTTTAGCCCAGGCCCCTAGGGGGTACTCCTAGGGCCTGGCCCAAAAATTAGAGCTCTTTGCTCAGCACGATGGATAGGAATTCCAATCATGCGGGGTCTTGGGCCTTTATATAATGATTCCGTCGACATAAAGATCGACCGAATCGAGCGAGAAACGAAGAAGTTATGGCTAAAATAGTTATTGCGTCGGGTCCCGTTTTGCGCAGTTCCACTATTTTTGCCATAACTTCTAGGCTATTTGTCCAATTTGGCCGATTCAAGCGGCGTTAAAAACCTTATTCCAAGGGCTATCCCCCAAAAAGTAAAAATCCACTTTTCCTATTATTTTGCCTTACGAGAACTTCGTGAGAGTCCAAAACAAGCGAAAAAGTGACTATTTTGGGGCGTATTCGGCCGATTTACCCGCGATCTGGGCCTTTTAATTACGCAAGCTCACTTTAAAATACCATAAGTACATGTGAATGTGCTAATGTGTGAAAAAATCAACATTTCGTTTCGGATGATTTTTCAGCCCCCGAACCCCTAGGGGTACCCCTAGGGCCCGGCCCAAAAATTTAAACACTTTATTCGGCACAATGGATAGGAATTCTGATTATTAGGGGTCTTAGGCCTTTAGATAAGGATTCTGAGGACATAAAGATCGACTGAATCAGGCGAGTAACGAAGAAGTTATGGCCAAAATAAGGGGGTACTCCTAGGGCCCGGCCCAAAAATTGGAGCTCTTTGTTCAGCATGATGGATAGGAATTCCAATCATGCGGGGTCTTGGGCCTTTAGATAAGGATTCCGTCGACATAAAGATCGACCGAATCGGGCGAGAAACGAAGACGTTATGGCCAAAGTAGTTTTTGCGTCGGGTCCCGTTTTGCGCAGTTCCACTATTTTTGCCATAATTTCTAGGCTATTTGTCCGATTTGGCCGATTCAAGCGGCGTTGCAAACCTTAATCCAAGAACTATCCCCCAAAAATTAAAAATCCACTTTTCCTATTATTTTGCTTTACGAGAACTTCGTGAGAGTCCAAAATAAGCGAAAAAGTGACTATTTTGGGGCGTATTCGGCCGATTCACCCGCAATCTGGGCCTTCAAATTACGCAAACTCACTTTAAAATGCCATAAGTACATGTGAATGTGCTAATGTGCGAAAACAACAACATTTCGTTTCGGATGATTTTTCAGCCCCCAAAACCCTAGGGGTACCCCTAAGGCTCGGCCCGAAAATTGAAACTCTTTGTTCGGCACGATGGATAGGAATTCCGATCATTAGGGGTCTTAGGCCTTTAGATAAGGATTCTGTGGACATAAAGATCGACCGAATCGGTCGAGTAACGAAGAAGTTATGGCCAAAATAGTTTTTAGCCCAGGCCCCTAGAGGTAGGGCCCAGCCAAAAAATCGGAGCTCTTTGTTCAGCACGATGGATAGGAATTCCAATCATGCGGGGTCTTTGGCCTTTAGATAAGAATTCCGTCGACATAAAGATCGACCGATTCGGACGAGAAACGAAGAAGTTATGGCCAAAATAGTTATTGCGTCGGGTCCCGTTTTGCGTAGTCCCACTATTTTTGCCATAACTTCTAGGCTATTTGTCCGATTTGACCGATTTAAGCGGCGTTGGAAACCTTATTCCAAGGGCTATCCCCCAAAAAGTAAATATCCATTTTTCCTATTATTTTGCCTTACGAGAACTTCGTGAGAGTCCAAAACAAGCGAAAAACTGACTATTTTGGGGCACATTCGGCCGATTTACCCACGATCTGGGCCTTAAAATTACGCAAGCTCACTTTAAAATGCCATAAGTACATGTGAATGTGCTAATGTGCCAAAAAATCAACATTTTGTTTCGGATGATTTTTCAGCCCCCGAACCGCTAGGGGTACCCCTAGGGCCCGGCCCAAAAATTGAAACTCTTTGTTCGACACGATGGATAGGAATTCCGATCATTAGGGGTCTTAGGCCTTTAGATAAGGATTCTGTGGACATAAAGATCGACCGAATCGGGCGAGTAACGAAGAAGTTATTGCCAAAATACTTTTTAGCCCAGGCCCCTAGGGGGTACTCCTAGGGCTTGGCCCAAAAATTGGAGCTCTTTGTTCAGCACGATGGATAGGAATTCCAATCATGTGGGGTCTTGAGCCTTTTGATAACGATTCCGTCGACATAAAGATCGACCAAATCGGGCGAGAAACGAAGAAATTATGGCCAAACTAGTTTTTGGCCAAACGAAGAAATTATGGCCAAAAATTGATACTCTTTGTTCAGCACGATGGATAGAAATTCCGATCATTAGAGGTCTTAGGCATTTAGATAAGGATTCTGTAGACATAAAGATCGACCGAATCGGGCGAGTAACGAAGAAGTTATGGCCAAAATAGTTTTTAGCCTAGGCCCCTAGGGGGTACTCCTATGGTCCGGCCAAAAAATTGGAGCTCTTTGTTCAGCACGATTGATAGGAATTCCAATCATGCGGGGTCTTGGGCCTTTAGATAGGATTCCATCGACATAAACATCGACCGAATCAGGCGAGAAACGAAGAAGTTATGGCCAAACTAGTTTTTGCATCGGGTCCCGTTTTGCGCAGTTCCACTATTTTTGCCATAACTTCTAGGCTATTTGTCCGATTTGGCCGATTCAAGCGGCGTTGGAAACCTTATTCCAAGGGCTATCCCCCAAAAAGTAAAAATCCATTTTTCCTATTATTTTGCTTTACGAGAACTTCGTGAGAGTCCAAAACAAGCGAAAAAGTGACTATTTTGGGGCGTATCCGGCCGATTTACCCGCAATCTGGGCCTTCAAATTACGCAAGCTCACTTTAAAATGCCATAAGCACATGTGAATGTGCTAATGTGCGAAAAAATCAACATTTCATTTCGGATGATTTTTAAGCCCCCGAACCCCTAGGGGTGGGCTCGGCCCAAAAATTGATACTCTTTGTTCGGCACGATGGATAGGAATTCCGATCATTAGAGGTCTTAGGCCTTTAGATAAGGATTATGTGGACATAATGATCGACCGAATCGGGCGAGTAACGAAGAAGTTATGACCAAAATAGTTTTTAGCCCAGGCCCCTAGGGGTACTACTAGGGCCTGGCCAAAAAATTGGAGCTCTTTGTTCAGCACGATGGATAGGAATTCCAATCATGAGGGGTCTTGGGCCTTTAGATAAGGATTTCTTCAACATAAAGATCGATCAAATCGGGCAAGAAACGAAGAAGTTATGTGGCCAAACTAGTTTTTGCGTCGGGTCCCGTTTTGAGTAGTTCCACTATTTTTGCCATAACTTCTAGACTTTTTGTCCGATTTGGCGGATACAAGTGGCGTTGGAAACCTTATTCCAAGGGCTATCCCCCAAAAAGTAAAAATCCACTTTTCCTATTATTTTGCCTTACGAGAACTTCGTGAGAGTCCAAAACAAGCGAAAAAGTTACTATTTTGGGGCGTATTCGGCCGATTTACCCGCGATCTAGGCCTTTAAATTACGCAAGCTCACTTTAAAATCTCATAAGTACATGTGAATGTGATAATGTGCGAAAAAATCAACATTTCATTTCGTATGATTTTTCAGCCCCCGAACCCCTAGGGGTACCCCTAGGGCCCGACCCAAAAATTGAAACTCTTTGTTCGGCACGATGGCTAGGAATTCCGATTATTAGGGGTATTAGGCCTTTAGATAAGGATTCTATGGACATAAAGATCGACCGAATCGGGCGAGTAACGAAGAAGTTATGGCCAAAATAGTTTTTAGCCCAGGCCCCTAGGGGGTACTCCTAGGGCTTGGCCCAAAAATTAGAGCTCTTTGCTCAGCACGATGGATAGGAATTCCAATCATGCGGGGTCTTGGGCCTTTATATAAGGATTCCGTCGACATAAAGATCGACCGAATCGAGCTAGAAACGAAGAAGTTATGGCTAAAATAGTTATTGCATCGGGTCCCGTTTTGCGCAGTTCCACTATTTTTGCCATAACTTCTAGGCTATTTGTCCAATTTGGCCGATTCAAGCGGCGTTAAAAACCTTATTCCAAGGGCTATCCCCCAAAAAGTAAAAATCCACTTTTCCTATTATTTTGCCTTACGAGAACTTCGTGAGAGTCCAAAACAAGCGAAAAAGTGACTATTTTTGGGCGTATTCGGCCGATTTACCCGCAATCTGGGCCTTTTAATTACGCAAGCTCACTTTAAAATACCATAAGTACATGTGAATGTGCTAATGTGTGAAAAAATCAACATTTCGTTTCGGATGATTTTTCAGCCCCCGAACCCCTAGGGCCCGGCCCAAAAATTGAAACACTTTGTTCGGCACGATGGATATGAATTCTGATCATTAGAGGTCTTAGGCCTTTAGATAAGGATTCTGAGGACATAAAGATCGACTGAATCAGGCGAGTAACGAAGAAGTTATGGCCAAAATAAGGGGGTACTCCTAGGGCCCGGCCCAAAAATTGGAGCTCTTTGTTCAGCATGATGGATAGGAATTCCAATCATGCAGGGTCTTGGGCCTTTAGATAAGGATTCCGCCGACATAAAGATCGACCGAATCGGGCGAGAAACGAAGACGTTATGGCCAAAGTAGTTTTTGCGTCGGGTCCCGTTTTGCGCAGTTCCACTATTTTTGCCATAATTTCTAGGCTATTTGTCCGATTTGGCCGATTCAAGCGGCGTTGCAAACCTTATTCCAAGAACTATCCCCCAAAAATTAAAAATCCACTTATCCTATTATTTAGCTTCACGAGAACTTCGTGAGAGTACAAAATAAGCGAAAAAGTGACTATAATGGGGCGTATTTGGCCGATTTACCCGCAATCTGGGCCTTCAAATTACGCAAACTCACTTTAAAAACCATAAGTACATGTGAATTTGCTAATGTATGAAAAAATCAACATTTCGTTTCGGATGATTTTTCAGTCGCCGAACCCCTAGGGGTACCCTTAGGACCCGGCCCGAAAATTGAAACTCTTTGTTCGGCACGATGGATAGGAATTCCGATTAGTAGGGGTCTTAGGCCTTTAGATAAGGATTATGTGGACATAAAGATCGACCGGATCGGGTGAGTAACGAAGAAGTTATGACCAAAATAGTTTTTAGCCCAGGCCCCTAGGGGGTACTACTAGGGCCTGGCCAAAAAATTGGAGCTCTTTGTTCAGCACGATGGATAGGAATTCCAATCATGCGGGGTCTTTGGCCTTTAGATAAGGATTTCGTCGACATAAAGATCGACCGAATCGGGCGAGAAACGAAGAAATTATGTGGCCAAACTAGTTTTTGCGTCGGGTCCCGTTTTGAGTAATTCCACTATTTTTGCCATAACTTCTAAGCTTTTTGTCCGATTTGGCGGATACAAGCGGCGTTGGAAACCTTATTCCAAGGGCTATCCCCCAAAAAGTAAAAATCCACTTTTCCTATTATTTTGCCTTACGAGAACTTCGTGAGAGTCCAAAACAAGCGAAAAAGTTACTATTTTGGGGCGTATTCGGCCGATTTACCCGCGATCTAGGCCTTTAAATTACGCAAGCTCACTTTAAAATCTCATAAGTACATGTGAATGTGATAATGTGTGAAAAAATCAACATTTCATTTCGTATGATTTTTCAGCCCCCGAACCCCTAGGGGTACACCCCTAGGGCCCGACCCAAAAATTGAAACTCTTTGTTCGGCACGATGGCTAGGAATTCCGATTATTAAGGGTATTAGGCCTTTAGATAAGGATTCTGTGGACATAAAGATCGACCGAATCGGGCGAGTAACGAAGAAGTTATAGCCAAAATAGTTTTTAGCCCAGGCCCCTAGGGGGTACTCCTAGGGCCTGGCCCAAAAATTAGAGCTCTTTGCTCAGCACGATGGATAGGAATTCCAATCATGCGGGGTCTTGGGCCTTTATATAATGATTCCGTCGACATAAAGATCGACCGAATCGAGCGAGAAACGAAGAAGTTATGGCTAAAATAGTTATTGCGTCGGGTCCCGTTTTGCGCAGTTCCACTATTTTTGCCATAACTTCTAGGCTATTTGTCCAATTTGGCCGATTCAAGCGGCGTTAAAAACCTTATTCCAAGGGCTATCCCCCAAAAAGTAAAAATCCACTTTTCCTATTATTTTGCCTTACGAGAACTTCGTGAGAGTCCAAAACAAGCGAAAAAGTGACTATTTTGGGGCGTATTCGGCCGATTTACCCGCGATCTGGGCCTTTTAATTACGCAAGCTCACTTTAAAATACCATAAGTACATGTGAATGTGCTAATGTGTGAAAAAATCAACATTTCGTTTCGGATGATTTTTCAGCCCCCGAACCCCTAGGGGTACCCCTAGGGCCCGGCCCAAAAATTTAAACACTTTATTCGGCACAATGGATAGGAATTCTGATTATTAGGGGTCTTAGGCCTTTAGATAAGGATTCTGAGGACATAAAGATCGACTGAATCAGGCGAGTAACGAAGAAGTTATGGCCAAAATAAGGGGGTACTCCTAGGGCCCGGCCCAAAAATTGGAGCTCTTTGTTCAGCATGATGGATAGGAATTCCAATCATGCGGGGTCTTGGGCCTTTAGATAAGGATTCCGTCGACATAAAGATCGACCGAATCGGGCGAGAAACGAAGACGTTATGGCCAAAGTAGTTTTTGCGTCGGGTCCCGTTTTGCGCAGTTCCACTATTTTTGCCATAATTTCTAGGCTATTTGTCCGATTTGGCCGATTCAAGCGGCGTTGCAAACCTTAATCCAAGAACTATCCCCCAAAAATTAAAAATCCACTTTTCCTATTATTTTGCTTTACGAGAACTTCGTGAGAGTCCAAAATAAGCGAAAAAGTGACTATTTTGGGGCGTATTCGGCCGATTCACCCGCAATCTGGGCCTTCAAATTACGCAAACTCACTTTAAAATGCCATAAGTACATGTGAATGTGCTAATGTGCGAAAACAACAACATTTCGTTTCGGATGATTTTTCAGCCCCCAAAACCCTAGGGGTACCCCTAAGGCTCGGCCCGAAAATTGAAACTCTTTGTTCGGCACGATGGATAGGAATTCCGATCATTAGGGGTCTTAGGCCTTTAGATAAGGATTCTGTGGACATAAAGATCGACCGAATCGGTCGAGTAACGAAGAAGTTATGGCCAAAATAGTTTTTAGCCCAGGCCCCTAGAGGTAGGGCCCAGCCAAAAAATCGGAGCTCTTTGTTCAGCACGATGGATAGGAATTCCAATCATGCGGGGTCTTTGGCCTTTAGATAAGAATTCCGTCGACATAAAGATCGACCGATTCGGACGAGAAACGAAGAAGTTATGGCCAAAATAGTTATTGCGTCGGGTCCCGTTTTGCGTAGTCCCACTATTTTTGCCATAACTTCTAGGCTATTTGTCCGATTTGACCGATTTAAGCGGCGTTGGAAACCTTATTCCAAGGGCTATCCCCCAAAAAGTAAATATCCATTTTTCCTATTATTTTGCCTTACGAGAACTTCGTGAGAGTCCAAAACAAGCGAAAAACTGACTATTTTGGGGCACATTCGGCCGATTTACCCACGATCTGGGCCTTAAAATTACGCAAGCTCACTTTAAAATGCCATAAGTACATGTGAATGTGCTAATGTGCCAAAAAATCAACATTTTGTTTCGGATGATTTTTCAGCCCCCGAACCGCTAGGGGTACCCCTAGGGCCCGGCCCAAAAATTGAAACTCTTTGTTCGACACGATGGATAGGAATTCCGATCATTAGGGGTCTTAGGCCTTTAGATAAGGATTCTGTGGACATAAAGATCGACCGAATCGGGCGAGTAACGAAGAAGTTATTGCCAAAATACTTTTTAGCCCAGGCCCCTAGGGGGTACTCCTAGGGCTTGGCCCAAAAATTGGAGCTCTTTGTTCAGCACGATGGATAGGAATTCCAATCATGTGGGGTCTTGAGCCTTTTGATAACGATTCCGTCGACATAAAGATCGACCAAATCGGGCGAGAAACGAAGAAATTATGGCCAAACTAGTTTTTGGCCAAACGAAGAAATTATGGCCAAAAATTGATACTCTTTGTTCAGCACGATGGATAGAAATTCCGATCATTAGAGGTCTTAGGCATTTAGATAAGGATTCTGTAGACATAAAGATCGACCGAATCGGGCGAGTAACGAAGAAGTTATGGCCAAAATAGTTTTTAGCCTAGGCCCCTAGGGGGTACTCCTATGGTCCGGCCAAAAAATTGGAGCTCTTTGTTCAGCACGATTGATAGGAATTCCAATCATGCGGGGTCTTGGGCCTTTAGATAGGATTCCATCGACATAAACATCGACCGAATCAGGCGAGAAACGAAGAAGTTATGGCCAAACTAGTTTTTGCATCGGGTCCCGTTTTGCGCAGTTCCACTATTTTTGCCATAACTTCTAGGCTATTTGTCCGATTTGGCCGATTCAAGCGGCGTTGGAAACCTTATTCCAAGGGCTATCCCCCAAAAAGTAAAAATCCATTTTTCCTATTATTTTGCTTTACGAGAACTTCGTGAGAGTCCAAAACAAGCGAAAAAGTGACTATTTTGGGGCGTATCCGGCCGATTTACCCGCAATCTGGGCCTTCAAATTACGCAAGCTCACTTTAAAATGCCATAAGCACATGTGAATGTGCTAATGTGCGAAAAAATCAACATTTCATTTCGGATGATTTTTAAGCCCCCGAACCCCTAGGGGTGGGCTCGGCCCAAAAATTGATACTCTTTGTTCGGCACGATGGATAGGAATTCCGATCATTAGAGGTCTTAGGCCTTTAGATAAGGATTCTGTAGACATAAAGATCGACCGAATCGGGCGAGTAACGAAGAAGTTATGGCCAAAATAGTTTTTAGCCTAGGCCCCTAGGGGGTACTCCTATGGTCCGGCCAAAAAATTGGAGCTCTTTGTTCAGCACGATTGATAGAAATTCCAATCATGCGGGGTCTTGGGCCTTTAGATAGGATTCCGTCGACATAAACATCGACCGAATCGGGCGAAAAACGAAGAAGTTATGGCCAAACTAGTTTTTGCGTCGGGTCCCGTTTTGCGCAGTTCCACTATTTTTGCCATAACTTCTAGGCTATTTGTCGGATTTGGCCGATTCAAGCGGCGTTGGAAACCTTATTCCGAGGGCTATCCCCAAAAAGTAAAAATCCACTTTTCCTATTATTTTGCTTTACGAGAACTTCGTGAGAGTCCAAAACAAGCGAAAAAGTGACTATTTTGGATCGTATTCGGCCGATTTACCCGTGATCTAGGCCTTCAAATTACGCAAGCTCACTTAAAAATGCCATAAATACATTTGTACGTGCTAATGTGAAAAAATATAAACATTTCATTTCGGTAAATTTTTCAGCCCCCGAGCCCCTAGGGCCTGGCCCGAAAATTGTAGCTCTTTAATCGTCACGATGGACAGGAATTCCGATTATTAGGGGTCTTAAGGCTTTACACAAGGATTACGTGGACATAAAGATCGACCAAATCGGGCGAGTAACGAAGAAGTAATGGCCAAAATAGTTTTTTGAATAGGCCCCTAGGGCCCGGCCAAAAATTGGAACTTTTTGTTCGGCACGATGGATAGGAATTCCGATCATGAGTGGTCTTAGGCCTTTGCATAAGGATTCCGTGGATATAAAGATCGACCGAATCGGGCGAGTAACGAAGTAGTTATAGCCAAAATAGTTTTAGCCCAGGCCCCTAGGGGTGTACACCTAGGGTCCGACCCAAAAATTGGAACTTGTTGTTATGCACGTTAGACAGGAATTCCGATCACTAGGGTTCTTAGACCTTTTGATAAGGATTCTGTGGACATAAAGATCGACCGAATCGGGCGAGTAACGAACAAGTTATGGCCAAAATAGTTTTTAGCCTAGGCCCCTCGGGGTACCCCTAGGGCCCGGCCCAAAAATTGGAGATCTTTGTTCAGCATGATGGATAGGAATTCTAATCATGAGGGGTCTTGGGCCTTTAGATAAGGATACCGTGGACATAAAGATCGACCGAATCGGGCGAGAAACGAAGAAGTTATGGCTAAAATAGTTTTTGCGTCGGGTCCCGTTTTGTGCAGTTCCACTATTTATGCCATAACTTCTAGGCTATTTGTCCGATTTCGCCGATTCAAGCGGCGTTGAAAACCTTATTCCAAGGGCTATCCCCCAAAAAGTCAAAATCCACTTTTTCTATTATTTTGCTTTATGTGAACTTCGTGAGAGTCCAAAACAAGCGAAAAAGTGACTATTTTGGGGCGTATTCGGCCGATTTACCCGCGATCTGGGCCTTCAAATTACGGAAGCTCACTTTAAAATGCTATATATACATGTTTATGTGCTAATGAGCGAAAAAATCAACATTTTGTTTCGGATGATTTTTCAGCCCCCGAGCCCCTAAGGGTACCCCCCTAGGGCCCGACCCAAAAATTGAAGCTCTTTTGTTCGGCACGATGGACAGGAATTCCGCTCAATAGGGATCTTAGGCCTTTAGATAAGGATTTTGTGGACATAAAGATCGACCGAATCGGGCGAGTAACGAAGAAGTTATGGCAAAAATAGTTTTTAGCCCATGCCCCTAGGGCCCGGCCCAAAAATTGGAGCTCTTTGTTCAGCACAATGAATAGGAATTCCAATCATGAGGGGTCTTGGGCCTTTAGATAAGGATTCCGTGGACATAAAGATCGATCGAATCGGGCGAGAAACGAAGAAGTTATGGCCAAAATAGTTTTTGCGTCGGGTCCCGTTTTGTGCAGTTCCACTATTTATGCCATAACTTCTAGGCTATTTGTCCGATTTTGCCGATTCAAGCGGCGTTGAAAACCTTATTCCAAGGGCTATCCCCCAAAAAGACAAAATCCACTTTTTCTATTATTTTGCTTTACTAGAACTTCAGGAGAGTCCAAAACAAGCGAAAAAGTGACTATTTTGGGGCGTATTCGGCCGATTTACCCGCGATCTGGGCCTTCAAATTACAGAAGCTCACTTTAAAATGCTATATATACATGTGTATATGCTAATGAGCGAAAAAATCAACATTTCGTTTTGGATAATTTTTCAACCCCCGAGCCCCTAAGGGTACCCTTAAGGCCCCGCCGGAAAATTAAAGCTCTTTGTTCGGCACGATTGATAGGAATTCAGATCATTAAGGGTCTTAGGTCTTTAGATAAGGATTCAATGGACATAAAGATCGACCGAATCGGGCGAGTAACGAAGAAGTTTTGGCCAAAATAGTTTTTAGCCCATGTCCCTAGGGGGTACCCCTAGGGCCTGGCCCAAAAATTGGAACTCTTTGTTCAACACAATGGATAGGAATTCCAATCATGAGGAGTCTTGGGCATTTAGATAATGATTCCGTGGACATAAAGATCGACCGAATTGGGCGAGAAACGAAGAAGTTATGGCCAAAATATTTTTTGCGTCGGGTCCTGTTTTGAGCAGTTCCACTATTTTTGCCATAACTTCTAGGCTATTTGTCCGATTTGGCCAATTCAAGTGGCGTTGTAAACCTTATTCCAAGGGTTATTCCCCAAAAAGTCAAAATCCACTTTTTCTATTATTTTGCTTTACGAGAACTTCGTGAGAGTCCAAAACAAGCGAAAAAGTGACTATTTCTATTGTATTCGGCCGATTTACCCGCGATCTGGCCTTCAAATTACACAAACTCACTTTAAAATGCCATAAATACATGTGTTTGTGCTAATGTGCAAAAATATCAGCATTTCATTTCGGATGATTTTTCAGCCCCGGAGCCCCTAGGGCCCGACCCAAAATTGGAGATCTTTGTTTAGCATGATGGATAGGAATTCTAATTATGAGGGGTCTTCGGCCTTTACATAAGGATTCCGTGGACATAAATATTGATCGAATCGGGCGAGAATCGAAGAAGTTATGGCCAAAATTGTTTTTGTGTCGGGTCCCGTTTTGTGCAGTTCCACTATTTATGCCATAACTTCTAGGTTATTTGTCCGATTTCGCCGATTCAAGCGGCGTTGGAAACTTTATTCCAAGGGCTATCCCCCAAAAATTCAAATACCACTTTTTCTATTATTTTGCTTTACGAGAACTTCGTGAGAGTCCAAAACAAGCGAAAAAGTGACTATTTTGGGGCGTATTCGGCCGATTTACCCGCGATCTGGGCCTTCAAATTACGGAAGCTCACTTTAAAATGCTATATATACATGTGTATGTTCTAATGAGCGAAAAAATCAACATTTTGTTTCGGATGATTTTTCAGCCCCCGAGACGCTAAGGGTACCCCTAGGGCCCCGCTCGAAAATTAAAGCTCTTTGTTCGGCACGATGGATAAAAATTCAGATCATTAAGGGTCTTAGGCCTTTGGATAAGGATTCTATGGACATACAGATCGACCGAATCGGGCGAGTAACGAAGAAGTTATGGCCAAAATAGTTCTTAGCCCATGTTCCTACCCCTAGGGCCCGGCCCAAAAATAGGAGTTCTTTGTTCAGCATGATGGATAGGAATTCTAATCATGAGGGAGCTTGGTCCTTTAGGTAAGGATTCCGTGGACATAAAGATCGATCGAATTGGGCGAGAAACGAAGAAGTTATGGCCAAAATAGTTTTTGCGTCGGGTCCCGTTTTGTGAAATTCCACTATTTATGCCATAACTTCTAAGATATTTGTCCGATTTCGCCGATTCAAGCGGCGTTGGAAACCTTATTCCAAGGGCTATCCCCCAAAAAGTCAAATTCCACTTTTTCTATTATTTTGCTTTACGAGAACTTCGTGAGAGTCCAAAACAAGCGAAAAAGTGACTATTTTGGGGCGTATTCGGCCGATTTACCCGCGATCTGGGCCTTCAAATTACGGAAGCTCACTTTAAAATGCTATATATACATGTGTATTTTCTAATGAGCGAAAAAATCAACATTTTGTTTCGGATGATTTTTCAGCCCCCCAGCCGCTAAGGGTACCCCTAGGGCCCCGCCTGAAAATTAAAGCTCTTTGTTCGGCACGATGGATAAAAATTCAGATCATTAAGGGTCTTAGGCCTTTGGATAAGGATTCTATGGACATACAGATCGACCGAATCGGGCGAGTAACGAAGAAGTTATGGCCAAAATAGTTCTTAGCCCATGTCCCTAGGGGTACCCCTAGGGCTCGGCCCAAAAATTGGAGATCTTTGTTCAGCTTGATGGATAGGAATTCTAATCATGAGGGGTCTTAGGCCTTTAAATAAGGATTCCCTGGACATAAAGATCGATCGAATCGGGCGAGAATCGAAGAAGTTATGGCCAAAATTGTTTTTGCATCGGGTCCCGTTTTGTGCAATTCCACTATTTATGCCATAACTTCTAGGCTATTTGTACGATTTCGCCGATTAGAGAGGCGTTGGAAACCTTATTCCAAGGGCTATCCCCCAAAAAGTCAAAATCCACTTTTTCTATTATTTTGCTTTACGAGAATTTCGTGAGAGTCCAAAACAAGCGAAAAAGTGACTATTTTGGGGCTTATTCGGCCGATTTACCCGCGATCTGAGCCTTCAAATTACGGAAGCTCACTTTAAAATGCTATATATACATGTGTATTTTCTAATGAGCGAAAAAATCAACATTTTGTTTCGGATGATTTTTCAGCCCCCGAGCCGCTAAGGGTACCCCTAGGGCCCCCCCCGAAAATTAAAGCTCTTTGTTTGGCACGATGGATAAAAATTCAGATCATTAAGGGTCTTAGGCCTTTGGATAAGGAGTCTATGGACATAAAGATCGACCGAATCGGGCGAGTAACGAAGAAGTTATGGCCAAAATAGTTCTTACCCCATGTCCCTAGGGGTACCCCTAGGGCCCGGCCCAAAAATTGGAGCTCTTTGTTCAGCACGACAGATAGGAATCCAATCATGAGGGGTCTCGGGCCTTTAGATAAGGATTTCGTGGACATAATGATCGACCGAATCGGGCGAGAAACGAAGAAGTTATGGCCAAAATAGTTTTTGTGTCAGGTCCCGTTTTGCGCAGTTCCACTATTTTTGCCATAACTTCTAGGTTATTTGTCCGAATTAGCCGATTCAAGCGGCGTTGGAAACCTTATTCCACTTCGTGAGAGTCCAAAACTAGCGAAAAAGTGAGTATTTTGGGGCGTAATTGGTCGATTCACCCACGATCTGGGCCTTCAAATTACGCAAGCTCACTTCAAAATGCCATAAATACATGTGTATGTGCTTATATGTGGAAAAATCAACATTTTGTTTCGGATGATTTTTCAGCCCCCAAGCCCCTAAGGGTACCCCCCTAGCGCCCGGCCCGAAAATTAAAGCTCTTTGTTCGGCACGATGGACAGGAATTCCGCTCATTAGGGGTCTTAGGCCATTAGATAAGGATTCTGTGGACATAAAGATCGACCGAATCGGGCGAGTAACAAAGAAGTTTTGGCCAAAATAGTTTTTAGCCCATGCCCCTAGGGTTACCCCTAGGGCCCGGCCCAAAAATTGGAGCTCTTTGTTCAACACAATTGATAGGAATTCCAATCATGAGGGGTCTTGGGCCTTTAGATAAGGATTCCGTGGACATAAAGATTTCCCGAATCGGGCGAGAAACGAAGAAGTTATGGCCAAAATATTTTTTGTATCGGGTCCTGTTTTGAGCAGTTCCACTATTTTTGCCATAACTTCTAGGCTATTTGTCCGATTTGGCCAATTCAAGTGGCGTTGTAAACCTTATTCCAAGGGCTATACTTAAAAAAGTCAAAATTCACTTTTCCTATTATTTTGCTTTATGAGAACTTCGTGAGAGTCCAAATTAAGCGAAAAAGTGACTATTTTGGATTGTATTCGGCCGATTTACCCGCGATCTGGGCCTTGAAATTACGCAAACTCACTTTAAAATGCCATAAATACATGTGTATGTGCTAATTAGCGAAAATATCAACATTTTGTTTCAGATGATTTTTCAGCCCGCGAGCCCCTAGGGCCCGGCCCGAAAATTGAAGCTCTTTGTTCGGCACAATGGACAGGAATTCCGATCATTAAGGGTCTTAGGCCTTTAGATAAGGATTCCGTGGACATAAAGATCGATCGAATCGGGCGAGTAGCGAAGAAGTTATGGCCAAAATAGTTTTTAGCCTAGGCCCCTAGGGGGTACCCTTAGGGCCCGGCCCAAAAATTGGAGATCTTTGTTCAGCTTGATGGATAGGAATTTTATTTATGAGGTGTCTTGGGCCTTTAAATAAGGATTCCCTGGACATAAAGATCGATCGAATCGGGCGAGAAACGAAAAAGTTATGGCCAAAATAGTTTTTGCGTCGGGTCCCGTTTTGTGCAGTTCCACTATTTATGCCATAACTTCAAGGCTATTTGTCCGATTTCGCTGATTCAAGTGGCGTTGGAAATCTTATTCCAAGGGCTATCCCCCAAAAAGTCAAAATCCATTTTTCCTATTATTTTTCTATACGAGAACTTCGTGAGAGTCCAAAATAAGCGAAAAAGTGACTATTTTGGGGCGTATTTGGCCGATTTACCCGCGATATGGGCATTCAAATTACACAAGCTCACTTCAAAATGCTATATATACATGTGTATGTGCTAATTAGCGAAAAAATCAACATTTCGTTTTGGATGATTTTTCAGCCCCCGAGCCCCTAAGTGTACCCCTAGGGCCCCGCCCGAAAATTGAAGCTCTATGTTCGCCACGATGGATAGGATTTCAGATCATTAAGGGTCTGAGGCCTTTAGATAAGGATTCTATGGACATAAAGATCGACCGAATCGGGTGAGTAACGAAGAAGTTATGGCCAAAATAGTTTTTAGCCCATGTCCCTAGGGGTACCCCTAGGGCCTGGCCCAAAAATTGGAGCTCTTTGTTCAGCACGATAGATAGGAATTCCAATCATGAGGGGTCTTGGGCCTTTAGATAAGGATTCCGTGGACATAAAGATCGACCGAATCGGTCGAGAAACGAAGAAGTTATGGCCAAAATAATTTTTGCGTCGGGTTTGGGTCCGAATTAGCCGATTCAAGCGGCGTTGGAAACCTTATTCCAAGAGCTATCTCCCAAAAAGTCAAAATCCATTTTTCCCATTATTTTTCTTTAGGAGAACTTCGTGAGAGTCCAAAACAAGCGAAAAAGTGACTATTTTGGGGCGTATTTGGCCGATTTACTCGCGATCTGGGCCTTCAAATTATGCATGCTCACTTCAAAATGCCATAAATACATGTGTATGTGCTTATATTTGAAAAAATCAACATTTCGTTTCGGATGATTTTTCAACCCCCAAGCCCATAAGGGTACCCCCCCTAGGGCCCGGCCCGAAAATTGAAGCTTTTTGTTCGTTACGATGGACAGGAATTCCGCTCATTAGGGGTCTTAGGCCTTTAGATAAGGATTCTGTGGACATAAAGATCGACCGAATCGGGCGTGTAACGAAGAAGTTATGGCCAAAATAGTTTTTAGCCCATGTCCCTAGGGGTACCCCTAGGGCCCGGCCCAAAAATTGGAGATCTTTGTTCAGCATGATGGATAGGAATTCTAATCAAGAGGGAGCTTGGTCCTTTAGATAAGGATTCCGTGGACATAAAGATCGAACGAATTGGGCGAGAAACGAAGAAGTTATGGCCAAAATAGTTTTTGCGTCGGGTCCCGTTTTGTGAAGTTCTACTATTTATGCCATAACTTCTAAGATATTTGTCCGATTTCGCCGATTCAAGCGGCGTTGGAAACCTTATTCCAAGGGCTATCCCCCAAAAAGTCAAATTCCACTTTTTCTATTATTTTGCTTTACGAGAACCTCGTGAGAGTCCAAAATAAGCTAAAAAGTGACTATTTTGGGTCGTATTCGGCCGATTTACCCGTGATCTGGGCCTTCAAATTACGGAAGCTCACTTTAAAATGCTATATATACATGTGTATGTGCTAATGAGCGAAAAAATCAACAGTTCGTTTCGGATGATTTTTCAGCCCCCGAGCCCCTAAGGGTACCCCTAGGGCCCCGCCCGAAAATTGAAGCTCTATGTTTGGCACGATGGATAGGAATTCAGATCATTAAGGGTCTTAGGCCTTTAGATAAGGATTCTATGGACATAAAGATCGACCGAATCGGACGAGTAACGAAGAAGTTATGGCCAAAATAGTTTTTAGCCCATGTCCCTAGGGGTACCCCTAGGGCCCAGCCCAAAAATTGGAGCTCTTTGTTCAGCACAATGGATAGGAATTCCAATCATGAGGGGTCTTGGGCCTTTAGATAAGGATTCCGTGGACATAAAAGATCGACCGAATCGGGGGAGAAACGAAGAAGTTATGGCCAAAATAGTTTTTGCGTCGGGTCCTGTTTTGTGCAGTTTCACTATTTTTGCCATAACTTCTAGGCTATATGTCCGACTTGGCCAATTCAAGTGGAGTTGTAAACCTTATTCCAGGGGCTATTCTCCAAAAAGTCAAAATCCACTTTTCCTATTATTTTGCTTTACGAGAACTTCCTGAGAGTCCAAAACAAGAGAAAAAGTTACTATTTTGGAATGTATTCGGCGATTTACCTGCGATCTGGGCCTTCAAATTACGCAAACTCACTTTAAAGTGCCATAAATACATGTGTATGTGCTAATTTGCAAAAATATCAACATTTCGTTTCGGATGATTTTTCAGCCCCCGAGCCCCTAGGGCCCGGCCCGAAAATTGAAGCTCTTTTTTCGGCACGATGGATAGGAATTCAGATCATTAAGGGTCTTAGGCCTTTAGATAAGGATTCTATGGACATAAAGATCGACCGAATCGGGCGAGTAACGAAGAAGTTATGGTCAAAATAGTTTTTAGCCCATGTCCCTAGGGGTACCCCTAGGGCCTGGCCCAAAAATTGGAGATCTTTGTTCAGTATGATGGATAGGAATTCTAATCATGAGGGAGCTTGGTCCTTTAGATAAGGATTCCGTGGACATAAAGATCGACCGAATCGGGCGAGAAACGAAGAAGTTATGGCCAATATAGTTTTTGCGTCGGGTCCCGTTTTGTGAAGTTCCACTATTTATGCCATAACTTCTAGGCTATATGTCCGACTTGGCCAATTCAAGTGGAGTTATACACCTTATTCCAGTGAATATTCCCCAAAAAGTCAAAATCCACTTTTCCTATTATTTTGCTTTACGAGAACTTCGTGAGAGGTCAAAACAAGCGAAAAAGTGACTATTTTAGATTGTATTCGGCCGATTTACCCGCGATCTGGGCCTTCAAATTACGCAAACTCACTTTAAAATGCCATAAATAAATGTGTATGTGCTAATGTGCAAAAATATCAACATTTCGTTTTGGATGATTTTTTAGCCCCCGAGCCCCTAGGGCCCGGCCCGAAAATTGAAGCTCTTTTTTCGGCACGATGGATAGGAATTCAGATCATTAAGGGTCTTAGGCCTTTAGATAAGGATTCTATGGACATAATAATCGACCGAATCGGGCGAGTAACGAAGAAGTTATGGCTAAAATAGTTTTTAGACCATGTCCCTAGGGGTACCCCTAGGGCCCGGCCCAAAAATTGGAGATCTTTGTTCAGCATGATGGATAGGAATTCTAATTATGAGGAAGCTTGTTCCTTTAGATAAGGATTCC
This sequence comes from Schizonepeta tenuifolia, assembly GCA_029490685.1. Taxonomy (NCBI): domain Eukaryota; kingdom Viridiplantae; phylum Streptophyta; class Magnoliopsida; order Lamiales; family Lamiaceae; genus Schizonepeta; species Schizonepeta tenuifolia. The sequence goes on from CM055960.1 coordinate 497,432, forward strand.
GTGGACATAAAGATCGACCGAATCGGGCGAGAAACGAAGAAGTTATGGCCAAAATAGTTTTTGCGTCGGGTCCCGTTTTGTGAAGTTCCACTATTTATGCCATAACTTCTAAGCTATTTGTCCGATTTCGCCGATTCAAGCGGCATTGGAAACCTTATTCCAAGAGCTATCCCCCAAAAAGTTAAAATCTACTTTTTCTATTATTTTGCTTTACGAGAACTTCGTGAGAGTCCAAAACAAGCGAAAAAATGACTATTTTGGGGCGTATTCGGCCGATTTACCCGTGATCTGGGCCTTCAAATTCCGGAAGCTCACTTTAAAATGCTATATATACATGTGTACGTTCTAATGAGCGAAAAAATCAACATTTCGTTTCGGATGATTTTTCAGCTCCCGAGCCCTATGGGTACCCCTAGGGTCCCGCCCGAAAATTGAAGCTCTATGTTCTGCACGATGGATAGGAATTCAGATAATTAAGGGTCTTAGGCCTTTAGATAAGGATTCTATGGAAATAAAGATCGATCGAATCGGGCGAGTAACGAAGAAGTTATGGCCAAAATAGTTTTTAGCCCATGTCCCTAGGGGTACCCCTAGGGCCCGGCCCAAAAATTGGAGCTCTTTGTTCAGCACGATAGATAGGAATTCCAATCATGAGGGGTCTTGGGCCTTTAGATAAGGATTCTGTGGACATAAAGATCGACCGAATCGGGCGAGAAACGAAGAAGTTATGGCCAAAATAGTTTTTGCGTCGGGTCTCGTTTTGCGCAGTTCCACTATTTTTGCCATAACTTCTAGGTTATTTGTCCGAATTGGCCGATTCAAGCGGCGTTGGAAACCATATTCCAAGAGCTATCTTCCATAAAGTCAAAATCTATTTTTCCTATTATTTTTCTTTACGAGAACTTCGTGAGAGTTCAAAACAAGCGAAAAAGTGACTATTTTGGGGCGTATTTGGCCGATTTACCCGCGATCTGGGCCTTCAAATTACGCAAGCTCACTTCTAAATGCTTTATATACATGTGTATGTGCTAATGAGTGAAAAAATCACCATTTCGTTTCGGATGATTTTTCAGCCATCGAGCCCCACCCCGAGGGCCCCGCCCGAAAATTGAAGCTCTTTGTTCGGCACGATGGACAGGAATTCCGCTCATTAGGGGTTTTAGGCCTTTAGATAAGGATTCTGTGGACATAAAGATCGACCGAATCGCGCGAGTAACGAAGAAGTTATGGCCAAAATAGTTTTTAGCCCATGCCCCTAGGGGTACCCCTAGGGCCCGGCCCAAAAATTGGAGCTCTTTGTTCAGCACAATGGATAGGAATTCCAATCAGGCGGGGTCTTGGGCCTTTAGATAAGGATTCCGTGGATATAAAGATCGACCGAATCGGGCGAGAAACGAAGAAGTTATGGCCAAAATAGTTTTTGCGTCGGGTCTTGTTTTTAGCAGTTCCACTATTTTTGCCATAACTTCTAGGCTATTTGTCCGATTTGGCCATTTCAAGTGGTGTTGTAAACCTTATTCCAAGGGCTATTCCCAAAAAAGTCAAAATTCACTTTTCCTATTATTTTTCTTTACGAGAACTTCGTGAGAGTCCAAATTAAGCGAAAAAGTAACTATTTTGGATTGTATTCGGCCGATTTACCCGCGATCTGGGCATTCAGATTACGCATACTCACTTTAAAATGCCATAAATACATGTTTATGTGTTAATGTGCAAAAATATCAACATTTCGTTTCAGATGATTTTTCAGCGCCCGAGCCCCTAGGGCCCGGCCCGAAAATAGAAGCTCTTTGTTCGGCACAATGGACAGGAATTCCGATCATTAAGGGTCTTAGGCCTTTAGATAAAGATTCTGTGGACATAAATATCGACCGAATCGGGCGAGTAACGAAGAAGTTATGGCCAAAATAGTTTTTAGCCCATGTCCCTAGGGGTACCCCTAGGGCCCGACCCAAAAATTGGAGCTCTTTGTTCTACTTGATGGATAGGAATTCTATTCATGAGGGGTCTTGGGCCTTTAGATAAGGATTCCGTGGACATAAAGATCGACCGAATCGGGCGAGAAACGAAGAAGTTATGGCCAAAATAGTTTTTGCGTCGGGTCCCATTTTGCGCAGTTCCACTATTTTTGCCATAACTTCTAGGTTATTTGTCCGAATTAGCCGATTCAAGCGGCGTTGGAAACCTTATTCAAAGAGCTATCTCCCAAAAAGTGAAAATCCATTTTTCCTATTATTTTTCTTTACGAGAACTTCGTGAGAGTCCAAAACAAGCGAAAAAGTGACTATTTTGGGGCGTATTTGGCCGATTTACCCGCGATGTGGGCCGTCAAATTACGCAAGCTCACTTCAAAATACTATATATACATGTGTATGTGCTAATGAGCGAAAAAATCAACATTTCGTTTCGGATGATTTTTCAGCCCCCGAGCCCCTAAGGGTACCCCTAGGGCCCCGCCCGAAAATTGAAGCTCTATGTTCGGCACGATGGATAGGAATTCAGATCATTAAGGGTCTTAGGCCTTTAGATAAGGATTCTATGGATATAAAGGTCGACCGAATCGGGTGAGTAACGAAGAAGTTATGGCCAAAATAGTTTTTAGCCCATGTCCCTAGGGGTACCCCTAGGGCCCGACCCAAAAAGTGGAGATCTTTGTTCAGCATGATGGATAGGAATTCTAATCATGAGGGGTCTTAGGCCTTTAGATAAGGATTCTGTGGACATAAAGATCAACCGAATCGGGCGAGTAACGAAGAAGTTATGGCCAAAATAGCTTTTAGCCTATGTCCCTAGGGGTACGTACCCCTAGGGCCCGGCCCAAAAATTGGAGCTCTTTGTTCAGCACAATGGATAGGAATTCCAATCATGAGGGGTCTTGGGCCTTTATATGAGGATTCCGTGGACATAAAGATCGACCGAATCGGGCGAGAAACGAAGAAGTTATGGCCTAAATAGTTTTTGCGTCGAGTCCTGTTTTGAGCAGTTTCACTATTTTTGCCATAACTTCTAGGCTATATGTCCGACTTGGCCAATTCATGTGGCGTTGTAAACTTTATTCCAGGGGCTATTCCCCAAAAAGTCAAAATCCACTTTTCTTATTATTTTGCTTTACGAGAACTTCGTGAGAGTCCAAAACAAGCGAAAAAGTGATTATTTTGGATTGTATTCGGCCAATTTACCCGCGATCTGGGCCTTTAAATTACGCAAACTCACTTTAAAATGCCATAAATACATGTGTATGTGCTAATATGCAAAAATATCAACATTTTGTTTCGGATGATTTTTCAGCCCCCGAGACCCTAGCGCCTGGCCCGAAAATTGAAGCTCTTTTTTCGGCACGATGGACAGGAATTCCGATCATTAAGGGTCTTAAGCCTTTAGATAAGGATTCTGTGGACATAAAGATCGACCGAATAAGGCGAGTAACGTTGAAGTTATGGCCAAAATAGTTTTTAGCCCATGGCCCTAGGGGTACCCCTAGGGCCCGGTCCAAAAATTAGAGCTCTTTTTTCAGCACGATGGAAAGGAATTCCAATCATGAGGGGTCTTGGGCCTTTAGATAAGGATTCCGTTGACATAAAGATCGAACGAATCGGGCGAGTAACGAAGAAGTTATGGCCAAAATAGTTTTTAGCCCATGGCCCTAGGGGTACCCCTAGGGCCCGGCCCAAAAATTGGAGCTTTTTGTTCAGCACGATGGATAGAAATTCCAATCATGAGGGGCTTGGGCCTTTAGATAAGGATTCTGTGGACATAAAAATCGACCGAATCGGGTGAGTAACGAAGAAGTTATGGCCAAAATAGTTTTTAGCCCATGTCCCTAGGGGTACCCCTAGGGCCCGACCCAAAAATTGGAGATCTTTGTTCAGAACGATGGATATGAATTCCAAGCATGAGGGGCTTGGACCTTTAGATAAGGATACCATGGACATAAAGATCGACCGAATCGGGCGAGAAACGTAGAAGTTATGGCCAAAATAGTTTTTACGTCGGGTCCCGTTTTGCGTAGTCCCACTATTTTTTCCATAACTTTTAGGCTATTTGTCTGGATTGGCCGATTCAAGCGGCGTTGGAAACCTTATTCCAAGGGCTATCCCCTAAAAAGTCAAAATCCACTTTTCCTATTATTTAGCTTTACGAGATTCCAAAACAAGCGAAAAAGTTACTATTTTGGGGCGTATTCGGCCGATTTATCCGCGATCTGGGCCTTCAAATTACGCAAGCTCACTTTAAAATGCGATAAATACATGTGTATGTGCTAATGTGCGAAAAAATTAACATTTCATTTCGGATGATTTTTCAGCCCCCGAGCCCCTAAGGGTACCCCTAGGTCCGGCCTGAAAATTGAAGCTCTTTTTTCGGCAGGATGGATAGGAATTCCGATAATTAAGGGTCTTAAGCCTTCAGATAAGGATTTTGTGGACATAAAGATCGACCGAATAGGGCGAGTAACCAAGAAGTTATGGCCAAAATAGTTTTTAGCCCATGGCCCTAAGGGTACACCTAGTGCCCGGCCCAAAAATTGGAGCTTTTTGTTCAGCACGATGGATAGGAATTCCAATCATGAAGGGCCTTGGGCCTTTAGATAAGGATTCCGTGGACATAAAGATCGATCGAATCGGGCGAGAAACGAAGAAGTTATATCCAAAATAGTTGTTGTGTCGGGTCCGGTTTTGCGCAGTTCCACTATTTTGGCAATAACTTCTAGGATATTTGTCCGATTTTGCAGATTCAAGTGGCGTTGGAAACCTTATTCCAAGGGCTCTCCCCCAAAAAGTGAAAATCCACTTTTCCTATTATATTGCTTTACGAGAACTTCGTGAGAGTCCAAAACAAGCGAAAAAATGTCTATTTTGGGGCGTATTCGGCCGACTTACCCGCGATCTGGGCCTTCTAATTATGCAAACTCACTTTAAATTGCCATAAATACATGTGTATGTGCTAATGTGCGAAAAAATCAACATTTCGTTTCTGATGATTTTTCAGCCCCCGAGCCCCGAAGGGTACCCCTAAGGCCCAGCCCGGAAATTGAAGCTCTGTTTTTGGTACGATGGATAGGAATTCAGATCATTAGGGGTCTTATGCCTTTACATAAGGATTCTGTGGACATAAAGATCGATCAAATCGGGCGAGTAACGAAGAAGTAATGGCCAAAATAATTTATAGCCCCTGCCCCTAGGGAAACCCCTAGGGCCCGATCCAAAAATTGGAGCTCTTTGTTCAGCACGATGGATAGTAATTCTAATTATGAGGGGCTTGGGCCTTTAGATAAGGATTCCGTGGACATAAAGATCGACCAAATCGGGCGAGTAACGAAGAAGTTATGGCCAAAAAAGTTTTTAGCGCATGGCCCTAAGGGTACCTTTAGGGCCCGGCCCAAAAATTGGAGCTTTTTGTTCAGCACGATGGATAGGAATTCCAATCATGAGGGGCCTTGGGCCTTTAGATAAGGATTCCGTGGACATAAAGATCGATCGAATCGGGCCAGAAACGAAGAAGTTATGGCCAAAATAGTTGTTGTGTCGGGTCCCGTTTTGCGCAGTTCCACTATTTTGGCAATAACTTCTAGGATATTTGTCCGATTTTGCCTATTTAAGCGGCGTTGGAAACCTTATTCCATGGGCTATCCCTTAAAAAGTCAAAATCTACTTTTCCTATTATTTTGCTTTACGAGAACTTCGTGAGAGTCCATAATAAGCGAAAAAGTGACTATTTTAGGGCGTATTCGGCCGATTTATCCGCGATCTCGGCCTTCAAATTACGCAAGCTCACTATAAAATGCCATAAATACATGTGCATGTGCTAATGTGCGAAAAAATTAACATTTGTTTCGGATGATTTTTCAGCCTTCGAGCCCCTCAGGGTACCCTTGGGCCCGGCCTGAAAATTGAAGCTCTTTTTTCGGCACAATGGACAGGAATTCCGATCATTAAGGGTCTTAAGCCTTTAGATAAAGATTCTTTGACATAAAAATCGATCGAATCGGGCGAGTAATGAAGAAGTTACGGCCAAAATAGTTTTTAGCCTAAGGCCCTAGGGGTACCCCTAAGGCCCGGCCCAAAAAGTTGGAGCTCTTTGTTCAGCACGATGAATAGGAATTCCAATCATGAGGGGCTTGGGCCTTTAGATAATGATTCCGTGGACATAAGGATCTACGGAATCGGGCGAGAAACGAAGAAGTTATGGCCAAAATAGTTTTTGCATCGGGTCCCGTTTTGCGCAGTTTCACTATTTTTGCCATAACTTCTAGGCTATTTGTCCGATTTGGCCGATTCAAGTGGCGTTGGAAACCTTATTCCAAGGGCTCTCCCCCAAAAAGTCAAAATCCACTTTTCCTATTATTTTGCTTTACGAGAACTTCGTGAGAGTCCAAAACAAGCGAAAAAATGTCTATTTTGGGGCGTATTCGTCCGACTTACCCGCGATCTGGGCCTTCTAATTATGCAAGCTCACTTTAAATTGCCATAAATACATGTATATGTGCTAATGTGCGAAAAAATCAACATTTCGTTTCGGATGATTTTTCAGCCCCCGAGTCCCTAGGGGTTCCTAGGGCTCGGCCCGAAAATTGAAGCTCTTTTTTCGGTACGATGGATAGGAATTCAGATCATTAGGGGTCTTAGGCCGTTACATAAGGATTCTGTGGACATAAATTTTGACCGAATCGGGCGAGTAACGAAGAAGTAATGGCCAAAATAATTTATAGCCCCTGCCCCTAGGGAAACCCCTAGGGCACGATCCAAAAATTGGAGCTCTTTGTTCAGCACGATGGATAGTAATTCTAATTATGAGGGGCTTGGGCCTTTAGATAAGTATTCCGTGGACATAAAGATCGACCAAATCGGGCGAGTAACGAAGAAGTTATGGCCAAAATAGTTTTTAGCGCATGGCCCTAAGGGTACCTTTAGGGCCCGGCCCAAAAATTGGAGCTTTTTGTTCTGCACGATGGATAGGAATTCCAATCATGAGAGGCCTTGGGCCTTTAGATAAGGATTCCGTGGACATAAAGATCGATCGAATCGGGCGAGAAACGAAGAAGTTATGGCCAAAATAGTTGTTGTGTCGGGTCCCGTTTTGCGCAGTTCCACTATTTTGGCAATAACTTCTAGGATATTTATCCGATTTTGCCGATTTAAGCGGCGTTGGAAACCTTTTTCCATGGGCTATCCCTTAAAAAGTCAAAATCTACTTTTCCTATTATTTTGCTTTACGAGAACTTCGTGAGAGTCCATAATAAGCGAAAAAGTGACTATTTTGGGGCGTATTCGGCCGATTTATCCGCGATCTCGACCTTCAAATTACGCAAGCTCACTATAAAATGCCATAAATACATGTGCACGTGCTAATGTGCGAAAAAATTAACATTTGTTTCGGATGATTTTTCAACCTTCGAGCCCCTCAGGGTACCCTTGGGCCCGGCCTGAAAATTGAAGCTCTTTTTCCGGCACGATGGACAGGAATTCCGATCATTAAGGGTCTTAAGCCTTTAGATAAAGATTCTTTGGACATAAAAATCGATCGAATCGGGCGAGTAATGATGAAGTTATGGCCAAAATAGTTTTTAGCCTAAGGCTCTAGGGGTACCCCGAAGGCCCGGCCCAAAAATTTGGAGCTCTTTGTTCAGCACGATGAATAGGAATTCCAATCATGAGGGGCTTGGGCCTTTAGATAATGATTCCGTGGACATAAAGATCGACGGAATCGGGCGAGAAACGAAGAAGTTATGGCCAAAATAGTTTTTGCATCGGGTCCCGTTTTTCGCAGTTCCACTATTTTTGCCATAACTTCTAGGCTATTTGTCCGATTTGGCCGATTCAAGTGGCGTTGGAAACCTTATTCCAAGGGCTCTCCCCCAAAAAGTCAAAATCCAATTTTCCTATTATTTTGCTTTACGAGAACTTCATGAGTCCAAAACAAGCGAAAAAATGTCTATTTTGGGGCGTATTCGGCCGACTTACCCGCGATCTGGGCCTTCTAATTATGCAAGCTCACTTTAAATTGCCATAAATACATGTGTATGTGCTAATGTGCGAAAAAATCAACATTTCGTTTCGGATGATTTTTCAGCCCCCGAGCCCCTAAGGGTACCCCTAAGGCCCGGCCCGAAAATTGAAGCTCTATTTTTGGTACGATGGATAGGAATTCAGATCATTAAGGGTCTTAGGCCTTTATATAAGGATTCTGTGGACATAAAGATCGATCAAATCGGGCGAGTAACGAAGAAGTAATTGCCAAAATAATTTATAGCCCCTGCCCCTAGGGAAACCCCTAGGGCCCGATCCAAAAATTGGAGCTCTTTGTTCAGCACGATGGATAGTAATTCTAATTATGAGGGGCTTGGGCCTTTAGATAAGGATTCCGAGAACATAAAGATCGACCAAATCGGGCGAGTAACGAAGAAGTTATGGCCAAAAAAGTTTTTAGCGCATGGCCCTAAGGGTACCTTTAGGGCCCGGCCCAAAAATTGGAGCTTTTTGTTCAGCACGATGGATAGGAATTCCAATCATGAGGGGCCTTGGGCCTTTAGATAAGGATTCCGTGGACATAAAGATCGATCGAATCGGGCCAGAAACGAAGAAGTTATGGCCAAAATAGTTGTTGTGTCGGGTCCCGTTTTGCGCAGTTCCACTATTTTGGCAATAACTTCTAGGATATTTGTCCGATTTTGCCTATTTAAGCGGCGTTGGAAACCTTATTCCATGGGCTATCCCTTAAAAAGTCAAAATCTACTTTTCCTATTATTTTGCTTTACGAGAACTTCGTGAGAGTCCATAATAAGCGAAAAAGTGACTATTTTAGGGCGTATTCGGCCGATTTATCCGCGATCTCGGCCTTCAAATTACGCAAGCTCACTATAAAATGCCATAAATACATGTGCATGTGCTAATGTGCGAAAAAATTAACATTTGTTTCGGATGATTTTTCAGCCTTCGAGCCCCTCAGGGTACCCTTGGGCCCGGCCTGAAAATTGAAGCTCTTTTTTCGGCACAATGGACAGGAATTCCGATCATTAAGGGTCTTAAGCCTTTAGATAAAGATTCTTTGACATAAAAATCGATCGAATCGGGCGAGTAATGAAGAAGTTACGGCCAAAATAGTTTTTAGCCTAAGGCCCTAGGGGTAACCCTAAGGCCCGGCCCAAAAAGTTGGAGCTCTTTGTTCAGCACGATGAATAGGAATTCCAATCATGAGGGGCTTGGGCCTTTAGATAATGATTCCGTGGACATAAGGATCTACGGAATCGGGCGAGAAACGAAGAAGTTATGGCCAAAATAGTTTTTGCATCGGGTCCCGTTTTGCGCAGTTTCACTATTTTTGCCATAACTTCTAGGCTATTTGTCCGATTTGGCCGATTCAAGTGGCGTTGGAAACCTTATTCCAAGGGCTCTCCCCCAAAAAGTCAAAATCCACTTTTCCTATTATTTTGCTTTACGAGAACTTCGTGAGAGTCCAAAACAAGCGAAAAAATGTCTATTTTGGGGCGTATTCGTCCGACTTACCCGCGATCTGGGCCTTCTAATTATGCAAGCTCACTTTAAATTGCCATAAATACATGTATATGTGCTAATGTGCGAAAAAATCAACATTTCGTTTCGGATGATTTTTCAGCCCCCGAGTCCCTAGGGGTTCCTAGGGCTCGGCCCGAAAATTGAAGCTCTTTTTTCGGTACGATGGATAGGAATTCAGATCATTAGGGGTCTTAGGCCTTTACATAAGGATTCTGTGGACATAAATTTTGACCGAATCGGGCGAGTAACGAAGAAGTAATGGCCAAAATAATTTATAGCCCCTGCCCCTAGGGAAACCCCTAGGGCACGATCCAAAAATTGGAGCTCTTTGTTCAGCACGATGGATAGTAATTCTAATTATGAGGGGCTTAGGCCTTTAGATAAGTATTCCGTGGACATAAAGATCGACCAAATCGGGCGAGTAACGAAGAAGTTATGGCCAAAATAGTTTTTAGCGCATGGCCCTAAGGGTACCTTTAGGGCCCGGCCCAAAAATTGGAGCTTTTTGTTCTGCACGATGGATAGGAATTCCAATCATGAGAGGCCTTGGGCCTTTAGATAAGGATTCCGTGGACATAAAGATCGATCGAATCGGGCGAGAAACGAAGAAGTTATGGCCAAAATAGTTGTTGTGTCGGGTCCCGTTTTGCGCAGTTCCACTATTTTGGCAATAACTTCTAGGATATTTATCCGATTTTGCCGATTTAAGCGGCGTTGGAAACCTTTTTCCATGGGCTATCCCTTAAAAAGTCAAAATCTACTTTTCCTATTATTTTGCTTTACGAGAACTTCGTGAGAGTCCATAATAAGCGAAAAAGTGACTATTTTGGGGCGTATTCGGCCGATTTATCCGCGATCTTGACCTTCAAATTACGCAAGCTCACTATAAAATGCCATAAATACATGTGCACGTGCTAATGTGCGAAAAAATTAACATTTGTTTCGGATGATTTTTCAGCCTTCGAGCCCCTCAGGGTACCCTTGGGCCCGGCCTGAAAATTGAAGCTCTTTTTCCGGCACGATGGACAGGAATTCCGATCATTAAGGGTCTTAAGCCTTTAGATAAAGATTCTTTGGACATAAAAATCGATCGAATCGGGCGAGTAATGATGAAGTTATGGCCAAAATAGTTTTTAGCCTAAGGCTCTAGGGGTACCCCGAAGGCCCGGCCCAAAAATTTGGAGCTCTTTGTTCAGCACGATGAATAGGAATTCCAATCATGAGGGGCTTGGGCCTTTAGATAATGATTCCGTGGACATAAAGATCGACGGAATCGGGCGAGAAACGAAGAAGTTATGGCCAAAATAGTTTTTGCATCGGGTCCCGTTTTTCGCAGTTCCACTATTTTTGCCATAACTTCTAGGCTATTTGTCCGATTTGGCCGATTCAAGTGGCGTTGGAAACCTTATTCCAAGGGCTCTCCCCCAAAAAGTCAAAATCCAATTTTCCTATTATTTTGCTTTACGAGAACTTCATGAGTCCAAAACAAGCGAAAAAATGTCTATTTTGGGGCGTATTCGGCCGACTTACCCGCGATCTGGGCCTTCTAATTATGCAAGCTCACTTTAAATTGCCATAAATACATGTGTATGTGCTAATGTGCGAAAAAATCAACATTTCGTTTCGGATGATTTTTCAGCCCCCGAGCCCCTAAGGGTACCCCTAAGGCCCGGCCCGAAAATTGAAGCTCTATTTTTGGTACGATGGATAGGAATTCAGATCATTAAGGGTCTTAGGCCTTTATATAAGGATTCTGTGGACATAAAGATCGATCAAATCGGGCGAGTAACGAAGAAGTAATGGCCAAAATAATTTATAGCCCCTGCCCCTAGGGAAACCCCTAGGGCCCGATCCAAAAATTGGAGCTCTTTGTTCAGCACGATGGATAGTAATTCTAATTATGAGGGGCTTGGGCCTTTAGATAAGGATTCCGTGGACATAAAGATCGACCAAATCGGGCGAGTAACGAAGAAGTTATGGCCAAAAAAGTTTTTAGCGCATGGCCCTAAGGGTACCTTTAGGGCCCGGCCCAAAAATTGGAGCTTTTTGTTCAGCACGATGGATAGGAATTCCAATCATGAGGGGCCTTGGGCCTTTAGATAAGGATTCCGTGGACATAAAGATCGATCGAATCGGGCGAGAAACGAAGAAGTTATGGCCAAAATAGTTGTTGTGTCGGGTCCCGTTTTGCGCAGTTCCACTATTTTGGCAATAACTTCTAGGATATTTGTCCGATTTTGCCTATTTAAGCGGCGTTGGAAACCTTATTCCATGGGCTATCCCTTAAAAAGTCAAAATCTACTTTTCCTATTATTTTGCTTTACGAGAACTTCGTGAGAGTCCATAATAAGCGAAAAAGTGACTATTTTGGAGCGTATTCGGCCGATTTATCCGCGATCTCGGCCTTCAAATTACGCAAGCTCACTATAAAATGCCATAAATACATGTGCATGTGCTAATGTGCGAAAAAATTAACATTTGTTTCGGATGATTTTTCAGCCTTCGAGCCCCTCAGGGTACCCTTGGGCCCGGCCTGAAAATTGAAGCTCTTTTTTCGGCACGATGGACAGGAATTCCGATCATTAAGGGTCTTAAGCCTTTAGATAAAGATTCTTTGGACATAAAAATCGATCGAATCGGGCGAGTAATGAAGAAGTTACGGCCAAAATAGTTTTTAGCCTAAGGCCCTAGGGGTACCCCTAAGGCCCGGCCCAAAAAGTTGGAGCTCTTTGTTCAGCACGATGAATAGGAATTCCAATCATGAGGGGCTTGGGCCTTTAGATAATGATTCCGTGGACATAAGGATCGACGGAATCGGGCGAGAAACGAAGAAGTTATGGCCAAAATAGTTTTTGCATCGGGTCCCGTTTTGCGCAGTTTCACTATTTTTGCCATAACTTCTAGGCTATTTGTCCGATTTGGCCGATTCAAGTGGCGTTGGAAACCTTATTCCAAGGGCTCTCCCCCAAAAAGTCAAAATCCACTTTTCCTATTATTTTTCTTTACGAGAACTTCGTGAGAGTCCAAAACAAGCGAAAAAATGTCTATTTTGGGGCGTATTCGGCCGACTTACCCGCGATCTGGGCCTTCTAATTATGCAAGCTCACTTTAAATTGCCATAAATACATGTGTATGTGCTAATGTGCGAAAAAATCAACATTTCGTTTCGGATGATTTTTCAGCCCCCGAGCCCCTAAGGGTACCCCTAAGGCCCGGCCCGAAAATTGAAGCTCTTTTTTCGGTACGATGGATAGGAATTCAGATCATTAGGGGTCTTAGGCCTTTACATAAGGATTCTGTGGACATAAATATCGACCGAATCGGGCGAGTAACGAAGAAGTAATGGCCAAAATAATTTATAGCCCCTGCCCCTAGGGAAACCCCTAAGGCCCGATCCAAAAATTGGAGCTCTTTGTTCAGCACGATGGATAGTAATTCTAATTATGAGGGGCTTGGTCCTTTAGATAAGGATTCCGTGGACATAAAGATCGACCAAAAATGGCGAGTAATGAAGAAGTTATGGCCAAAATAGTTTTTAGCTCAGGCCCCTAGGGGTACCCCTAGGGCCCGGCCCAAAATTTGTAACTTATTGTTCGGCACGGTGGATAGGAATTCCGATCATGAGGGTTCTTAGGCCTTTAGATAAGGATTCCGTGGATACAAAGATCGACCGAATCGGGCGAGTAACGAAGAAGTTATGGCCAAAATAGTTGTTGTGTCGGGTCCCGTTTTGCGCAGTTCCACTATTTTGGCAATAACTTCTAGGATATTTGTCCGATTTTGCCTATTTAAGCGGCGTTGGAAACCTTATTCCATGGGCTATCCCTTAAAAAGTCAAAATCTACTTTTCCTATTATTTTGCTTTACGAGAACTTCGTGAGAGTCCATAATAAGCGAAAAAGTGACTATTTTGGGGCGTATTCGGCCGATTTATCCGCGATCTCGGCCTTCAAATTACGCAAGCTCACTATAAAATGCCATAAATACATGTGCATGTGCTAATGTGCGAAAAAATTAACATTTGTTTCGGATGATTTTTCAGCCTTCGAGCCCCTCAGGGTACCCTTGGGCCCGGCCTGAAAATTGAAGCTCTTTTTTCGGCACGATGGACAGGAATTCCGATCATTAAGGGTCTTAAGCCTTTAGATAAAGATTCTTTGGACATAAAAATCGATCGAATCGGGCGAGTAATGAAGAAGTTACGGCCAAAATAGTTTTTAGCCTAAGGCCCTAGGGGTACCCCTAAGGCCCGGCCCAAAAAGTTGGAGCTCTTTGTTCAGCACGATGAATAGGAATTCCAATCATGAGGGGCTTGGGCCTTTAGATAATGATTCCTTGGACATAAGGATCGACGGAATCGGGCGAGAAACGAAGAAGTTATGGCCAAAATAGTTTTTGCATCGGGTCCCGTTTTGCGCAGTTTCACTATTTTTGCCATAACTTCTAGGCTATTTGTCCGATTTGGCCGATTCAAGTGGCGTTGGAAACCTTATTCCAAGGGCTCTCCCCCAAAAAGTCAAAATCCACTTTTCCTATTATTTTGCTTTACGAGAACTTCGTGAGAGTCCAAAACAAGCGAAAAAATGTCTATTTTGGGGCGTATTCGGCCGACTTACCCGCGATCTGGGCCTTCTAATTATGCAAGCTCACTTTAAATTGCCATAAATACATGTGTATGTGCTAATGTGCGAAAAAATCAACATTTCGTTTCGGATGATTTTTCAGCCCCCGAGCCCCTAAGGGTACCCCTAAGGCCCGGCCCGAAAATTGAAGCTCTTTTTTCGGTACGATGGATAGGAATTCAGATCATTAGGGGTCTTAGGCCTTTACATAAGGATTCTGTGGACATAAATATCGACCGAATCGGGCGAGTAACGAAGAAGTAATGGCCAAAATAATTTATAGCCCCTGCCCCTAGGGAAACCCCTAAGGCCCGATCCAAAAATTGGAGCTCTTTGTTCAGCACGATGGATAGTAATTCTAATTATGAGGGGCTTGGTCCTTTAGATAAGGATTCCGTGGACATAAAGATCGACCAAAAATGGCGAGTAATGAAGAAGTTATGGCCAAAATAGTTTTTAGCTCAGGCCCCTAGGGGTACCCCTAGGGCCCGGCCCAAAATTTGTAACTTATTGTTCGGCACGGTGGATAGGAATTCCGATCATGAGGGTTCTTAGGCCTTTAGATAAGGATTCCGTGGATACAAAGATCGACCGAATCGGGCGAGTAACGAAGAAGTTATGGCCAAAATAGTTGTTGTGTCGGGTCCCGTTTTGCGCAGTTCCACTATTTTGGCAATAACTTCTAGGATATTTGTCCGATTTTGCCTATTTAAGCGGCGTTGGAAACCTTATTCCATGGGCTATCCCTTAAAAAGTCAAAATCTACTTTTCCTATTATTTTGCTTTACGAGAACTTCGTGAGAGTCCATAATAAGCGAAAAAGTGACTATTTTGGGGCGTATTCGGCCGATTTATCCGCGATCTCGGCCTTCAAATTACGCAAGCTCACTATAAAATGCCATAAATACATGTGCATGTGCTAATGTGCGAAAAAATTAACATTTGTTTCGGATGATTTTTCAGCCTTCGAGCCCCTCAGGGTACCCTTGGGCCCGGCCTGAAAATTGAAGCTCTTTTTTCGGCACGATGGACAGGAATTCCGATCATTAAGGGTCTTAAGCCTTTAGATAAAGATTCTTTGGACATAAAAATCGATCGAATCGGGCGAGTAATGAAGAAGTTACGGCCAAAATAGTTTTTAGCCTAAGGCCCTAGGGGTACCCCTAAGGCCCGGCCCAAAAAGTTGGAGCTCTTTGTTCAGCACGATGAATAGGAATTCCAATCATGAGGGGCTTGGGCCTTTAGATAATGATTCCTTGGACATAAGGATCGACGGAATCGGGCGAGAAACGAAGAAGTTATGGCCAAAATAGTTTTTGCATCGGGTCCCGTTTTGCGCAGTTTCACTATTTTTGCCATAACTTCTAGGCTATTTGTCCGATTTGGCCGATTCAAGTGGCGTTGGAAACCTTATTCCAAGGGCTCTCCCCCAAAAAGTCAAAATCCACTTTTCCTATTATTTTGCTTTACGAGAACTTCGTGAGAGTCCAAAACAAGCGAAAAAATGTCTATTTTGGGGCGTATTCGGCCGACTTACCCGCGATCTGGGCCTTCTAATTATGCAAGCTCACTTTAAATTGCCATAAATACATGTGTATGTGCTAATGTGCGAAAAAATCAACATTTCGTTTCGGATGATTTTTCAGCCCCCGAGCCCCTAAGGGTACCCCTAAGGCCCGGCCCGAAAATTGAAGCTCTTTTTTCGGTACGATGGATAGGAATTCAGATCATTAGGGGTCTTAGGCCTTTACATAAGGATTCTGTGGACATAAATATCGACCGAATCGGGCGAGTAACGAAGAAGTAATGGCCAAAATAATTTATAGCCCCTGCCCCTAGGGAAACCCCTAAGGCCCGATCCAAAAATTGGAGCTCTTTGTTCAGCACGATGGATAGTAATTCTAATTATGAGGGGCTTGGTCCTTTAGATAAGGATTCCGTGGACATAAAGATCGACCAAAAATGGCGAGTAATGAAGAAGTTATGGCCAAAATAGTTTTTAGCTCAGGCCCCTAGGGGTACCCCTAGGGCCCGGCCCAAAATTTGTAACTTATTGTTCGGCACGGTGGATAGGAATTCCGATCATGAGGGTTCTTAGGCCTTTAGATAAGGATTCCGTGGATACAAAGATCGACCGAATCGGGCGAGTAACGAAGAAGTTATGGCCAAAATAGTTGTTGTGTCGGGTCCCGTTTTGCGCAGTTCCACTATTTTGGCAATAACTTCTAGGATATTTGTCCGATTTTGCCTATTTAAGCGGCGTTGGAAACCTTATTCCATGGGCTATCCCTTAAAAAGTCAAAATCTACTTTTCCTATTATTTTGCTTTACGAGAACTTCGTGAGAGTCCATAATAAGCGAAAAAGTGACTATTTTGGGGCGTATTCGGCCGATTTATCCGCGATCTCGGCCTTCAAATTACGCAAGCTCACTATAAAATGCCATAAATACATGTGCATGTGCTAATGTGCGAAAAAATTAACATTTGTTTCGGATGATTTTTCAGCCTTCGAGCCCCTCAGGGTACCCTTGGGCCCGGCCTGAAAATTGAAGCTCTTTTTTCGGCACGATGGACAGGAATTCCGATCATTAAGGGTCTTAAGCCTTTAGATAAAGATTCTTTGGACATAAAAATCGATCGAATCGGGCGAGTAATGAAGAAGTTACGGCCAAAATAGTTTTTAGCCTAAGGCCCTAGGGGTACCCCTAAGGCCCGGCCCAAAAAGTTGGAGCTCTTTGTTCAGCACGATGAATAGGAATTCCAATCATGAGGGGCTTGGGCCTTTAGATAATGATTCCTTGGACATAAGGATCGACGGAATCGGGCGAGAAACGAAGAAGTTATGGCCAAAATAGTTTTTGCATCGGGTCCCGTTTTGCGCAGTTTCACTATTTTTGCCATAACTTCTAGGCTATTTGTCCGATTTGGCCGATTCAAGTGGCGTTGGAAACCTTATTCCAAGGGCTCTCCCCCAAAAAGTCAAAATCCACTTTTCCTATTATTTTGCTTTACGAGAACTTCGTGAGAGTCCAAAACAAGCGAAAAAATGTCTATTTTGGGGCGTATTCGGCCGACTTACCCGCGATCTGGGCCTTCTAATTATGCAAGCTCACTTTAAATTGCCATAAATACATGTGTATGTGCTAATGTGCGAAAAAATCAACATTTCGTTTCGGATGATTTTTCAGCCCCCGAGCCCCTAAGGGTACCCCTAAGGCCCGGCCCGAAAATTGAAGCTCTTTTTTCGGTACGATGGATAGGAATTCAGATCATTAGGGGTCTTAGGCCTTTACATAAGGATTCTGTGGACATAAATATCGACCGAATCGGGCGAGTAACGAAGAAGTAATGGCCAAAATAATTTATAGCCCCTGCCCCTAGGGAAACCCCTAAGGCCCGATCCAAAAATTGGAGCTCTTTGTTCAGCACGATGGATAGTAATTCTAATTATGAGGGGCTTGGTCCTTTAGATAAGGATTCCGTGGACATAAAGATCGACCAAAAATGGCGAGTAATGAAGAAGTTATGGCCAAAATAGTTTTTAGCTCAGGCCCCTAGGGGTACCCCTAGGGCCCGGCCCAAAATTTGTAACTTATTGTTCGGCACGGTGGATAGGAATTCCGATCATGAGGGTTCTTAGGCCTTTAGATAAGGATTCCGTGGATACAAAGATCGACCGAATCGGGCGAGTAACGAAGAAGTTATGGCCAAAATAGTTGTTGTGTCGGGTCCCGTTTTGCGCAGTTCCACTATTTTGGCAATAACTTCTAGGATATTTGTCCGATTTTGCCTATTTAAGCGGCGTTGGAAACCTTATTCCATGGGCTATCCCTTAAAAAGTCAAAATCTACTTTTCCTATTATTTTGCTTTACGAGAACTTCGTGAGAGTCCATAATAAGCGAAAAAGTGACTATTTTGGGGCGTATTCGGCCGATTTATCCGCGATCTCGGCCTTCAAATTACGCAAGCTCACTATAAAATGCCATAAATACATGTGCATGTGCTAATGTGCGAAAAAATTAACATTTGTTTCGGATGATTTTTCAGCCTTCGAGCCCCTCAGGGTACCCTTGGGCCCGGCCTGAAAATTGAAGCTCTTTTTTCGGCACGATGGACAGGAATTCCGATCATTAAGGGTCTTAAGCCTTTAGATAAAGATTCTTTGGACATAAAAATCGATCGAATCGGGCGAGTAATGAAGAAGTTACGGCCAAAATAGTTTTTAGCCTAAGGCCCTAGGGGTACCCCTAAGGCCCGGCCCAAAAAGTTGGAGCTCTTTGTTCAGCACGATGAATAGGAATTCCAATCATGAGGGGCTTGGGCCTTTAGATAATGATTCCTTGGACATAAGGATCGACGGAATCGGGCGAGAAACGAAGAAGTTATGGCCAAAATAGTTTTTGCATCGGGTCCCGTTTTGCGCAGTTTCACTATTTTTGCCATAACTTCTAGGCTATTTGTCCGATTTGGCCGATTCAAGTGGCGTTGGAAACCTTATTCCAAGGGCTCTCCCCCAAAAAGTCAAAATCCACTTTTCCTATTATTTTGCTTTACGAGAACTTCGTGAGAGTCCAAAACAAGCGAAAAAATGTCTATTTTGGGGCGTATTCGGCCGACTTACCCGCGATCTGGGCCTTCTAATTATGCAAGCTCACTTTAAATTGCCATAAATACATGTGTATGTGCTAATGTGCGAAAAAATCAACATTTCGTTTCGGATGATTTTTCAGCCCCCGAGCCCCTAAGGGTACCCCTAAGGCCCGGCCCGAAAATTGAAGCTCTTTTTTCGGTACGATGGATAGGAATTCAGATCATTAGGGGTCTTAGGCCTTTACATAAGGATTCTGTGGACATAAATATCGACCGAATCGGGCGAGTAACGAAGAAGTAATGGCCAAAATAATTTATAGCCCCTGCCCCTAGGGAAACCCCTAAGGCCCGATCCAAAAATTGGAGCTCTTTGTTCAGCACGATGGATAGTAATTCTAATTATGAGGGGCTTGGTCCTTTAGATAAGGATTCCGTGGACATAAAGATCGACCAAAAATGGCGAGTAATGAAGAAGTTATGGCCAAAATAGTTTTTAGCTCAGGCCCCTAGGGGTACCCCTAGGGCCCGGCCCAAAATTTGTAACTTATTGTTCGGCACGGTGGATAGGAATTCCGATCATGAGGGTTCTTAGGCCTTTAGATAAGGATTCCGTGGATACAAAGATCGACCGAATCGGGCGAGTAACGAAGAAGTTATGGCCAAAATAGTTGTTGTGTCGGGTCCCGTTTTGCGCAGTTCCACTATTTTGGCAATAACTTCTAGGATATTTGTCCGATTTTGCCTATTTAAGCGGCGTTGGAAACCTTATTCCATGGGCTATCCCTTAAAAAGTCAAAATCTACTTTTCCTATTATTTTGCTTTACGAGAACTTCGTGAGAGTCCATAATAAGCGAAAAAGTGACTATTTTGGGGCGTATTCGGCCGATTTATCCGCGATCTCGGCCTTCAAATTACGCAAGCTCACTATAAAATGCCATAAATACATGTGCATGTGCTAATGTGCGAAAAAATTAACATTTGTTTCGGATGATTTTTCAGCCTTCGAGCCCCTCAGGGTACCCTTGGGCCCGGCCTGAAAATTGAAGCTCTTTTTTCGGCACAATGGACAGGAATTCCGATCATTAAGGGTCTTAAGCCTTTAGATAAAGATTCTTTGGACATAAAAATCGATCGAATCGGGCGAGTAATGAAGAAGTTACGGCCAAAATAGTTTTTAGCCTAAGGCCCTAGGGGTACCCCTAAGGCCCGGCCCAAAAAGTTGGAGCTCTTTGTTCAGCACGATGAATAGGAATTCCAATCATGAGGGGCTTGGGCCTTTAGATAATGATTCCGTAGACATAAGGATCGACGGAATCGGGCGAGAAACGAAGAAGTTATGGCCAAAATAGTTTTTGCATCGGGTCCCGTTTTGCGCAGTTTCACTATTTTTGCCATAACTTCTAGGCTATTTGTCCGATTTGGCCGATTCAAGTGGCGTTGGAAACCTTATTCCAAGGGCTCTCCCCCAAAAAGTCAAAATCCACTTTTCCTATTATTTTGCTTTACGAGAACTTCGTGAGAGTCCAAAACAAGCGAAAAAATGTCTATTTTGGGGCGTATTCGGCCGACTTACCCGCGATCTGGGCCTTCTAATTATGCAAGCTCACTTTAAATTGCCATAAATACATGTGTATGTGCTAATGTGCGAAAAAATCAACATTTCGTTTCGGATGATTTTTCAGCCCCCGAGCCCCTAAGGGTACCCCTAAGGCCCGGCCCGAAAATTGAAGCTCTTTTTTCGGTACGATGGATAGGAATTCAGATCATTAGGGGTCTTAGGCCTTTACATAAGGATTCTGTGGACATAAATATCGACCGAATCGGGCGAGTAACGAAGAAGTAATGGCCAAAATAATTTATAGCCCCTGCCCCTAGGGAAACCCCTAAGGCCCGATCCAAAAATTGGAGCTCTTTGTTCAGCACGATGGATAGTAATTCTAATTATGAGGGGCTTGGTCCTTTAGATAAGGATTCCGTGGACATAAAGATCGACCAAAAATGGCGAGTAATGAAGAAGTTATGGCCAAAATAGTTTTTAGCTCAGGCCCCTAGGGGTACCCCTAGGGCCCGGCCCAAAATTTGTAACTTATTGTTCGGCACGGTGGATAGGAATTCCGATCATGAGGGTTCTTAGGCCTTTAGATAAGGATTCCGTGGATACAAAGATCGACCGAATCGGGCGAGTAACGAAGAAGTTATGGCCAAAATAGTTGTTGTGTCGGGTCCCGTTTTGCGCAGTTCCACTATTTTGGCAATAACTTCTAGGATATTTGTCCGATTTTGCCTATTTAAGCGGCGTTGGAAACCTTATTCCATGGGCTATCCCTTAAAAAGTCAAAATCTACTTTTCCTATTATTTTGCTTTACGAGAACTTCGTGAGAGTCCATAATAAGCGAAAAAGTGACTATTTTGGGGCGTATTCGGCCGATTTATCCGCGATCTCGGCCTTCAAATTACGCAAGCTCACTATAAAATGCCATAAATACATGTGCATGTGCTAATGTGCGAAAAAATTAACATTTGTTTCGGATGATTTTTCAGCCTTCGAGCCCCTCAGGGTACCCTTGGGCCCGGCCTGAAAATTGAAGCTCTTTTTTCGGCACGATGGACAGGAATTCCGATCATTAAGGGTCTTAAGCCTTTAGATAAAGATTCTTTGGACATAAAAATCGATCGAATCGGGCGAGTAATGAAGAAGTTACGGCCAAAATAGTTTTTAGCCTAAGGCCCTAGGGGTACCCCTAAGGCCCGGCCCAAAAAGTTGGAGCTCTTTGTTCAGCACGATGAATAGGAATTCCAATCATGAGGGGCTTGGGCCTTTAGATAATGATTCCTTGGACATAAGGATCGACGGAATCGGGCGAGAAACGAAGAAGTTATGGCCAAAATAGTTTTTGCATCGGGTCCCGTTTTGCGCAGTTTCACTATTTTTGCCATAACTTCTAGGCTATTTGTCCGATTTGGCCGATTCAAGTGGCGTTGGAAACCTTATTCCAAGGGCTCTCCCCCAAAAAGTCAAAATCCACTTTTCCTATTATTTTGCTTTACGAGAACTTCGTGAGAGTCCAAAACAAGCGAAAAAATGTCTATTTTGGGGCGTATTCGGCCGACTTACCCGCGATCTGGGCCTTCTAATTATGCAAGCTCACTTTAAATTGCCATAAATACATGTGTATGTGCTAATGTGCGAAAAAATCAACATTTCGTTTCGGATGATTTTTCAGCCCCCGAGCCCCTAAGGGTACCCCTAAGGCCCGGCCCGAAAATTGAAGCTCTTTTTTCGGTACGATGGATAGGAATTCAGATCATTAGGGGTCTTAGGCCTTTACATAAGGATTCTGTGGACATAAATATCGACCGAATCGGGCGAGTAACGAAGAAGTAATGGCCAAAATAATTTATAGCCCCTGCCCCTAGGGAAACCCCTAAGGCCCGATCCAAAAATTGGAGCTCTTTGTTCAGCACGATGGATAGTAATTCTAATTATGAGGGGCTTGGTCCTTTAGATAAGGATTCCGTGGACATAAAGATCGACCAAAAATGGCGAGTAATGAAGAAGTTATGGCCAAAATAGTTTTTAGCTCAGGCCCCTAGGGGTACCCCTAGGGCCCGGCCCAAAATTTGTAACTTATTGTTCGGCACGGTGGATAGGAATTCCGATCATGAGGGTTCTTAGGCCTTTAGATAAGGATTCCGTGGATACAAAGATCGACCGAATCGGGCGAGTAACGAAGAAGTTATGGCCAAAATAGTTGTTGTGTCGGGTCCCGTTTTGCGCAGTTCCACTATTTTGGCAATAACTTCTAGGATATTTGTCCGATTTTGCCTATTTAAGCGGCGTTGGAAACCTTATTCCATGGGCTATCCCTTAAAAAGTCAAAATCTACTTTTCCTATTATTTTGCTTTACGAGAACTTCGTGAGAGTCCATAATAAGCGAAAAAGTGACTATTTTGGGGCGTATTCGGCCGATTTATCCGCGATCTCGGCCTTCAAATTACGCAAGCTCACTATAAAATGCCATAAATACATGTGCATGTGCTAATGTGCGAAAAAATTAACATTTGTTTCGGATGATTTTTCAGCCTTCGAGCCCCTCAGGGTACCCTTGGGCCCGGCCTGAAAATTGAAGCTCTTTTTTCGGCACGATGGACAGGAATTCCGATCATTAAGGGTCTTAAGCCTTTAGATAAAGATTCTTTGGACATAAAAATCGATCGAATCGGGCGAGTAATGAAGAAGTTACGGCCAAAATAGTTTTTAGCCTAAGGCCCTAGGGGTACCCCTAAGGCCCGGCCCAAAAAGTTGGAGCTCTTTGTTCAGCACGATGAATAGGAATTCCAATCATGAGGGGCTTGGGCCTTTAGATAATGATTCCTTGGACATAAGGATCGACGGAATCGGGCGAGAAACGAAGAAGTTATGGCCAAAATAGTTTTTGCATCGGGTCCCGTTTTGCGCAGTTTCACTATTTTTGCCATAACTTCTAGGCTATTTGTCCGATTTGGCCGATTCAAGTGGCGTTGGAAACCTTATTCCAAGGGCTCTCCCCCAAAAAGTCAAAATCCACTTTTCCTATTATTTTGCTTTACGAGAACTTCGTGAGAGTCCAAAACAAGCGAAAAAATGTCTATTTTGGGGCGTATTCGGCCGACTTACCCGCGATCTGGGCCTTCTAATTATGCAAGCTCACTTTAAATTGCCATAAATACATGTGTATGTGCTAATGTGCGAAAAAATCAACATTTCGTTTCGGATGATTTTTCAGCCCCCGAGCCCCTAAGGGTACCCCTAAGGCCCGGCCCGAAAATTGAAGCTCTTTTTTCGGTACGATGGATAGGAATTCAGATCATTAGGGGTCTTAGGCCTTTACATAAGGATTCTGTGGACATAAATATCGACCGAATCGGGCGAGTAACGAAGAAGTAATGGCCAAAATAATTTATAGCCCCTGCCCCTAGGGAAACCCCTAAGGCCCGATCCAAAAATTGGAGCTCTTTGTTCAGCACGATGGATAGTAATTCTAATTATGAGGGGCTTGGTCCTTTAGATAAGGATTCCGTGGACATAAAGATCGACCAAAAATGGCGAGTAATGAAGAAGTTATGGCCAAAATAGTTTTTAGCTCAGGCCCCTAGGGGTACCCCTAGGGCCCGGCCCAAAATTTGTAACTTATTGTTCGGCACGGTGGATAGGAATTCCGATCATGAGGGTTCTTAGGCCTTTAGATAAGGATTCCGTGGATACAAAGATCGACCGAATCGGGCGAGTAACGAAGAAGTTATGGCCAAAATAGTTGTTGTGTCGGGTCCCGTTTTGCGCAGTTCCACTATTTTGGCAATAACTTCTAGGATATTTGTCCGATTTTGCCTATTTAAGCGGCGTTGGAAACCTTATTCCATGGGCTATCCCTTAAAAAGTCAAAATCTACTTTTCCTATTATTTTGCTTTACGAGAACTTCGTGAGAGTCCATAATAAGCGAAAAAGTGACTATTTTGGGGCGTATTCGGCCGATTTATCCGCGATCTCGGCCTTCAAATTACGCAAGCTCACTATAAAATGCCATAAATACATGTGCATGTGCTAATGTGCGAAAAAATTAACATTTGTTTCGGATGATTTTTCAGCCTTCGAGCCCCTCAGGGTACCCTTGGGCCCGGCCTGAAAATTGAAGCTCTTTTTTCGGCACGATGGACAGGAATTCCGATCATTAAGGGTCTTAAGCCTTTAGATAAAGATTCTTTGGACATAAAAATCGATCGAATCGGGCGAGTAATGAAGAAGTTACGGCCAAAATAGTTTTTAGCCTAAGGCCCTAGGGGTACCCCTAAGGCCCGGCCCAAAAAGTTGGAGCTCTTTGTTCAGCACGATGAATAGGAATTCCAATCATGAGGGGCTTGGGCCTTTAGATAATGATTCCGTAGACATAAGGATCGACGGAATCGGGCGAGAAACGAAGAAGTTATGGCCAAAATAGTTTTTGCATCGGGTCCCGTTTTGCGCAGTTTCACTATTTTTGCCATAACTTCTAGGCTATTTGTCCGATTTGGCCGATTCAAGTGGCGTTGGAAACCTTATTCCAAGGGCTCTCCCCCAAAAAGTCAAAATCCACTTTTCCTATTATTTTGCTTTACGAGAACTTCGTGAGAGTCCAAAACAAGCGAAAAAATGTCTATTTTGGGGCGTATTCGTCCGACTTACCCGCGATCTGGGCCTTCTAATTATGCAAGCTCACTTTAAATTGCCATAAATACATGTGTATGTGCTAATGTGCGAAAAAATCAACATTTCGTTTCGGATGATTTTTCAGCCCCCGAGTCCCTAGGGGTTCCTAGGGCTCGGCCCGAAAATTGAAGCTCTTTTTTCGGTACGATGGATAGGAATTCAGATCATTAGGGGTCTTAGGCCTTTACATAAGGATTCTGTGGACATAAATTTTGACCGAATCGGGCGAGTAACGAAGAAGTAATGGCCAAAATAATTTATAGCCCCTGCCCCTAGGGAAACCCCTAAGGCCTGATCCAAAAATTGGAGCTCTTTGTTCAGCACGATGGATAGTAATTCTAATTATGAGGGGCTTGGGCCTTTAGATAAGGATTCCGTGGACATAAAGATCGACCAAAAATGGCGAGTAATGAAGAAGTTATGGCCAAAATAGTTTTTAGCTCAGGCCCCTAGGGGTACCCCTAGGGCCCGGCCCAAAATTTGTAACTTATTGTTCGGCACGGTGGATAAGAATTCCGATCATGAGGGTTCTTAGGCCTTTAGATAAGGATTCCGTGGATACAAAGATCGACCGAATCGGGCGAGTAACGAAGAAGTTATGGCCAAAATAGTTTTTAGCCCAGGCCCCTAAGGGTACATAAACCTAGGGCCCGGCCCAAAAATTGGAACTTATTGTTCGGCACGATTGATAGGAATTCCAATCAAGATGGTTCTTAGGCCTTTAGATAAGGATTCCATGGACATAAAGATCGACCGAATCGGGCGAGTAACGAAGAAGTTATGGCCAAAATAGTGTTTAGCCCAGGCCCCTAAGGGTTCCCTAGGACCCGACCCGAAAATTAAAGCTCTTTGTTCGGCACGATGGACAAGAATTCCGATTATTAGGGGTCTTAGGCCTTTAGATAAGGATTACATGCACATAAAGATCGACCGAATCGAGCGAGTAATGAAGAAGTTATGGCCAAAATAATTTTTAGCTCATGCCCCTAGGGCTTGGCCCAAAAATTGGAACTTATTGTTCGGCACGGTGGATAGGAATTCCGATCATGAGGGTTCTGAGGCCTTTAGATAAGGATTCCGTGGATATAAAGATCGACCGAATCGGGCGAGTAACGAAGAAGTTATGGCCAAAATAGTTTTTAGCCCAGGCCCCTAGGAGTACGTACCCTTAGGGCCCGGCCCAAAAATTGTAACTTATTGTTCGCCACGATTGACAGGAATTCCAATCATGATGGTTCTTAGGCCTTTAGATAAGGATTTCATGGACATAAAGATCGACCGAATCGGGCGAGTAACGAAGAAGTTATGGCCAAAATAGTTTTTAGCTCAGGCCCCTAGGGGTACGTACCCCTAGGGCCCGTCCCAAAAATTGGAACTTATTGTTCGGCAGGATGGACAGGAATTCCGATCATGAGGGTTCTTAGGCCTTTAGATAAGGATTCCGTGGACATAAAGATCGACCGAATCGGGCGAGTAACGAAGAAGTTATGGCCAAAATAGTGTTTAGCCCAGGCCCCTAGGGGTACGTACCCCTAGGGCCCGGCCCAAAAATTGGAACTTATTGTTCGGCAGGATGGACAGGAATTCCGATCATGAGGGTTCTTAGGCCTTTAGATAAGGATTCCGTGGACATAAAGATCGACCGAATCGGGCGAGTAACGAAGAAGTTATGGCCAAACTAGTGTTTAGCCCAGGCCCCTAGGGACCGGCCCAAAAATTGGAGCTCTTTGTTCAGCATGATGGATAGGAATTCCAATAATGAAGGGTCTTGGTCCTTTAGATAAGGATTCTGTGGACATAAAGATCGACTGAATCGGGCGAGAAACGAATAAGTTATGGCCAAAATAGTTTTTAGCCCAGGCCCCTAGGGGTGTACCCCTAGGGCCCGGCCCAAAAATTGGAACTTTTTGTTCGGTACGATGGATAGGAATTCCGATCATGAGTGGTCTTAGGCCTTTAGATAAAGATTCTGTGGACATAAAGGTCGACCAAATCGAACGAGTAACGAAGAAGTTATGGCCAAAATAGTTTTTGCGTCGGGTCCCGTTTTGCGTAGTTCCACTATTTTTGCCATAACTTCTAGGCTATTTGTCCAATTTATCCGATTCAAGCGGCGTTGGAAACCTTATTCCAATGGGTATCCCCCAAAAAGTCAAAATCCACTTTTCTTATTATTTTGCTTTACGAGAACTTCGTGAGAGTCCAAAACAAGCGAAAAAGTGACTATTTTGTGTCGTATTCGGCCGATTTACCCGCGATCTGGGCTTTCAAATTATACAAGCTCACTTGAAAATGCCATAAATACATGTGTATGTGATAATGTGAAAAAAAATCAATATTTCGTTTCGGATGATTTTTCAGCCCCCGAGTCCCTAAGGGTACCCCCCTAGGGCAAAGCCCGAAAATTGAAGCTCTTTGTTCGGCACAATGGATCGGAATTCCAATCATTAGGGGTCTTAGGCCTTTAGATAAGAATTCTGTGGACATAAAGATCGACCGAATCGGGTGATGAACGAAGAAGTTATGACCAAAATAGTTTTTAGCCCATTCCCCTAAGGGTAACCCTAGGGCCCGGCCCTTAAATTGAAACTTTTTGTTCAGCACGATGGACAGGAATTCCGATCATGAGTGGTCTTAGGCCTTTAGATAAGGATTTTGAGGACATAATGATCGACCGAATCGGGCGAGTAACGATGAAGTTATGGCCAAAATAGTTTTTAGCCCATGCCCTCAGCACGATGGATAGGAATTCCAATCATGAGAGGTCTTGGGCCTTTAGATAAGGATTCCTTGGACACAAAAATCGACCGAATCGGGCGAGAAACGAAGAAGTTATGGCCAAACTAGTTTTTGCGTCGGGTCCCGTTTAGCGCAGTTCCATTATTTTTGCCATAACTTCTAGGTTATTTGTCCAATTTGGCTGATTCAAGCGGCGTTGGAAACTTTATTCCAAGGGCTATCCCCCAAAAAGTCAAAATCCACTTTTCCTATTATTTTGCTTTACGAGAACTTCGTGAGAGTCCAAAACAAGCGAAAAAGTGACTATTTTGGGGCGTATTCGGCTGATTTACCCGCGATCTGGACCTTTAAATTACAAAAGCTTACTTTAAAATGCCATAAATACATGTGTATGTACTGATGTGCAAAAAAATCAACATTTCGTTTCGGATGATTTTTCAGTCCCCGAGCCCCTAAGGGTACCTCAAGGGCCCGGCCTGAAAATTGAAGCTCTTTGTTCGGCACGATGGACAAGAATTCCGATCATTAGGGGTCTTAGGCCTTTAGATAAGGATTACGTTGACATAAAGATCGACCGAATCGGGCGAGTAACGAAGAAGTTATGGCCAAAATAGTTTTTAGCCCAAGCCCCTAGGGGTACGTACCCCTAGGGCCCGGCCCAAAAATTGGAACTTATTGTTCGGCAGGATGGACAGGAATTCCGATCATGAGGGTTCTTAGGCCTTTAGATAAGGATTTTGAGGACATAAAGATCGACCGAATCGGGCGAGTAACGATGAAGTTATGGCCAAAATAGTTTTTAGCCCATGCCCTCAGCACGATGGATAGGAATTCCAATCATGAGAGGTCTTGGGCCTTTAGATAAGGATTCCTTGGACACAAAAATCGACCGAATCGGGCGAGAAACGAAGAAGTTATGGCCAAACTAGTTTTTGCGTCGGGTCCCGTTTAGCGCAGTTCCATTATTTTTGCCATAACTTCTAGGTTATTTGTCCAATTTGGCCGATTCAAGCGGCGTTGGAAACTTTATTCCAAGGGCTATCCCCCAAAAAGTCAAAATCCACTTTTCCTATTATTTTGCTTTACGAGAACTTCTTGAGAGTCCAAAACAAGCGAAAAAGTGACTATGTTTGGGCGTATTCGGCCGATTTACCTGCGATATGGGCCTTCAAATTATACAAGCTCACTTTAAAATGCCATAAATACATTTGTATGTGATAATGTGAAAAAAAAATCAACATTTCGTTTCGGATGATTTTTCAGCCCCCGAGCCCCTAGGGGGTACACCTTGGGGCAAGGCCCGAAAATTGAAGCTATTTGTTCGGAACAATGGATAGGAATTCCAATAATTAGGGGTCTTAGGCCTTTAGATAAGGATTCTGTGGACATAAAGATCGACCGAATCGGGTGAGTAACGAAGAAGTTATGACCAAAATAGTTTTTAGCCCATGCCCCTAAGGGTAACCCTAGGGCCCGGCCCTTAAATTGAAACTTTTTGTTCAGCACGATGGATAGGAATTCCGTTCATGAGTGGTCTTAGGCCTTTAGATAAGGATTTTGTGGACATAAAGATCGACCGAATCGGGCGAGTAGCGAAGAAGTTATGGCCAAAATAGTTTTTAGCCCATGCCCTCAGCACGATGGATAGGAATTCCAATCATGAGAGGTCTTGGGCCTTTAGATAAGGATTCCTTGGACATAAAAATCAACCGAATCGGGCGAGAAACGAAGAAGTTATGGCCAAACTAGTTTTTACGTCGGGTCCCGTTTTGCGCAGTTCCATTATTTTTGCCATAACTTCTAGGTTATTTGTCCGATTTTGCCGATTCAAGCGGCGTTGGAAACATTATTCCAAGGGCTATCCCCCAAAAAGTTAAAATCCACTTTTCCTATTATTTTTCTTTACGAGAACTTCGTGAGAGTCCAAAACAAGCGAAAAAGTGACTATTTTGTGGCGTATTCGACTGATTTACCCGCGATCTGGGCCTTCAAATTACACAAGCTCACTTTAAAATGCCATAAATACATGTGTATGTACTAATGTGCAAAAAAATCAACATTTCGTTTCGGATGATTTTTCAGTCCCCGAGCCCCTAAGGGTACCCCTAGGGCCCGGCCTAAAAATTGAAGCTCTTTGTTCGGCACGATGGACAAGAATTCCGATCATTAGGGGTCTTAGGCCTTTAGATAAGGATTACGTTGACATAAAGATCGACCGAATCGGGCGAGTAACGAAGAAGTTATGGCCAAAATAGTTTTTAGCCCAGGCCCCTAGGGGTACGTACCCCTAGGGCCCGGCCCAAAAATTGGAACTTATTGTTCGGCAGGATGGACAGGAATTCCGATCATGAGGGTTCTTAGGCCTTTAGATAAGTATTCCGTGGACATAAAGATCGACCGAATCGGGCGAGTAACGAAGAAGTTATGGCCAAACTAGTGTTTAGCCCAGGCCCCTAGGGGCCGGCCCAAAAATTGGAGCTCTTTGTTCAGCATGATGGATATGAATTCCAATCATGAAGGGTCTTGGTCCTTTAGATAAGGATTCCGTGGACATAAAGATCGACTGAATCGGGCGAGAAACGAATAAGTTATGGCCAAAATAGTTTTTAGCCCAGGCCCCTAGGGGTGTACCCCTAGGGCCCGGCCCAAAAATTGTAACTTTTTGTTCGGTACGATGGATAGGAATTCCGATCATGAGTGGTCTTAGGCCTTTAGATAAAGATTCTGTGGACATAAAGGTCGACCAAATCGAACGAGTAACGAAGAAGTTATGGCCAAAATAGTTTTTGCGTCGGGTCCCGTTTTGCGTAGTTCCACTATTTTTGCCATAACTTCTAGGCTATTTGTCCAATTTATCCGATTCAAGCGGCGTTGGAAACCTTATTCCAATGGGTATCCCCCAAAAAGTCAAAATCCACTTTTCTTATTATTTTGCTTTACGAGAATTTCGTGAGAGTCCAAAATAAGCGAAAAAGTGACTATTTTGTGTCGTATTCGGCCGATTTACCCGCGATCTGGGCTTTCAAATTATACAAGCTCACTTGAAAATGCCATAAATACATGTGTATGTGATAATGTGAAAAAAAATCAATATTTCGTTTCGGATGATTTTTCAGCCCTCGAGCCCCTAAGGGTACCCCCCTAGGGCAAAGCCCGAAAATTGAAGCTCTTTGTTCGGCACAATGGATCGGAATTCCAATCATTAGGGGTCTTAGGCCTTTAGATAAGAATTCTGTGGACATAAAGATCGACCGAATCGGGTGAGTAACGAAGAAGTTATGACCAAAATAGTTTTTAACCCATGCCCCTAAGGGTAACCCTAGGGCCCGGCCCTTAAATTGAAACTTTTTGTTCAGCACGATGGATAGGAATTCCGTTCATGAGTGGTCTTAGGCCTTTAGATAAGGATTTTGTGGACATAAAGATCGACCGAATCGGGCGAGTAGCGAAGAAGTTATGGCCAAAATAGTTTTTAGCCCATGCCCTCAGCACGATGGATAGGAATTCCAATCATGAGAGGTCTTGGGCCTTTAGATAAGGATTCCTTGGACATAAAAATCAACCGAATCGGGCGAGAAACGAAGAAGTTATGGCCAAACTAGTTTTTACGTCGGGTCCCGTTTTGCGCAGTTCCATTATTTTTGCCATAACTTCTAGGTTATTTGTCCGATTTTGCCGATTCAAGCGGCGTTGGAAACATTATTCCAAGGGCTATCCCCCAAAAAGTTAAAATCCACTTTTCCTATTATTTTTCTTTACGAGAACTTCGTGAGAGTCCAAAACAAGCGAAAAAGTGACTATTTTGTGGCGTATTCGACTGATTTACCCGCGATCTGGGCCTTCAAATTACACAAGCTCACTTTAAAATGCCATAAATACATGTGTATGTACTAATGTGCAAAAAAATCAACATTTCGTTTCGGATGATTTTTCAGTCCCCGAGCCCCTAAGGGTACCCCTAGGGCCCGGCCTAAAAATTGAAGCTCTTTGTTCGGCACGATGGACAAGAATTCCGATCATTAGGGGTCTTAGGCCTTTAGATAAGGATTACGTTGACATAAAGATCGACAGAATCGGGCGAGTAACGAAGAAGTTATGGCCAAAATAGTTTTTAGCCCAGGCCCCTAGGGGTACGTACCCCTAGGGCCCGGCCCAAAAATTGGAACTTACTGTTTGGCAGGATGGACAGGAATTCCGATCATGAGGGTTCTTAGGCCTTTAGATAAGGATTCCGTGGACATAAAGATCGACCGAATCGGGCGAGTAACGAAGAAGTTATGGCCAAACTAGTGTTTAGCCCAGGCCCCTAGGGGCCGGCCCAAAAATTGGAGCTCTTTGTTCAGCATGATGGATAGGAATTCCAATCATGAAGGGTCTTGGTCCTTTAGATAAGGATTCCGTGGACATAAAGATCGACTGAATCGGGCGAGAAACGAATAAGTTATGGCCAAAATAGTTTTTAGCCCAGGCCCCTAGGGGTGTACCCCTAGGGCCCGGCCCAAAAATTGGAACTTTTTGTTCGGTACGATGGATAGGAATTCCGATCATGAGTGGTCTTAGGCCTTTAGATAAAGATTCTGTGGACATAAAGGTCGACCAAATCGAACGAGTAACGAAGAAGTTATGGCCAAAATAGTTTTTGCGTCGGGTCCCGTTTTGCGTAGTTCCACTATTTTTGCCATAACTTCTAGGCTATTTGTCCAATTTATCCGATTCAAGCGGCGTTGGAAACCTTATTCCAATGGGTATCCCCCAAAAAGTCAAAATCAACTTTTCTTATTATTTTGCTTTACGAGAACTTCGTGAGAGTCCAAAACAAGCGAAAAAGTGACTATTTTGTGTCGTATTCGGCCGATTTACCCGCGATCTGGGCTTTCAAATTATACAAGCTCACTTGAAAATGCCATAAATACATGTGTATGTGATAATGTGAAAAAAAATCAATATTTCGTTTCGGATGATTTTTCAGCCCCCGAGCCCCTAAGGGTACCCCCCTAGGGCAAAGCCCGAAAATTGAAGCTCTTTGTTCGGCACAATGGATCGGAATTCCAATCATTAGGGGTCTTAGGCCTTTAGATAAGAATTCTGTGGACATAAAGATCGACCGAATCGGGTGATGAACGAAGAAGTTATGACCAAAATAGTTTTTAGCCCATTCCCCTAAGGGTAATCCTAGGGCCCGGCCCTTAAATTGAAACTTTTTGTTCAGCACGATGGACAGGAATTCCGATCATGAGTGGTCTTAGGCCTTTAGATAAGGATTTTGAGGACATAATGATCGACCGAATCGGGCGAGTAACGATGAAGTTATGGCCAAAATAGTTTTTAGCCCATGCCCTCAGCACGATGGATAGGAATTCCAATCATGAGAGGTCTTGGGCCTTTAGATAAGGATTCCTTGGACACAAAAATCGACCGAATCGGGCGAGAAACGAAGAAGTTATGGCCAAACTAGTTTTTGCGTCGGGTCCCGTTTAGCGCAGTTCCATTATTTTTGCCATAACTTCTAGGTTATTTGTCCAATTTGGCTGATTCAAGCGGCGTTGGAAACTTTATTCCAAGGGCTATCCCCCAAAAAGTCAAAATCCACTTTTTCTATTATTTTGCTTTACGAGAACTTCGTGAGAGTCCAAAACAAGCGAAAAAGTGACTATTTTGGGGCGTATTCGGCTGATTTACCCGCGATCTGGACCTTTAAATTACAAAAGCTCACTTTAAAATGCCATAAATACATGTGTATGTACTGATGTGCATAAAAATCAACATTTCGTTTCGGATGATTTTTCAGTCCCCGAGCCCCTAAGGGTACCTCAAGGGCCCGGCCTGAAAATTGAAGCTCTTTGTTCGGCACGATAGACAAGAATTCCGATCATTAGGGGTCTTAGGCCTTTAGATAAGGATTACGTTGACATAAAGATCGACCGAATCGGGCGAGTAACGAAGAAGTTATGGCCAAAATAGTTTTTAGCCCAAGCCCCTAGGGGTACGTACCCCTAGGGCCCGGCCCAAAAATTGGAACTTATTGTTCGGCAGGATGGACAGGAATTCCGATCATGAGGGTTCTTAGGCCTTTAGATAAGGATTTTGAGGACATAAAGATCGACCGAATCGGGCGAGTAACGATGAAGTTATGGCCAAAATAGTTTTTAGCCCATGCCCTCAGCACGATGGATAGGAATTCCAATCATGAGTGGTCTTGGGCCTTTAGATAAGGATTCCTTGGACACAAAAATCGACCGAATCGAGCGAGAAACGAAGAAGTTATGGCCAAACTAGTTTTTGCGTCGGGTCCCGTTTAGCGCAGTTCCATTATTTTTGCCATAACTTCTAGGTTATTTGTCCAATTTGGCCGATTCAAGCGGCGTTGGAAACTTTATTCCAAGGGCTATCCCCCAAAAAGTCAAAATCCACTTTTCCTATTATTTTGCTTTACGAGAACTTCGTGAGAGTCCAAAACAAGCGAAAAAGTGACTATTTTGGGGCGTATTCGGCTGATTTACCCGCGATTTGGCCTTTAAATTACACAACGTCACTTTAAAATGCCATAAATACATGTGTATGTACTAATGTGAAAAAAAAATCAACATTTCGTTTCGGATGATTTTTCAGTCCCCGAGCCCCTAAGGGTACCCCTAGGGCCCGGCCTGAAAATTGAAGCTCTTTGTTCGGCACGATGGACAAGAATTCCGATCATTAGGGGTCTTAGGCCTTTAGATAAGGATTATGTTGACATAAAGATCGACCGAATCGGGCGAGTAACGAAGAAGTTATGGCCAAAATAGTTTTTAGCCCAAGCCCCTAGGGGTACGTACCCCTAGGGCCCGGCCCAAAAATTGGAACTTATTGTTCGGCAGGATGGACAGGAATTCCAATCATGAGGGTTCTTAGGCCTTTAGATAAGGATTCCATGGATATAAAGATCGACCGAATCGGGCAAGTAACGAAGAAGTTATGGACAAAATAGTTTTTAGCCCACGCCCCTAGGGGTACGTAACCCTAGGGCTCGGCCCAAAAATTGGAACTTATTGTTCGGCAAGATTGAAAGGAATTCCGATCATGATGGTTCTTAGGCCTTTATATAAGGATACTATGGACACAAAGATCGACCGAATCGGGCGAGAAACGAAGAAGTTATAGCCAAAATAGTTTTTGCGTCGGGTCCCATTTTGCGAAGTTCCACTACTTTTGCCATAACTTCTAGGCTATTTGTCCGATTTGGCCGATTCAAGCGGCGTTGGAAACTTTATTCCAAGGGCTATCCCTCAAAAAGTCAAAATCCACTTTTCCTATTATTTTGCTTTACGAGAACTTCGAGAGAGTCCAAAACTAGCGAAAAAGTGACTATTTTGGGGCGTATTCGGCCGATTTACCCGAGATCTGGGCCTTCAAATTATACAAGCTAACTTTAAAATGCCATAAATACATGTGTATGTACTAATGTGCAAAAAAATCAACATTTTATTTCGGATGATTTTTCAGTCCCCGAGCCCCTAGGGGTACCCCTAGGGCCCGGCTCGAAAATTGAAGCTCTTTGTTCGGCACGATGGACAAGAATTCCGATTATTAGGGGTCTTAGGCCTTTAGATAAGGATTATGTGGACATAAAGATCGACCGAATCGGGCGAGTAATGAAGAAGTTATGGCCAAAATAGGTTTTTAGCTCAAGCCCCTAGGGGGGCCCTAGGGTCCGGCCCAAAAATTGGAATTTATTATTCGGCATGGTGGATAGGAATTCCGATCATGAGGGTTCTTAGGCCTTTAGATAAGGATTCCGTGGATATAAAGATCGACCGAATCGGGCGAGTAACAAAGAAGTTATGGCCAAAATAGTTTTTAGCCCAGGCCCCTAGGGGTACGTAACCCTAGGGCCCGGCCCAAAAATTGGAACTTATTGTTCGGCAAGACTGAAAGGAATTCCGATCATGATGGTTCTTAGGCCTTTAGATAAGGATTCCATGGACATAAAGATCGACCGAATCGGGCGAGTAACGAAGAAGTTATGGCCAAAATAGTTTTTGCATCGGGTCCCGTTTTGCGCAGTTCCACTATTTTGTCCATAACTTCTAGGCTATTTGTCCGATTTTGCCGATTCAAGCGGCGTTGGAAACCTTATTCCAAGGGCTATACCCCAAAAATTTTAAATTCACTTTTCATATTATTTTTCTTTACGAGAACTTCGCGAGAGTCCAAAACAAGCGAAAAAGTGACTATTTTGGGGCGTATTCGGCTGATTTACCCGCGATCTGGGCCTTCAAATTATACAAGCTCACTTTAAAATGCCATAAATACATGTGTATGTGATAATGTGAAAATCAACATTTCGTATCGAATGATTTTTCAGCCCCCGATCCCCTAGGGCCCGGCCCGAAAATTGAAGCACTTTGTTCGGC
Organism: Schizonepeta tenuifolia; assembly: GCA_029490685.1. Taxonomy (NCBI): domain Eukaryota; kingdom Viridiplantae; phylum Streptophyta; class Magnoliopsida; order Lamiales; family Lamiaceae; genus Schizonepeta; species Schizonepeta tenuifolia. The sequence continues at coordinate 533,511 of CM055960.1, forward strand.
ACGATGGACAGGAATTCCGATCATTATGGGTCTTAGGCCTTTAGATAAGGATTACTTTGACATAAAGATCGACCGAATCGGGCGAGTAACGAAGAAGTTATGGCCAAAATAGTTTTTAGCCCAGGCCCCTAGGGGTACGTACCCCTAGGGCCCGGCCCAAAAATTGGAACTTATTGTTCGGCAGGATGGACAGGAATTCCGATCATGAGGGTTCTTAGGCCTTTAGATAAGGATTCCATGGACATAAAGATCGACCGAATCGGGCAAGTAACGAAGAAGTTATGGCCGAAATAGTTTTTAGCCCAGGCCCCTAGGGGTACGTAACCCTAGGGCTCGGCCCAAAAATTGGAACTTATTGTTCGGCAAGATTGAAAGGAATTTCGATCATGATGGTTCTTAGGCCTTTATATAAGGGTTCCATGGACATAAAGATCGACCGAATCGGGCGAGAAACGAAGAAGTTATAGCCAAAATAGTTTTTGCGTCGAGTCCCATTTTGGGGAGTTCCACTACTTTTGCCATAACTTCTAGGATATTTGTCCGATTTTGCCGATTCAAGCGGCGTTGGAAACTTTAGTCCAAGGGCTATCCCCCAAAAAGTCAAAATCCACTTTTCCTATTATTTTTCTTTACGAGAACTTCGCGAGAGTCCAAAACAAGCGAAAAAGTGACTATTTTGGGGCGTATTCGGCCGATTTACCCGAGATCTGGGCCTTCAAATTATACAAGCTCACTTTAAAATGCCATAAATACATGTGTATGTACTAATGTGCAAAAAAATCAACATTTTATTTCGGATGATTTTTCAGTCCCCGAGCCCCTAGGGGTACCCCTAAGGCCCGGCCCGAAAATTGAAGCTCTTTGTTCGGCACGATGGACAAGAATTCCGATTATTAGGGATCTTAGGCCTTTAGATAAGGATTATGTGGACATAAAGATCGACGGAATCGGGCAAGTAATGAAGAAGTTATGGCCAAAATAGGTTTTTAGCTCAGGACCCTAGGGGTACCCCTAAGGCCCGGCCCAAAAATTGGAATTTATTGTTCGGCATGGTGGATAGGAATTCCGATCATGAGGGTTCTTAGGCCTTTAGATAAGGATTCCGTGGATATAAAGATCGACCGAATCGGGCGAGTAACGAAGAAGTTATGGCCAAAATAGTTTTTAGCCCAGGCCCCTAGGGGTACGTAACCCTAGGGCCCGACCCAAAAATTGGAACTTATTGTTCGGCAAGATTGAAAGGAATTCCGATCATGATGGTTCTTAGGCCTTTAGATAAGGATTCCATGGACATAAAGATCGACCGAATCGGGCGAGTAACGAAGAAGTTATGGCCAAAATAGTTTTTGCATCGGGTCCCGTTTTGCGCAGTTCCACTATTTTGTCCATAACTTCTAGGCTATTTGTCCGATTTTGCCGATTCAAGCGGCGTTGGAAACCTTATTCCAAGGGCTATACCCCAAAAATTTAAAATTCACTTTTCATATTATTTTTCTTTACGAGAACTTCGCCAGAGTCCAAAACAAGCGAAAAAGTGACTATTTTGGGGCGTATTCGGCTGATTTACCCGCGATCTGGGCCTTCAAATTATACAAGCTCACTTTAAAATGCCATAAATACATGTGTATGTGATAATGTGAAAAAAAAATCAACATTTCGTATCGAATGATTTTTCAGCCCCCGATCCCCTAGGGCCCGGCCCGAAAATTGAAGCACTTTGTTCGGCACGATGGACAGGAATTCCGATCATTAGGGGTCTTAGGCCTTTAGATAAGGATTACGTGGACATAAAGATCGACTGAATCGGGCGAGTAAGGAAGAAGTTATGGCCAAAATAGTGTTTAGCCCAGGCCCTTAGGGGTTCCCTAGGGGTCGGCCCAAAAATTGGAGCTCTTTGTTCAGCATGATGGATAGAATTTCCAATCATGAAGGGTCTTGGGCCTTTAGATAAGGATTCCGTGGACATAAAGATCGACTGAATTAGGCGAGAAACGAAGAAGTTATGGCCAAAATAGTTTTTAGCCCATACTCTCAGCACGATGGATAGGAATTCCAATCATGAGGGGTCTTGGGCCTTTAGATAAGGATTCCTTGGACACAAAAATCGACCGAATCGGGCGAGAAACGAAGAAGTTATGGCCAAACTAGTTTTTGCGTCGGGTCCCGTTTTGCGCAGTTCCATTATTTTTGCCATAACTTCTAGGTTATTTGTCCGCTTTTGCAGATTCAAGCGGCGTTAGAAACCTTATTCCAAGGGCTATTCCCAAAAAAGTTAAAATACACTATTCCTATTATTTTGCTTTACGGGAACTTCGTGAGAGTCCAAAACAAGCGAAAAAGTGACTATTTTGGGGCGTATTCAGCCGATTTATCCGCGATCTGGGCCTTAAAATTACGCAAGCTCACTTTTAAATACATGTGTATGTACTAATGTGCAAAAAAATCAATATTTCGTTTCGGATGATTTTTCAGTCCCCGAGCCCCTAGGGGTACCCCTAGGGCCCGGCCCGAAAATTGAAGCTCTTTGTTCGGCACGATGGATAAGAATTCCGATTATTAGGGGTCTTAGGCCTTTAGATAAGGATTACGTGGACATAAAGATCGACTGAATCGGGCGAGTAATGAAGAAGTTATGGCCAAAATAGTTTTTAGCCTAGGCCCCTAGGGGTACCCCTAGGGCCCGGCCCAAAAATTGGAAGTTATTGTTCAGCACGGTGGATAGGAATTCCGTTCATGAGGGTTCTTCGGCCTTTAGATAAGGATTTTGTGGACATAAAGATCGACCGAATCGGGCGAGTAACGATGAAGTTATAGCCAAAATAGTTTTTAGCCCAGGCCTCTAGGGGGTACCTCTAGGGCCCGGCGCAAAAATTGGAACTTCTTGTTTCGGTACGATGGATAGGAATCCTATCCATCGTGTCAAACAAAGAGTTTCAATTTTCGGGTCGGGCCCTAGGGTTACCCCTAGGGGTTAGGGGGCTGAAAAATCTTCCGAAATGAAATGTTGATTTTTTCACACATTTGCACATTCACATGTACTTATGGCATTTTAAAGTGAGCTTGCGTAATTTGAAGGCCCAGATCGCGGGTAAATCGGCCGAATACGCCCCAAAATAATCACTTTTCGCTTGTTTTAGACAATCACGAAGTTCTTGTAAAGCAAAATAATAGGAAAAGTGGATTTTGACTTTTGGGGGGATAGCCCTTGGAATAAGGTTTCCAACGCCGATTGAATCAGCCAAATAGGACAATAGCCTAGAAGTTATGGCAAAAATAGTGGAACTGCGCAAAACGGGACCCGATGGAAAAACTATTTTGGCCATAACTTCTTCGTTTCTCGCCCGATTCGGTCGATCTTTATGTCCACAGAATCCTTATCTAAAGGCCTAAGACCCCTAATGATCGGACTTCCTATCCATCGTGCCGAACAAAGAGTTTCAATTTTCGGGCCGGGCCCTAGGGGTACCCCTAGGGGTTCGAAGGCTGAAAAATCTTCCGAAACGAAATGTTGATTTTTTCGCACATTAGCACATTCACATGTACTTATGGCATTTTAAAGTGAGCTTGCGTAATTTGAAGGCCCAGATCGCGGGTAAATTGGCCGAATACGCCCCAAAATAATCACTTTTCGCTTGTTTTAGACTATCACGAAGTTCTTGTAAAGCAAAATAATAGGAAAAATGGATTTTGACTTTTGGGGGGATAGCCCTTGGAATAAGGTTTCCAACGCCGCTTGAATCGGCCAAATCGGACAATAGCCTAGAGGTTATGGCAAAAATAGTGGAACTGCGCAAAACGGGACCCGACGGAAAAACTAGTTTGGCTATAACTTCTTCGTTTCTCGCCCGATTCGGTCGATCTTTATGTCCACAGAATCCTTATCTAAAGGCCTAAGACCCCTAATTATCGGAATTCCTATCCATCGTGGCGAACAAAGAGTTTCAATTTTCGGGCCGGGCCCTAGGGGTACCACCTAGGGGTTCGGGGGCTGAAAAATCTTCCAAAACGAAATGTTGATTTTTTCGCACATTAGCACATTCACATGTACTTATGGCATTTTAAAGTGAGCTTGCACAATTTGAAGGCCCAGATCGCTGGTAAATCGGCCGAATACGCCCCAAAATAGTCACTTTTCGCCTGTTTTGGACTCTCACGAAGTTCTCGTAAAGCAAAATAATAGGAAAACTTGATTTTGACTTTTTGGGGGATAGCCCTTAGAATAAGGTTTCGAACGCCGCTTGAATCGGTCAAATCGGACAAATTGCCTAGAAGTTATGGCAAAAATAGTTGAACTGCGCAAAACCGGACACGACGCAAAAACTATTTTGGCCATAACTTCTTTTTTTCTCGCCCGATTCGGTCGATTTTTATGTCGACGGAATCCTTATCGAAAGGCCCAAGACCCCACATGATTAGAATTCCTATCCATCGTGCTGAACAAAGAGCTTTAATTATTGGGCCGGGCCCTAGGATTACCCCTAGGGGCGTGGGCTAAAAACTATTTTGGCCATAACTTCTTCGTTACTCGCCCGTTTCGGTCGATCTTTATGTCCACATAATCCTTATCTAAAGGCCTAAGACACCTAATGATCGGAATTCCTATCCATCGTGCCGAACAAAGAGTTTCAATTTTCGGGCCGGGCCCTAGGGGTACCCCTAGGGGTTCGAAGGCTGAAAAATCTTCCGAAACAAAATGTTGATTTTTTCGCACATTAGCAAATTCACATGTACTTATGGCATTTTAAAGTGAGCTTGCGTAATTTGAAGGCCCAGATCGCGGGTAAATCGGCCGAATATGCCCCAAAATAATCACTTTTCGCTTGTTTTAGACTATCACGAAGTTCTTGTAAAGCAAAATAATAGGAAAAGTGGATTTTGACTTTTGGGGGGATAGCCCTTGGAATAAGGTTTCCAACGCCGCTTGAATCGGCCAAATCGGACAATAGCCTAGAGGTTATGGCAAAAATAGTGGTACTGCGCAAAACGGGACCCGACGCAAAAACTATTTTGGCTATAACTTCTTCGTTTCTCGCCCGATTCGGTCGATCTATATGTCCACAGAATCCTTATCTAAAGGCCTAAGACCCCTAATTATCGGAATTCCTATCCATCGTGGCGAACAAAGAGTTTCAATTTTCGGGCCGGGCCCTAGGGGTTCGGGGGCTGAAAAATCTTCCAAAACGAAATGTTGATTTTTTCGCACATTAGCACATTCACATGTACTTATGGCATTTTAAAGTGAGATTGCATAATTTGAAGGCCCAGATCGCGGGTAAATCGGCCGAATACGCCCCAAAATAGTCACTTTTCGCCTGTTTTGGACTCTCACGAAGTTCTCGTAAAGCAAAATAATAGGAAAAGTGGATTTTGACTTTTTGGAGGATATCCCTTAGAATAAGGTTTCCAACGCCGTTTGAATCGGCCAAATCGGACAAATTGCCTAGAAGTTATGGAAAAAATAGTGGAACTGCGCAAAACCGGACACGACGCAAAAACTATTTTGGCCATAACTTCTTCGTTTCTCGCCCGATTCGGTCGATATTTATGTCGACGGAATCCTTATATAAAGGCCCAAGACCCCGCATGATTAGATTACCTATCCATCGTGCTGAACAAAGAGCTCCAATTTTTGGGCCGGGCCCTAGGAGTACGCCCTAGGCGCCTGGGCTAAAAACTATTTTGCCCATAACTTCTTCGTTACTCACCCGATTCGGTCGATCTTTATGTCCACAGAATCCTTATCTAAAGGCCTAAGACCCCTAATGATCGGAATTCCTATCCATCGTGCCGAACAAAGAGTTTCAATTTTCGGGCCGGGCCCTAGGGGTACCCCTAGGGGTTCGAAGGCTGAAAAATCTTCCGAAACGAAATGTTGATTTTTTCGCACATTAGCACATTCACATGTACTTATGGCATTTTAAAGTGAGCTTGCGTAATTTGAAGGCCCAGATCACGGGTAAATCGGCCGAATACGCCCCAAAACAGTCACTTTTCACCTGTTTTGGACTCTCACGAAGTTATCGTAAAGCAAAATAATAGGAAAAGTGGATTTTGACTTTTTGGGGGATAGCCCTTGGAATAAGGTTTCCAACGCCGATTGAATAGGCCAAATCGGACAAATTGCCTAGAAGTTATGGCAAAAATAGTGGAACTGCGCAAAACGGGACCCGACGCAAAAACTATTTTGGCCATAACTTCTTCGTTTCTCGCCCGATTCGGTCGATCTTTATGTCGACGGAATGTTTATCTAAAGGCCCAAGACCCCGCATGATTGGAATTCCTATCCATCGTGCTGAACAAAGAACTCCAATTTTTGGGCCGGGCCCTAGGAGTACCCCCTAGGGGACTGGGCTAAAAACTATTTTGGCCATAACTTCTTCGTTATTCGCCCGATTTGGTCGATCTTTATGTCAACAAAATCCTTATCTAACGGCCTAAGACCCCTGATGATCGGAATTCCTATCCATCGTGCCGAACAAAGAGTTTCAATTATCAGGCCGGGCCCTAGGGGTTCGGGGGCTGAAAATTCTTCCGAAACGAAATGTTTATTTTTTTGCACATTAGCACATTCACATGTATTTATGGCATTTTAAAGTGAGCTTGGGTAATTTGAAGGCCCAGATCGCGGGTAAATCGGCCGAATACGCCCCAAAATAGTCACTTTTTCGCTTGTTTTGGACTCTCACGAAGTTCTCGTAAAGCAACATAATAGGAAAAGTGGATTTTGACTTTTTGGGGGATAGCCCTTGGAATAAGGTTTCCGACGCCGCTTGAATCGGCCAAATTGGACAAATAGCCTAGAAGTTATGGCAAAAATAGTGGAACTGCGCAAAACGGACCCGACGCAAAAACTATTTTGGCCATAACTTCTTCGTTTCTAGCCCGATTCGGTCGATCTTTATGTCGACGGAATCCTTATCTAAAGCCCTAAGACCCCGCATGATTGGAATTCCTATCCATCATGCTGAACAAAGTGCTCCAATTTTTGGGCCGGGACCTAGGAGTACCCCCTAGGGGCCTGGGCTAAAAACTATTTTGGCCATAACTTCTTCGTTACTCGCCCGATGCGGTCGATCTTTATGTCCACAGAATCCTTATCTAAAGGCCTAAGACCCCTAATTTTCGGAATTCCTATCCATCGTGCCGAACAAAGAGTTTAAATTTTCGGGCCAGGTCCTAGGGGTACCCCTAGGGGTTCGGGAACTGAAAAATCTTCCGAGACGAAATGTTGATTTTTTCGCACATTAGCACATTCACATGTACTTATGGCATTTCAAAGTGAGCTTGCGTAATTTGAAGGCCCATATCGCGAGTAAATCGGCCGAATACGCCCCCAAATAGTCACTTTTCGCCTGTTTTGGACTCTAACGAAGTTCTCGTAAAGAAAAATAATAGGAAAAGTGGATTTTGACTTTATGGGGGATAGCCCTTGGAATAAAGTTTCCAACGCCGCTTGAATCGGCAAAATCGGACAAATAACCTAGAAGTTATGGCAAAAATAATGGAACTGCGCAAAACGGGACCCGACGTAAAAACTAGTTTGGCCATAACTTCTTCGTTTCTCGCACGATTCGGTCGATTTTTGTGTCCAAGGAATCCTTATCTAAAGGCCCAAGACCTCTCATGATTGTAATTCCTATCCATCGTGCTGAGGGCATGGGCTAAAAACTATTTTGGCCATAACTTCTTCGTTACTCGCCCGATTCGGTCGATCTTTATGTCAACAGAATCCTTATCTAAAGGCCTAAGACCCCTGATGACCAGAATTCCTATCCATCGTGCCGAACAAAGAGTTTCAATTTCCGGGTCGGGCCCTAGGGGTTCGGGGGCTGAAAATTCTCCCGAAACGAAATGTTGATTTTTTTGCACATTAGCACATTCACATGTACTTATGGCATTTTAAAGTGAGCTTGCGTAATTTGAAGGCCCAGATCGCGGGTAAATCGGCCGAATACGCCCCAAAATAGTCACTTTCGAAGTTCTCGTAAAGCAAAATAATAGGAAAAGTGGATTTTGACTTTTTGGGGGATAGCCCTTGGAATAAGGTTTCCAACGCCGCTTGAATCGGCCAAATCGGGCAAATAGCCTAGAAGTTATGGCAGAAATAGTGGAACTGCGCAAAACGGGACCCGACGCAAAAACTATTTTGGCCATAACTTCTTCGTTTCTCGCCCGATTCGGTCGATCTTTGTGATACCCCGAGTTCTTATACCTTTAGAGAGCGTCTAATTAACCGAGCGAGTTAAAAGATGAGAATTTAGGAGTAAAATTTTTCTTTTCTAATCGAAGAGAATTGAATAAAACGTTTAAATTGCCTTGTGAATCTTGTGTGAATTTATCTGTTCTATTTATCTGAGACGATGATGATGTGATATGTTCGTTAAGTTGTTTATGTGAAAATAAGTATGAGATTAATTTCCGGAAAAATCCCGAGAAGTTTGTTTGATTGAGATAACATAACGTTAATCGCCGAGAAATATGTTTACGCCGATGAATCTAGAATAGAATTGAATTAGAACCTTCGAACCTAGAATTTCTTTTAAGATCACTGAGATAGGGCAAGAACTTATCCGAGAATTGAGAAGAGAAATGAGGCATTAGTCTTTAAAAGGATTAATAAACGGATTAATAAGCCGATTAAATTCTTTTAAGATTTAAAGGACTAAAATGATCAAAACCTTTAATCTTTTAATTTGAGACGTGAAGTAAGGTTGAAATGCTTAGTGTTGGAAGTGAGACGAGAAGAGGTTAGACCCGTTAATAGCATAAAAAGGAATTAATACGAATCGTTTGATCCGAAAAACCTTAACGACCGGGTAATTAACACCCGTAACGACACGACGACGACACGTGTCATCCACCTCTCTCCCTCTCACGCCACCTCACTCTTTCCCTCACATCACTCTCCAATTTCCAAGGCTAATTAGCATGATTATGTCTTCTCCATGATATTACCAAAAGTTTGCATGCAAACCACATCACATCATCTAACCATCAATCACTTTAAACATCTCCAACTTCCAATGCTAATTGCCATCACACTTTATTCTTTTGTTGGAATTCAAATTGCATGCAACATATTCAAAAGAGAGAAAATTCATTCATCACACTCCATCTCTCTCTCTCTTTCGAATTCTCTCTCACAAACAAGAAGAAAAACAAAACTCTCTCCCTCTCTACTCTCTCTACTCTCAGCAATCTCTCTCTCTCATACCTCTCTTGATTTTTCTCTACATGCAACTATGTATTCAAGCTCTCCATCCATGGAAATGAAGTAGAAAGTATCAATCTCCATTCATTTCATCCATATTCTCAAGAAAAGGTAAGAATCTTCCAAGTTCTTGAAGTTAAATTCAAGAATCATCCAACACTTTTCTTTATTTTTGATTCTTAAACCCTATGGATGATTAATTCCATGTTCTTCTTTTTCTTTGAGGATTCAAGAAGACTTCCTTCTTCCTTTCAAGTCCAAGCTTTGAAGCTTCACATTCCATCCATTTCAATTCCAAGAGCCAAAAGAAGGAATTCCATTTAAATTAAGTATGAAATTCATTTGATTAGTTGTAAATATGTATGTCTCTAAGTCCAAAAAGAAAGATCTATGCATGCATGCTATTTAAATTATGTTCAGGCAAACTTAGGATATGCATGTGATAATCGAGTGAGAAGAATTCGTTAGGAGAATCGAACGTAGTTTTAATCGGTGAATTAAGAGAAGAAAAAGAAACTAAAACCCTAAAAATTTGGTAAATGCCGAAAAAAATTAGTAAAAATAGGAAAAATATGAATTCTTTGAGTTATCATTATTTTGATGTTTGATTTGTTATTTTTATCATGTTAGGAATGAAATTATATGCATGAAAAATTTGAGAAATAAAATGCACAAAATATGCATGTGTGTGTGCCGAGAATTTTGAAGAAAATAGAGAATTTATTTTGATGATTTTGTTGATGAATTGAGTGATGTTTGATTAATGGAATAATTGTATGTTATGTTGATATAATCATACATGTGTTTAAATTAAGAAAATAAGTTTGCATGTTGAAGTTTTGAAAGAAATTAATTGTAAAAATAATAAAAAGATTGGATGTTTAAGTGTTACAATGTATGTATTAATGTTAGTTTAAATATGGAATGAAGATAAAAGTTTTGATAAAAAGATTTAAAGTTGAAAAGCTTTTAATTAAATAAAAGATGAAAGATATATCAATTAAATGTCTTTGTATAAAAATTTAAAGACTTGAAATTTTTACTAAAACTACAACAAAAAGATCTTTTATAATGTAACTAATAAAGTGAGCTAATTCATAAAAATGTGTATCAAAAGATAAAGAAATTATTAAGTAAGAAATAGCTTAAAGGTTTAAAACAAATAAAGAAGAAATTATTAAAGAAATAAGCAAAAATAGAGAAAAACCGAGTTTAAGAAAAATAGATCGAAAAGAAATAAAAAGAAGTTTTTAATCAAGTAAAGAAAAGATGCTAGACGAGTTAAGATAGATACTCGTATAAGTTAATCAAGAAAGTAAGGATAAAATAAGATATCGAATAATAAGTTGAAAGAAGATTAATTAAATAATTAGTTAAGTACGTTGTTTCCAACCAAGCGAATAAAAAGATAAATCGAGATTAATTAGAGGAACAATAGTCGAGATAAGAAATGAGGATCGAATTAAAGATGAATAAGAAATCCAAATTTTTATAAGAGTTAATAATGATAATTAAAGAGAAAATTTTGTTAATAGAATAAAGGTTATAAAATACCTTATAAGATAGCGGATGTAGAACAAAGCGATGTCTATATAAATAAGAAAGATAGAATTAATAATTTAAGCCTCCATAAAAGGAAATGCATAATCGAATTAGATTTTAAGATCTAAATTAAATGAGTGTTGATGTGTCTTGAAGTATGCTTGATTTATATGAATTCATTATATGATTGAATAAGTGTTTAAATGCATGATGTTAGTTATGTTGTAAAAATTAATTGAATGATTGAGTTATTAATTGTAAACCAAGATTTGATTAAAGCCTTTGAAGGAAAGCTCGAGTAATAGAATATAAACGATGACATTATTAATTAGAATGAGAAAAGTATACGATGTTGAGTAATAAAGTTAATCAATTCGAATAGAGTTAATAATTTAAAGACGAGAACGCGAGATCTTTTAGAAAAGTTAAAGCGAAGAGAGAGACGACTCAAATAGAAGTCCTTCAGTTATGTCCAACGCCTTTGTATCCGTCGTTTTGTGTATCTTATTTTTCCTATCGATGTCGAACTGTGAAGGATCGAGCCGGACGGATCTTTAAGCGAGGACAAATAGCCCCAAACCACCTAGCTAGTTCTTCGGAAGTCAGGTGGGCTTTTCTAAAACCAAAACTATCGATGAAAATTAGTTATGCTATTGAGTATTATGATATGATTTCAAATGTGATTGACTTGCCATTTTTATTGAAGTTGGTATGTGTTATCATCTATTTATATGAGATGTATTATCTTGTAAAAGGCAGGAACCCACGTGTGGTATATGTTGAGGTGACTGTGAGTCTTGCTTCGGTTAGGCCGGTCACAGTGTTTGAGAAGGAGGCCTACTTCTCGGCACAGTGAGATTGTTTGTGATAGATGATACATATTGTTATATTATATGTTATTTGACTGCGCAGTCTGTTTTAAAAGAAAAACGTTTTGACATGCACAAGTAAACTATTTTTAAAACTGCTTATATACTTGTGATGTTCGGCAAGGCAAGTTCAATTATTATAGCTTTAAGAAGCATTTTTTTTTATTCAAATGTTTTGGCTTGTGTTCACTGAGTACGAAGTACTCAGCCCTGCGTGTGTTTCTAAACATGTAGGTTGACTGGATGGCGATGGCGTGGATACTTGGTGGTGTGGTTTGGTTTTGTTGGTTGAGTTTAGTTGAGTTTCAGACTGGCATTTGTACGTCTTCATACGTGCAAGTGTTGGGTATTGATGCAAGTTTCCGCTGCAATCCTTTTGAATTAATGTCTGTTGATGCTAGTACTTTAATACTCATGTTTTTTATCCCGAGTGTTGTGCTCGAAGACTTTGAATACTTGTTGAATTCGTAACTCTTTAACTTGTAATCCCGAGCGATGGGCTCGTAACTTGAATTGTTGTTGAACATGACCCTTTAACTTGATATATATTCGTATTCTCTCTCTTTTTGTTGGAATTCCTTTCCCATCAGCATGAATTACTTATTTGAATTCCTGTTGTAGGTGAAGTTAAGATGCTCGGTTATTATTTCATTATGCTTTTGAAAACCTAATTCAATTGCCTTATATTCCATCTTTGTTTTCCCCGAGCATGTTCCCTTTATTTGAGTTAGTCGTTAGTTGTTTAAGTTTGTTGTTGTTTGTAAGTCGCACCTCGAGAGTCGGGGCGTGACAATCTTTATGTCGACGGAATCCTTATCTAAAGGCCCAAGACCCCGCATGATTAGATTACCTATCCATCGTGCTGAACAAAGAGCTCCAATTTTTGGGCCGGGCCCTAGGAGTACGCCCTAGGCGCCTGGGCTAAAAACTATTTTGCCCATAACTTCTTCGTTACTCGCCCGATTCGGTCGATCTTTATGTCCACAGAATCCTTATCTAAAGGCCTAAGACCTCTAATGATCGGAATTCCTATCCATCGTGCCGAACAAAGAGTTTCAATTTTCGGACCGGGACCTAGGGGTACCCCTAGGGGTTCGGGGGCTGAAAATTCTTCCGAAACGAAATGTTGATTTTTTCACACATTAGCACATTCACATGTACTTATGGCATTTTAAAGTGAGCTTGCATAATTTGAAGGCCAAGATCGCGGGTAAATGGGCCGAATACGCTCCAAAATAGTCACTTTTCGCCTGTTTTGGACTCTCACGATGTTCTCGTAAAGCAAAATAATAGGAAAAGTGGATTTTGACTTTTTTGGGGATAGCCCTTGGAATAAGGTTTCAACCGCTGCTTGAATCGGCCAAATCGGACAAAAAGCCTAGAAGTTATGGCAAAAATAGTGGAAATGCGCAAAACGAGACCCGACGCAAAAACTATTTTGGCCATAACTTCTTCGTTTCTCGCCCGATTAGGTCGATCTTTATGTCGGCGGAATAATTATCTAAAGGCCCAAGACCCCGCATGATTAGAATACCTATCCATCGTGCTGAACAAAGAGCTCCAATTTTTGGGCCGGGCCCTACCCCTAGGGGCCTAGGCTAAAAACTATTTTGGCCATAACTTCTTCGTTACTCGCCCGATTCGGTCGATCTTTATGTCCACAGAGTCCTTATCTAAAGGCCTAGGACCCCTAATGATCGGAATTCCTATCCATCTTGCCGAACAAAGAGTTTAAATTTTCGGGCCGGGCCCTAGGGGTACCCCCTAAGGCTTCGGGGGCTGAAAATTCTTCCGAAACGAAATGTTGATTTTTTCGCACATTAGCACATTCACATGTACTTATGGCATTTTAAAGTGAGCTTGCGTAATTTGAAGGCCCAGATCGCGGGTAAATCGGCCGAATACGCCCCAAAATAGTCACTTTTTCGCCTGTTTTGGACTCTCACGAAGTTCTCGTAAAGCAAAATAATAGGAAAAGTGGATTTTGACTTTTTGGGGGATAACCCTTGGAATAAGGTTTCCAACGCCGCTTGAATCGGCCAAATCGGACAAATAACCTAGAAGTTATGGCAAAAATAGTGGAACTGCGCAAAACGGGACCCGACGCAAAAACTATTTTGGCCATAACTTCTTCGTTTCTCGCCCAACTCGGTCGATCATTATGTCGATGGAATCCTTATCTAAAGGCCCAAGACCCCGCATGATTAGAATATCTATCCATCATGCTGAACAAAGAGCTCCAATTTTTGGGCCGGGCCCTAGGAGTACCCCCTAGGGGCCTGGGCTCAAAACTATTTTGGTCATAACTTCTTCGTTACTCGCCCGATTCGGTCGATCTTTATGTCCACAGAATCCTTATCTAAAGGCCTAAGACCCCTAATAATCGGAATTCCTATCCATCATGCCGAACAAAGAGTTTCGATTTTCGGGCCGGGCCCTAGGGGAGGGGTTCGGGGGTTCGGGGGCTGAAAATTCTTCCGAAACGAAATGTTGATTTTTTCACACATTAGCACATTCACATGTACTTATGGCATTTTAAAGTGAGCTTGCGTAATTTGAAGGCCCAGATCACGGGTAAATCGGCCAAATACGCCTCAAAATAGTCACTTTTTCGCTTGTTTTGGACTCTCACGAAGTTCTCGTAAAGCAAAATAATAGGAAAAATGGATTTTGACTTTATGGGGGATAGCCCTTGGAATAAGGTTTCCAACGCCGCTTGAATTGGCCAAATCGGACAAATAGCCTAGAAATTATGGCAAAAATAGTATAACTGCGCAAAACGGGACCCGACGCAAAAACTATTTTTGCCATAAAGCAAAATAATAGGAAAAGTGGATTTTAACATTTTGGGGGATAGCCCTTGGAATAAGGTTTCCAACGCCGTTTGAATCGGCCAAATCGGACAAATAGCCTAGAAATTATGGCAAAAATAGTGGAACTGCGCAAAACGGGACCCGACGCAAAAACTATTTTGGCCATAACTTCTTCGTTTCTCGCTCGATTCGGTCGATCTTTATGTCGACGGAATCCTTATCTAAAGGCCCAAGACCCCGCATGATTAGAATACCTATCCATCGTGCTGAAAAAAGAGCTCCAATTTTTGGGCCGGGCCCTAGGAGTACCCCCTAGGGCCTGGGCTAAAAACTATTTTGGCCATAACATCTTCGTTACTCGACCGATTCGGTCGATCTTTATGTCCACAGAATCCTTATCTAAAGGCCTATGACCCCTAATGATCGGAATTCCTATCCATCGTGCCGAACAAAGAGTTTTAATTTTCGGGCCAGGCCCTAGGGGGTACCCCTAGGGGTTCGGGGGCTGAAAATTCTTCCGAAACGAAATGTTGATTTTTTCGCACATTAGCACATTCACATGTACTTATGGCATTTTAAGGTGAGCTTGCATAATTTGAAGGCCCGGATCGCGGGTAAATCAGCCAAATACTCCCCAAAATAGTCACTTTTTCTCTTATTTTGGACTCTCCCGAACTTCTCGTAAAGCAAAATAGTAAGAAAAGTGGATTTTAACTTTTTGGGGGATAGCCCTTGGAATAAGGTTTCCAACGGCGCTTGAATTCGCCAAATCGGACAAATAGCCAAGAAGTTATGGTAAAAATAGTGGAACTGCGCAAAACGGGACCCGACGCAAAAACTATTTTGGCCATAACTTCTTCGTTTCTCGCCCGATTCGGTCGATCTTTATGTCGACGGAATCATTATCTAAAGGCCCAAGACCCCGCATGATTGGAATTCCTATCCATCGTGCTGAACAAAGAGCTCTAATTTTTGGTCCCGGAGTACCACCCTAGGGGCCTGGGCTAAAAACTATTTTGGCCCTAACTTTTTCATTACTCGCCCGATTCGGTCGATCTTTATGCCCACAGAATCCTTATCTAAAGGCCTAAGACCCCTAATGATCGGAATTCCTATCCATCGTGCCGAACAAAGAGTTTCAATTTTCGGACCGGGCCCTAGGGGTACCCCTAGGGGTTCGGGGGCTGAAAATTCTTCCGAAACGAAATGTTGATTTTTTCACACATTAGCACATTCATATGTACTTATGGCATTTTAAAGTGAGCTTGCATAATTTGAAGGCCAAGATCGCGGGTAAATGGGCCGAATACGCCCCAAAATAGTCACTTTTCGCCTGTTTTGGACTCTCACGATGTTCTCGTAAAGCAAAATAATAGGAAAAGTGGATTTTGACTTTTTTAGGGATAGCCCTTGGAATAAGGTTTCAACCGCTGCTTGAATCGGCCAAATCGGACAAAAAGCCTAGAAGTTATGGCAAAAATAGTGGAAATGCGCAAAACGAGACCCGACGCAAAAACTATTTTGGCCATAACTTCTTCGTTTCTCGCCCGATTAGGTCGATCTTTATGTCGACGGAATAATTATCTAAAGGCCCAAGACCCCGCATGATTAGAATACCTATCCATCGTGCTGAACAAGGAGCTCCAATTTTTGGGCCGGGCCCTACCCCTAGGGGCCTAGGCTAAAAACTATTTTGGCCATAACTTCTTCGTTACTCGCCCGATTCGGTCGATCTTTATGTCCACAGAGTCCTTATCTAAAGGCCTAGGACCCCTAATGATCGGAATTCCTATCCATCGTGCCGAACAAAGAGTTTAAATTTTCGGGCCGGGCCCTAGGGGTACCCCCTAAGGCTTCGGGGGCTGAAAATTCTTCCGAAACGAAATGTTGATTTTTTCGCACATTAGCACATTCACATGTACTTATGGCATTTTAAAGTGAGCTTGCGTAATTTGAAGGCCCAGATCGCGGGTAAATCGGCCGAATACGCCCCAAAATAGTCACTTTTCGCCTGTTTTGGACTCTCACAAAGTTCTCGTAAAGCAAAATAATAGGAAAAGTGGATTTTGACTTTTTGGGGGATAACCCTTGGAATAAGGTTTCCAACGCCGCTTGAATCGGCCAAATCGGACAAATAACCAAGAAGTTATGGCAAAAATAGTGGAACTGCGCAAAACGGGACCCGACGCAAAAACTATTTTGGCCATAACTTCTTCGTTTCTCGCCCGACTCGGTCGATCATTATGTCGGTGGAATCCTTATCTAAAGGCCCAAGACCCCGCATGATTAGAATATCTATCCATCATGCTGAACAAAGAGCTCCAATTTTTGGGCCGGGCCCTAGGAGTACCCCCTAGGGGCCTGGGCTCAAAACTATTTTGGTCATAACTTCTTCGTTACTCGCCCGATTCGGTCGATCTTTATGTCCACAGAATCCTTATCTAAAGGCCTAAGACTCCTAATAATCGGAATTCCTATCCATCGTGCCGAACAAAGAGTTTCAATTTTCGGGCCGGGCCCTAGGGGAGGGGTTCGGGGGTTCGGGGGCTGAAAATTCTTCCGAAACGAAATGTTGATTTTTTCGCACATTAGCACATTCACATGTACTTATGGCATTTTAAAGTGAGCTTGCGTAATTTGAAGGCCCAGATCACGGGTAAATCGGCCAAATACGCCCCAAAATAGTCACTTTTTCGCTTGTTTTGGACTCTCACGAAGTTCTCGTAAAGCAAAATAATAGGAAAAATGGATTTTGACTTTATGGGGGATAGCCCTTGGAATAAGGTTTCCAACGCCGCTTGAATTGACCAAATCGGACAAATAGCCTAGAAATTATGGCAAAAATAGTGGAACTGCGCAAAACGGGACCCGACGCAAAAACTATTTTTGCCATAAAGCAAAATAATAGGAAAAGTGGATTTTAACTTTTTGGGGGATAGCCCTTGGAATAAGGTTTACAACGCCGCTTGAATCGGCCAAATCGGACAAATAGCCAAGAAGTTATGGCAAAAATAGTGGAACTGCGCAAAACGGGACCCGACGCAAAAACTATTTTGGCCATAACTTTTTCGTTTCTCGCCCGATTCGGTCGATCTTTATGTCGACGGAATCCTTATCTAAAGGCCCAAGACCCCGCATGATTAGAATACCTATCCATCGTGCTGAACAAAGAGCTCCAATTTTTGGGCCGGGCCCTAGGAGTACCCCCTAGGGGCCTGGGCTAAAAACTATTTTGGCCATAACATCTTCGTTACTCGCCCGATTCGGTCGATCTTTATGTCCACAGAATCCTTATCTAAAGGCCTAAGACCCCTAATGATCGGAATTCCTATCCATCTTGCCGAATAAAGAGTTTTAATTTTCGGGCCAGGCCCTAGGCCCCATAGGGGTTCGGGGGCTGAAAATTCTTCCGAAACGAAATGTTGATTTTTTCGCACATTAGCACATTCACATGTACTTATGGCATTTTAAGGTGAGCTTGCATAATTTGAAGGCCCAGATCGCGGGTAAATCGGCCAAATACGCCCCAAAATAGTCACTTTTTCTCTTGTTTTGGACTCTCCCGAAGTTCTCGTAAAGCAAAATAGTAAGAAAAGTGGATTTTAACTTTTTGGGGGATAGCCCTTGGAATAAGGTTTCCAACGCTGCTTGAATTGGCCAAATCGGACAAATAGCCAAGAAGTTATGGCAAAAATAGTGGAACTGCGCAAAACGGGACCCGACGCAAAATTTATTTTTGCCATAAAGCAAAATAATAGGAAAAGTGGATTTTAACTTTTTGGGGGATAGCCCTTGGAATAAGGTTTCCAACGCCGCTTGAATCGGCCAAATCAGACAAATAGCCAAGAAATTATGGCAAAAATAGTGGAACTGCGCAAAACGGGACCCGACGCAAAAACTATTTTGGCCATAACTTCTTCGTTTCTCGCTCGATTCGGTCAATCTTTATGTCGACAGAATTCTTATCTAAAGGCCCAAGACCCCGCATTATTAGAATACCTATCCATCGTGCTGAAAAAACAGCTCCAATTTTTGGGCCGGGCCCTAGGAGTACCCCCTAGGGGCCTGGGCTAAAAACTATTTTGGCCATAACATCTTCGTTACTCGCCCGATTCGGTCGATCTTTATGTCCACAGAATCCTTATCTAAAGGCCTAAGACCCCTAATGATCGGAATTCCTATCCATCGTGCCGAACAAAGAGTTTTAATTTTCGGGCCAGGCCCTAGGGGTACCCCTAGGGATTCGGGGGCTGAAAATTCTTCCGAAACGAAATGTTGATTTTTTCGCACATTAGAACATTCACATGTACTTATGGCATTTTAAGTTGAGCTTGCATAATTTGAAGGCCCGGATCGCGGGTAAATCGGCCAAATACGCCCCAAAATAGTCACTTTTTCTCTTGTTTTGGACTCTCCCGAAGTTCTCGTTAAGCAAAATAGTAAGAAAAGTGGATTTTAACTTTTTGGGGGATAGCCCTTGGAATAAGGTTTCCAACGCCGCTTGAATTGGCCAAATCGGACAAATAACCAAGAAGTTATGGCAAAAATAGTGGAACTGCGCAAAACGGGACCCGACGCAAAAACTATTTTGGCCATAACTTCTTCGTTTCTCGCCCGACTCGGTCGATCATTATGTCGACGGAATAATTATCTAAAGGCCCAAGACCCCGCATGATTAGAATACCTATCCATCGTGCTGAACAAGGAGCTCCAATTTTTGGGCCGGGCCCTACCCCTAGGGGCCTAGGCTAAAAACTATTTTGGCCATAACTTCTTCGTTACTCGCCCGATTCGGTCGATCTTTATGTCCACAGAGTCCTTATCTAAAGGCCTAGGACCCCTAATGATCGGAATTCCTATCCATCGTGCCGAACAAAGAGTTTAAATTTTCGGGCCGGGCCCTAGGGGTACCCCCTAAGGCTTCGGGGGCTGAAAATTCTTCCGAAACGAAATGTTGATTTTTTCGCACATTAGCACATTCACATGTACTTATGGCATTTTAAAGTGAGCTTGCGTAATTTGAAGGCCCAGATCGCGGGTAAATCGGCCGAATACGCCCCAAAATAGTCACTTTTCGCCTGTTTTGGACTCTCACAAAGTTCTCGTAAAGCAAAATAATAGGAAAAGTGGATTTTGACTTTTTGGGGGATAACCCTTGGAATAAGGTTTCCAACGCCGCTTGAATCGGCCAAATCGGACAAATAACCAAGAAGTTATGGCAAAAATAGTGGAACTGCGCAAAACGGGACCCGACGCAAAAACTATTTTGGCCATAACTTCTTCGTTTCTCGCCCGACTCGGTCGATCATTATGTCGGTGGAATCCTTATCTAAAGGCCCAAGACCCCGCATGATTAGAATATCTATCCATCATGCTGAACAAAGAGCTCCAATTTTTGGGCCGGGCCCTAGGAGTACCCCCTAGGGGCCTGGGCTCAAAACTATTTTGGTCATAACTTCTTCGTTACTCGCCCGATTCGGTCGATCTTTATGTCCACAGAATCCTTATCTAAAGGCCTAAGACTCCTAATAATCGGAATTCCTATCCATCGTGCCGAACAAAGAGTTTCAATTTTCGGGCCGGGCCCTAGGGGAGGGGTTCGGGGGTTCGGGGGCTGAAAATTCTTCCGAAACGAAATGTTGATTTTTTCGCACATTAGCACATTCACATGTACTTATGGCATTTTAAAGTGAGCTTGCGTAATTTGAAGGCCCAGATCACGGGTAAATCGGCCAAATACGCCCCAAAATAGTCACTTTTTCGCTTGTTTTGGACTCTCACGAAGTTCTCGTAAAGCAAAATAATAGGAAAAATGGATTTTGACTTTATGGGGGATAGCCCTTGGAATAAGGTTTCCAACGCCGCTTGAATTGACCAAATCGGACAAATAGCCTAGAAATTATGGCAAAAATAGTGGAACTGCGCAAAACGGGACCCGACGCAAAAACTATTTTTGCCATAAAGCAAAATAATAGGAAAAGTGGATTTTAACTTTTTGGGGGATAGCCCTTGGAATAAGGTTTACAACGCCGCTTGAATCGGCCAAATCGGACAAATAGCCAAGAAGTTATGGCAAAAATAGTGGAACTGCGCAAAACGGGACCCGACGCAAAAACTATTTTGGCCATAACTTTTTCGTTTCTTGCCCGATTCGGTCGATCTTTATGTCGACGGAATCCTTATCTAAAGGCCCAAGACCCCGCATGATTAGAATACCTATCCATCGTGCTGAACAAAGAGCTCCAATTTTTGGGCCGGGCCCTAGGAGTACCCCCTAGGGGCCTGGGCTAAAAACTATTTTGGCCATAACATCTTCGTTACTCGCCCGATTCGGTCGATCTTTATGTCCACAGAATCCTTATCTAAAGGCCTAAGACCCCTAATGATCGGAATTCCTATCCATCTTGCCGAATAAAGAGTTTTAATTTTCGGGCCAGGCCCTAGGCCCCATAGGGGTTCGGGGGCTGAAAATTCTTCCGAAACGAAATGTTGATTTTTTCGCACATTAGCACATTCACATGTACTTATGGCATTTTAAGGTGAGCTTGCATAATTTGAAGGCCCAGATCGCGGGTAAATCGGCCAAATACGCCCCAAAATAGTCACTTTTTCTCTTGTTTTGGACTCTCCCGAAGTTCTCGTAAAGCAAAATAGTAAGAAAAGTGGATTTTAACTTTTTGGGGGATAGCCCTTGGAATAAGGTTTCCAACGCTGCTTGAATTGGCCAAATCGGACAAATAGCCAAGAAGTTATGGCAAAAATAGTGGAACTGCGCAAAACGGGACCCGACGCAAAATTTATTTTTGCCATAAAGCAAAATAATAGGAAAAGTGGATTTTAACTTTTTGGGGGATAGCCCTTGGAATAAGGTTTCCAACGCCGCTTGAATCGGCCAAATCAGACAAATAGCCAAGAAATTATGGCAAAAATAGTGGAACTGCGCAAAACGGGACCCGACGCAAAAACTATTTTGGCCATAACTTCTTCGTTTCTCGCTCGATTCGGTCAATCTTTATGTCGACAGAATTCTTATCTAAAGGCCCAAGACCCCGCATTATTAGAATACCTATCCATCGTGCTGAAAAAACAGCTCCAATTTTTGGGCCGGGCCCTAGGAGTACCCCCTAGGGGCCTGGGCTAAAAACTATTTTGGCCATAACATCTTCGTTACTCGCCCGATTCGGTCGATCTTTATGTCCACAGAATCCTTATCTAAAGGCCTAAGACCCCTAATGATCGGAATTCCTATCCATCGTGCCGAACAAAGAGTTTTAATTTTCGGGCCAGGCCCTAGGGGTACCCCTAGGGATTCGGGGGCTGAAAATTCTTCCGAAACGAAATGTTGATTTTTTCGCACATTAGAACATTCACATGTACTTATGGCATTTTAAGTTGAGCTTGCATAATTTGAAGGCCCGGATCGCGGGTAAATCGGCCAAATACGCCCCAAAATAGTCACTTTTTCTCTTGTTTTGGACTCTCCCGAAGTTCTCGTTAAGCAAAATAGTAAGAAAAGTGGATTTTAACTTTTTGGGGGATAGCCCTTGGAATAAGGTTTCCAACGCCGCTTGAATTGGCCAAATCGGACAAATAGCCAAGAAGTTATGGTAAAAATAGTGTAACTGCGCAAAACGGGACCCGACGCAAAAACTATTTTGGCCATAACTTCTTCGTTTCTCGCCCGATTCGGTCGATCTTTATGTCGACGGAATCCTTATCTAAAGGCCCAAGACTCCGCATGATTAGAATACCTATCCATCGTGCTGAACAAAGAGCTCCAATTTTTGGGCCGGGCCCTAGGAGTACCCCCTAGGGGCTTGGGCTAAAAACTATTTTGGCCATAAATTCTTCGTTACTCAACCGATTCAGTCGATCTTTATGTCCACATAATCCTTATCTAAAGGCCTAAGACCCCTAATGATTGGAATTCCTATCCATCATGCCGAACAAAGAGTTTTAATTTTCGACACGGGCCCTAGGGTTACCCCTAGGGGTTCGGGGGCCGAAAATTCTTCCGAAACGAAATGTTGATTTTTCGGACATTAGCACATTCACATGTACTTATGGCATTTTAAAGTGAGCTTGCGTAATTTGAAGGTCCAGATCGCGAGTAAATCGGCCAAATACGCCCCAAAATAGTCACTTTTTCTCTTGTTTTGGACTCTCCCGAAGTTCTCGTAAAGCAAAATAATAAGAAAAGTGGATTTTGACTTTTTGGGGGATAGCCAATAAGGTTTCCAATGCCGCTTGAATCGGCCAAATCGGACAAATAGCCATGAAGTTATGGCAAAAATAGTGGAACTGCGAAAAACGGGACCCGACGCAAAAACTATTTTGGCCATAACTTCTTCGTTTCTCGCCCGATTCGGTCGATCTTTATGTCGATGGAATCTTTATCTAAAGGCCCAAGATCCCGCATCATTGGAATTCCTATCCATCGTGCTGAACAAAGAGCTCTAATTTTGGCCATAACTTTTTCGTTCCTCGCCCGATTCGGTCGATCTTTATGTCCACAGAATCCTTATCTAAAGGCCTAAGACACCTAATGATCGAAATTCCTATCCATCGTGCCGAACAAAGAGTTTCAATTTTCGGGTCGGGCTCTAGGGGTTTGGGGGCTGAAAAATCTTCCGAAACGAAATGTTGATTTTTTCGCACATTAGAACATTCACATGTACTTATGGCATTTTAAAGTGAGCTTGCATAATTTGAAGGCCCAGATCGCGGGTAAATCGGCCGAATACGCCCCAAAATAGTTACTTTTTCGCTTGTTTTGGACTCTCACGAAGTTCTCGTAAAGCTAAATAATAGGAAAAGTGGATTTTGACTTTTTGGGGCATAGCCCTTGGAATAAGGTTTCCAACGCCGCTTGAATCGACCAAATCGGACAAATAGCCTAGAAGTGATGGCAAAAATAGTAGAACTGCGCAAAATGGGACCCCACGCAAAAACTATTTTGGCCATAACTTCTTCGTTTCTCGTCCGATTCGGTCGATCTTTATGTCCATAGAATTCTTATCTAAAGGCCTAAGACCCCTAATGATCGGAATTCCTATCCATCGTGCCGAACAAAGAGTTTCAATTTTCGGGCCGGGCCCTAGGGGTACCACCCCCTAGGGGTTCGGGTGCTGAAAAATCTTCCGAAAGGAAATGTTGATTTTTTCGCACATTAGCACATTCACATGTACTTATGGCATTTTAAAGTGAGCTTGCGTAATTTGAAGGCCCATATCGCGGGTAAATCGGCTGAATACGCCCCAAATAGTCACTTTTCGCCTGTTTTGGACTCTCACGAAGTTCTCACAAAGCAAAATAATAGAAAAAGTGGATTTTGAGTTTTTGGGGGATAGCCCTTGGAATAAGGTTTCCAACGCCGCTTGAATCGGCCAAATCGGACAAATAGCCTAGAAGTTATGGCAAAAATAGTGTAACTGCGCAAAACGGGACCCGACGCAAAAACTATTTTGGCCATAACTTCTTCGTTTCTCGCCCGACTCGGTCGATCATTATGTCGATGGAATCCTTATCTAAAGGCCCAAGACCCCGCATGATTAGAATATCTATCCATCATGCTGAACAAAGAGCTCCAATTTTTGGGCCGGGCCCTAGGAGTACCCCCTAGGTGCCTGGGCTAAAAACTATTTTGGCCATAACTTCTTCGTTTCTTGCCCGATTCGGTCGATCTTTATGTCGACGGAATCCTTATCTAAAGGTGCAAGACCCCGCATGATTGGAATTCCTATCCATCATGCTGAACAAAGAGCTCCAATTTTTGGGCCGGGCCCTAGGAGTACCCCGTAGGAGCCTGGGCTAAAAACTATTTTGGCCATAACTTCTTTGTTAGTCGCCCGATTCGGTCGATCTTTATGTCCACAGAATTCTTATCTAAAGGCCTAAGACCCCTAATGATCGGAATTCCTATCCATCGTGCCGAACAAAGAGTTTCAATTTTCGGGTCGGGCCCTAGGGGTACCCACTAGGGGTTCGGGGGCTGAAAAATCTTCTGAAACGAAATGTTGATTTTTTCGCACATTAGCACATTCACATGTACTTATGGCATTTTAAAGTGATCTTGCGTAATTTGAAGGCCCAGATCGCGGGTAAATCGGCCGAATACGCCCCAAAATAGTCACTTTTCGCCTGTTTTGGACTCTCACGAAGTTCTCGTAAAGCAAAATAATAGGAAAAGTGGATTTTGACTTTTTGGGGGATAGCCCTTGGAATAAGGTTTCCAATGCCGCTTTAATCGACCAAATCGGACAAATAGCCTAGAAGTTATGGCAAAAATAATGGAACTGCGCAAAATGGTACCCTACGCAAAAACTATTTTAGCCATAACTTCTTCGTTTCTCGCCCGATTCGGTCAATCTTTATGTCGACGGAATCCTTATCTAAATGCGCAAGACCCCGCATGATTGGAATTCCTATCCATCATGCTGAACAAAGAGCTCCAATTTTTAGGCCGGGCCCTAGGAGTACCCCCTTGGAGCCTGGGCTAAAAACTATTTTGGCCATAACTTCTTTGTTAGTCGCCCGATTCGGTCGATCTTTATGTCCACAGAATTCTTATCTAAAGGCCTAAGACCCCTAATGATCGGAATTCCTATCCATCGTGCCGAACAAAGATTTTCAATTTTCGGGTCGGGCCATAGGGGTACCCCCAAGGGGTTCGGGGGCTGAAAAATCTTCTGAAACGAAATGTTGATTTTTTCGCACATTAACACATTCACATGTACTTATGGCATTTTAAAGTGATCTTGCGTAATTTGAAGGCCCAGATCGCGGGTAAATCGGCCGAATACGCCCCAAAATAGTCACTTTTCGCCTGTTTTGGACTCTCACGAAGTTCTCGTAAAGCAAAATAATAGGAAAAGTGGATTTTGACTTTTTTGGGGATAGCCCTTGGAATAAGGTTTCCAACGCCGCTTGAATCGGCCAAATCAGACAAATAGCCTAGAAGTTATGGCAAAAATAGTGTAACTGCGCAAAACGGGACACGACGCAAAAACTATTTGGCCATAACTTCTTCATTTCTCGCCCGATTCGGTCGATCTTTATATCGACGGAATCCTTATCTAAAGGCCCAAGACCCCGCATGATTAGAATACCTATCCATCATGCTGAACAAAGAGCTCTAATTTTTGGGCCGGGCCCTAGGAGTACCCCCTAGGTGCCTGGGCTAAAAACTATTTTGGCCATAACTTCTTCGTTACTCGCCCGATTCGGTCGATCTTTATATCCACAGAATCCTTATCTAAAGGCCTAAGACCCCTAATGATCGGAATTCCTATCCATTGTGCCGAACAAAGAGTTTCAATTTTCGGGTCGGGCACTAGGGGTACCCCCTAGGGGTTCGGGGGCTGAAAAATCTTCTGAAACGAAATGTTGATTTTTTCGCACATTAGCACATTCACATGTACTTATGGCATTTTAAAGTGATCTTGCGTAATTTGAAGGCCCAGATCGCGGGTAAATCGGCCGAATACGCCCCAAAATAGTCACTTTTCGCCTGTTTTGGACTCTCACGAAGTTCTCGTAAAGCAAAATAATAGGAAAAGTGGATTTTGACTTTTTGGGGGATAGCCCTTGGAATAAGGTTTCCAACGCCGCTTTAATCGACCAAATCGGACAAATAGCCTAGAAGTTATGGCAAAAATAGTGGAACTGCGCAAAATGGTACCCTACGCAAAAACTATTTTGGCCATAACTTCTTCGTTTCTCGCCCGATTCGGTCGATCTTTATGTCGACAGAATCCTTATCTAAATGCGCAAGACCCCGCATGATTGGAATTCCTATCCATCATGCTGAACAAAGAGCTCCAATTTTTGGGCCGGGCCCTAGGAGTACCCCCTTGGAGCCTAGGCTAAAAACTATTTTGGCCATAACTTCTTTGTTAGTCGCCCGATTCGGTCGATCTTTATGTCCAAAGAATTCTTATCTAAAGGCCTAAGACCCTTAATTATCGGAATTCCTATCCATCGTGCCGAACAAAGAGTTTCAATTTTCGGGTCGGGCCCTAGGGGTACCCCCAAGGGGTTCGGGGGCTGAAAAATCTTCTGAAACGAAATGTTGATTTTTTCGCACATTAACACATTCACATGTAATTATGGCATTTTAAAGTGATCTTGCGTAATTTGAAGGCGCAGATCGCGGGTAAATCGGCCGAATACGCCCCAAAATAGTCACTTTTCGCCTGTTTTGTCTCTCACGAAGTTCCCGTAAAGCAAAATAATAGGAAAAGTGGATTTTGACTTTTTGGGGGATAGCCCTTGGAATAAGGTTTCCAACGCCGCATGAATCGGCCAAATCGGACAAATAGCCAAGAAGTTATGGCAAAAATAGTGGAACTGCGCAAAACGGGACCCGAAGCAAAAACTATTTTGGCCATAACTTCTTCGTTTCTCGCCCGATTTGGTCGATCTTTATGTCTATGGAATCCTTATCTAAAGGCCCAAAACCCCGCATGATTTGAATTCCTATCCATCGTGCTGAACAAAGAGCTCCAATTTTTGGGCCGGGCCCTAGGAGTACCCCCTAAGGGCCTGGGCTAAAAACTATATTGGCCATAACTTCTTCGTTAGTCGCCCGATTCGGTCGATCTTTATGTCCACAGAATTCTTATCTAAAGGCCTAAGACCCCTAATGATTGGAATTCCTATCCATCGTGCCGAACAAAGAGTTTCAATTTTCGGGTTGGGCTCTAGGGATACCCCTAGGGGTTCGGGGGCTGAAAAATCTTCCGAAACGAAATGTTGATTTTTTCGCACATTAGCACATTCATGTGTACTTATGGCATTTTAAATTGATTTTACGTAATTTGAAGGCCCAGATCGCGGGTAAATCGGCCGAATACGCCCCAAAATAGTCACTTTTCGCTTGTTTTGGACTCTCACGAAGTTCTCGTAAAGAAAAATAATAGCAAAAGTGGATTTTGACTTTTTGGGGGATAGCACTTGGAATAAGGTTTCCAACGCCGCTTGAATCGGCCAAATCGAACAAATAGCCTAGAAGTTATGGCAAAAATAGTGGAACTGCGCAAAACTGGACCCTACTCAAAAACTATTTTGGCCATAACTTCTTCGTTTCTCACCCGATTCGGTCGATCTTTATGTCGACGGAATCCTTATCTAAAGGCCCAAGACCCCGCATGATTAGAATACCTATCCATCATGCTGAACAAAGAGCTCTAATTTTTGGGCCGGGCCCTAGGAGTACCCCCTAGGTGCCTGGGCTAAAAACTATTTTGGCCATAACTTCTTCGTTACTCGCCCGATTCGGTCGATCTTTATATCCACAGAATCCTTATCTAAAGGCCTAAGACCCCAAATGATCGGAATTCCTATCCATTGTGCCGAACAAAGAGTTTCAATTTTCGGGTCGGGCCCTAGGGGTACCCCTAGGGGTTCGGGGGCTGAAAAATCTTCTGAAACGAAATGTTGATTTTTTCGCACATTAGAACTTTCACATGTACTTATGTCATTTTAAAGTGAGCTTGCCTAATTTGAAGGCCCAGATCGCGGGTAAATCGGCCGAATACGCCCCAAAATAGTCACTTTTTCGCTTGTTTTGGACTCTCACGAAGTTCTCGTAAAGAAAAATAATAGGAAAAGTGGATTTTGACTTTTTGGGGGATAGCCCTTGGAATAAGGTTTCCAACGCCGCTTTAAACGACTAAATCGGACAAATAGCCTAGAAGTTATGGCAAAAATAGTGGAACTGCGCAAAATGGTACCCTACTCAAAAACTATTTTGGCCATAACTTCTTCGTTTCTTGCGCGATTCGGTCGATCTTTATGTCGACGGAATCCTTATCTAAAGGCGGAAGACCCCGCATGATTGGAATTCCTATCCATCATGCTGAACAAAGAGCTCCAATTTTTGGGCCGGGCCCTAGGAGTACCCCGTAGGAGCCTGGGCTAAAAACTATTTTGGCCATAACTTCTTTGTTAGTCGCCCGATTCGGTCGATCTTTATGTCCACAGAATTCTTATCTAAAGGCCTAAGACCCCTAATGATTAGAATTCCTATCCATCGTGCCGAACAAAGAGTTTAAATTTTCGGGTCGGGCCCTAGGGGTACCCCCTAGGGGTTCGGGGGCTGAAAAATCTTCTGAAACGAAATGTTGATTTTTTCGCACATTAGCACATTCACATGTACTTATGGCATTTTAAAGTGATCTTGCGTAATTTGAAGGCCCAGATCGCGGGTAAATCGGCCGAATACGCCCCAAAATAGTCACTTTTCGCCTGTTTTGGACTCTCACGAAGTTCTCGTAAAGCAAAATAATAGGAAAAGTGGATTTTGACTTTTTGGGGGATAGCCCTTGGAATAAGGTTTCCAACGCCGCTTGAATCGGCCAAATCGGACAAATAGCCAAGAAGTTATGGCAAAAATAGTGGAACTGCGCCAAACGGGACCCGAAGCAAAAACTATTTTGGCCATAACTTCTTCGTTTCTCGCCCGATTTGGTCGATCTTTATGTCTATGGAATCCTTATCTAAAGGCCCAAAACCCCGCATGATTTGAATTCCTATCCATCGTGCTGAACAAAGAGCTCCAATTTTTGGGCCGGGCCCTAGGAGTACCCCCTAAGGGCCTGGGCTAAAAACTATATTGGCCATAACTTCTTCGTTAGTCGCCCGATTCGGTCGATCTTTATATCCACAGAATTCTTATCTAAAGGCCTAAGACCCCTAATGATTGGAATTCCTATCCATCGTGCCGAACAAAGAGTTTCAATTTTCGGGTTGGGCCCTAGGGATACCCCTAGGGGTTCGGGGGCTGAAAAATCTTCCGAAACGAAATGTTGATTTTTTCGCACATTAGCACATTCATGTGTACTTATGGCATTTTAAATTGAGTTTACGTAATTTGAAGGCCCAGATCGCGGGTAAATCGGCCGAATACGCCCCAAAATAGTCACTTTTCGCTTGTTTTGGACTCTCACGAAGTTCTCGTAAAGAAAAATAATAGCAAAAGTGGATTTTGACTTTTTGGGGGATAGCACTTGGAATAAGGTTTCCAACGCCGCTTGAATCGGCCAAATCGAACAAATAGCCTAGAAGTTATGGCAAAAATAGTGGAAGTGCGCAAAACTGGACCCTACTCAAAAACTATTTTGGCCATAACTTCTTCGTTTCTCACCCGATTCGGTCGATCTTTATGTCGACGGAATCCTTATCTAAAGGCCCAAGACCCCGCATGATTAGAATACCTATCCATCATGCTGAACAAAGAGCTCTAATTTTTGGGCCGGGCCCTAGGAGTACCCCCTAGGTGCCTGGGCTAAAAACTATTTTGGCCATAACTTATTCGTTACTCGCCCGATTCGGTCGATCTTTATATCCACAGAATCCTTATCTAAAGGCCTAAGACCCCTAATGATCGGAATTCCTATCCATTGTGCCGAACAAAGAGTTTCAATTTTCGGGTCGGGCCCTAGGGGTACCCCTAGGGGTTCGGGGGCTGAAAAATCTTCTGAAACGAAATGTTGATTTTTTCGCACATTAGAACTTTCACATGTACTTATGTCATTTTAAAGTGAGCTTGCCTAATTTGAAGGCCCAGATCGCGGGTAAATCGGCCGAATACGCCCCAAAATAGTCACTTTTTCGCTTGTTTTGGACTCTCACGAAGTTCTCGTAAACAAAAATAATAGGAAAAGTGGATTTTGACTTTTTGGGGGATAGCCCTTGGAATAAGGTTTCCAACGCCGCTTTAAACGACTAAATCGGACAAATAGCCTAGAAGTTATGGCAAAAATAGTGGAACTGCGCAAAATGGTACCCTACTCAAAAACTATTTTGGCCATAACTTCTTCGTTTCTTGCGCGATTCGGTCGATCTTTATGTCGACGGAATCCTTATCTAAAGGCGGAAGACCCCGCATGATTGGAATTCCTATCCATCATGCTGAACAAAGAGCTCCAATTTTTGGGCCGGGCCCTAGGAGTACCCCGTAGGAGCCTGGGCTAAAAACTATTTTGGCCATAACTTCTTTGTTAGTCGCCCGATTCGGTCGATCTTTATGTCCACAGAATTCTTATCTAAAGGCCTAAGACCCCTAATGATTAGAATTCCTATCCATCGTGCCGAACAAAGAGTTTAAATTTTCGGGTCGGGCCCTAGGGGTACCCCCTAGGGGTTCGGGGGCTGAAAAATCTTCTAAAACGAAATGTTGATTTTTTCGCACATTAGCACATTCACATGTACTTATGGCATTTTAAAGTGATCTTGCGTAATTTGAAGGCCCAGATCGCGGGTAAATCGGCCGAATACGCCCCAAAATAGTCACTTTTCGCCTGTTTTGGACTCTCACGAAGTTCTCGTAAAGCAAAATAATAGGAAAAGTGGATTTTGACTTTTTGGGGGATAGCCCTTGGAATAAGGTTTCCAACGCCGCTTTAATCGACCAAATCGGACAAATAGCCTAGAAGTTATGGCAAAAATAGTGGAACTGCGCAAAATGGTACCCTACGCAAAAACTATTTTGGCCATAACTTCTTCGTTTCTCGCCCGATTCAGTCGATCTTTATGTCGACGGAATCCTTATCTAAATGCGCAAGACCCCGCATGATTGGAATTCCTATCCATCATGCTGAACAAAGAGCTCCAATTTTTGGGCCGGGCCCTAGGAGTACCCCCTTGGAGCCTGGGCTAAAAACTATTTTGGCCATAACTTCTTTATTAGTCGCCCGATTCGGTCGATCTTTATGTCCACAGAATTCTTATCTAAAGGCCTAAGACCCTTAATTATCGGAATTCCTATCCATCGTGCCGAACAAAGAGTTTCAATTTTCGGGTCGGGCCCTAGGGGTACCCCCAAGGGGTTCGGGGGCTGAAAAATCTTCTGAAATGAAATGTTGATTTTTTCGCACATTAACACATTCACATGTACTTATGGCATTTTAAAGTGATCTTGCGTAATTTGAAGGCGCAGATCGCGGGTAAATCGGCCAAATACGCCCCAAAATAGTCACTTTTCGCCTGTTTTGTCTCTCACGAAGTTCCCGTAAAGCAAAATAATAGGAAAAGTGGATTTTGACTTTTTGGGGGATAGCCCTTGGAATAAGGTTTCCAACGCCGCTTGAATCGGCCAAATCGGACAAATAGCCAAGAAGTTATGGCAAAAATAGTGGAACTGCGCCAAACGGGACCCGAAGCAAAAACTATTTTGGCCATAACTTCTTCGTTTCTCGCCCGATTTGGTCGATCTTTATGTCTATGGAATCCTTATCTAAAGGCCCAAAACCCCGCATGATTTGAATTCCTATCCATCGTGCTGAACAAAGAGCTCCAATTTTCGGGCCGGGCCCTAGGAGTACCCCCTAAGGGCCTGGGCTAAAAACTATATTGGCCATAACTTCTTCGTTAGTCGCCCGATTCGGTCGATCTTTATGTCCACAGAATTCTTATCTAAAGACCTAAGACCCCTAATGATTGGAATTCCTATCCATCGTGCCGAACAAAGAGTTTCAATTTTCGGGTTGGGCCCTAGGGATACCCCTAGGGGTTCGGGGGCTGAAAAATCTTCCGAAACGAAATGTTGATTTTTTCGCACATTAGCACATTCATGTGTACTTATGGCATTTTAAATTGAGTTTACGTAATTTGAAGGCCCAGATCGCGGGTAAATCGGCCGAATACGCCCCAAAATAGTCACTTTTCGCTTGTTTTGGACTCTCACGAAGTTCTCGTAATGAAAAATAATAGCAAAAGTGGATTTTGACTTTTTGGGGGATAGCACTTGGAATAAGGTTTCCAACGCCGCTTGAATCGGCCAAATCGAACAAATAGCCTAGAAGTTATGGCAAAAATAGTGGAACTGCGCAAAACTGGACCCTACTCAAAAACTATTTTGGCCATAACTTCTTCGTTTCTCACCCGATTCGGTATATCTTTATGTCGACGGAATCCTTATCTAAAGGCCCAAGACCCCGCATGATTAGAATACCGATCCATCATGCTGAACAAAGAGCTCTAATTTTTGGGCCGGGCCCTAGGATTACCCCCTAGGTGCCTGGGCTAAAAACTATTTTGGCCATAACTTCTTCGTTACTCGCCCGATTCGGTCGATCTTTATATCCACAGAATCCTTATCTAAAGGCCTAAGACCCCTAATGATCGGAATTCCTATCCATTGTGCCGAACAAAGAGTTTCAATTTTCGGGTTGGGCCCTAGGGATACCCCTAGGGGTTCGGGGGCTGAAAAATCTTCCGAAACGAAATGTTGATTTTTTCGCACATTAGCACATTCATATGTACTTATGGCATTTTAAATTGAGTTAACGTAATTTGAAGGCCCAGATCGCGGGTAAATCGGCCGAATACGCCCCAAAATAGTCACTTTTCGCTTGTTTTGGACTCTCACGAAGTTCTTGTAAAGAAAAATAATAGCAAAAGTGGATTTTGACTTTTTGGGGGATAGCACTTGGAATAAGGTTCCCAACGCCGCTTGAATCGGCCAAATCGAACAAATAGCCTAGAAGTTATGGCAAAAATAGTGGAACTGCGCAAAACTGGACCCTACGCAAAAACTATTTTGGCCATAACTTCTTCGTTTCTCACCCGATTCGGTCGATCTTTATGTCGACGGAATCCTTATCTAAAGGCCCAAGACCCTGCATGATTAGAATTCCTATCCATCGTGCTGAACAAAGAGCTCCAATTTTTGGGCCGGGCCCTAGGAGTACCCCCTAGGGGCCTAGGCTAAAAACTATTTTGGCCATAACTTCTTCGTCACTCGCCCGATTCGGTCGATCTTTATGTCCACAGAATCCTTATCTAAAGGCCTAAGACCCCTAATGATCGGAATTCCTATCCATCGTGCCGAACAAAGAGTTTTAATTTTCGGGCCGGGCCCTAGGGAACCCTAGGGGTTCGGGTGCTGAAAAATCGTCCGAAATGAAATGTTGAATTTTTCGCACATTAGCACATTCACATGTACTTATGGCATTTTAAAGTGAGCTTGTGTAATTTGAAGGCCCAGATCGCGGGTAAATTCGGCCGAATATGCCCCAAAATAGTCACTTTTCGCCTGTTTTGGACTCTCACGAAGTTCTCGTAAAGCAAAATAATAGGAAAAGTGGATTTTGACTTTTTGGAGGATAGCCCTTGGAATAAGGTTTCCAACGCCGCTTGAATCGGCCAAATCGGACAAATAGCCTTGAAGTTATGGTAAAAATAGTGGAACTGCGCAAAACGGGACCCGACGCAAAAACTATTTTGGCCATAAGTTCTTCGTTTCTCACCCGATTCGGTCGATCTTTATGTCGACGGAATCCTTATCTAAAGGCCCAAGACCCCGCATGATTAGAATTCTTATCCATCGTGTTGAACAAAGAGCTCCAATTTTTGGGTCGGGCCCTAGGAGTACCCCCTAGGGGCCTAGGCTAAAAACTATTTTGGCCATAACTTCTTCGTCACTCGCCCGATTCGGTCGATCTTTATGTCCACAGAATCCTTATCTAAAGGCCTAAGACCCTTAATGATCGGAATTCCTATCCATCGTGCCGAACAAAGAGTTTTAATTTTCGGGCCGGGCCCTAGGGACCCCTAGGGGTTCGGGTGCTGAAAAATCGTCCGAAATGAAGTGTTGAATTTTTCGCACATTAGCACATTCACATTTACTTATGGCATTTTAAAGTGAGCTTGCGTAATTTGAAGGCCCAGATCGCGGGTAAATTCGGCCGAATATGCCCCAAAATAGTCACTTTTCGCTTGTTTTGGACTCTCACGAAGTTCTCTTAAAGAAAAATAATAGGAAAAGTGGATTTTGACTTTTTGGGGGATAGCCCTTGGAATAAGGTTTCCAACACCGCTTGAATCGGCCAAATCGGACAAATAGCCTAGAAGTTATGGCAAAAATAGTGGAAATGCGCAAAACGGGACCGACGCAAAAACTATTTTGGCCATAACTTCTTCGTTTCTCGCCCGATTCAGTCGATCTTTATGTCGACGGAATCCTTATCTAAAGGCCCAAGACCCCGCATGATTAGAATTCCTATCCATCGTGCTGAAGAAAGAGCTCCAATTTTTGGGCCGGGCCCTAGGAGTACCCCCTAGGGGCCTGGGCTAAAAACTATTTTGGCCATAACTTCTTCGTCACTCGCCCGATTCGGTCGATCTTTATGTCCACAGAATCCTTATCTAAAGGCCTAAGACCCCTAATGATCGGAATTCCTATCTATCGTGCCGAACAAAGAGTTTTAATTTTCGGGCCGGGCCCTAGGGACCCCTAGGGGTTCGGGTGCTGAAAAATCGTCCGAAATGAAATGTTGAATTTTTCGCACATTAGCACATTCACATGTACTTATGGCATTTTAAAGTGAGCTTGCGTAATTTGAAGGCCCAAATCGCGGGTAAATTCGGCCGAATATGCCCCAAAATAGTCACTTTTCGCCGGTTTTGGACTCTCAGGAAGTTTTCGTAAAGCTAAATAATAGGAAAAGTGGATTTTGACTTTTTGGGGGATAGCCCTTGGAATAAGGTTTCCAACGCCGCTTGAATCGGCCAAATCGGACAAATAGCCAAGAAGTTATGGCAAAAATAGTGGAACTGCGCAAAACGGGACCCGAAGCAAAAACTATTTTGGCCATAACTTCTTCGTTTCTCGCCCGATTTGGTCGATCTTTATGTCTATGGAATCCTTATCTAAAGGCCCAAAACCCCGCATGATTTGAATTCCTATCCATCGTGCTGAACAAAGAGCTCCAATTTTCGGGTCGGGCCATAGGAGTACCCCCTAAGGGCCTGGGCTAAAAACTATATTGGCCATAACTTCTTCGTTAGTCGCCCGATTCGGTCGATCTTTATGTCCACAGAATTCTTATCTAAAGGCCTAAGACCCCTAATGATCGGAATTCCTATCCATCGTGCCGAACAAAGAGTTTCAATTTTCGGGTTGGGCCCTAGGGATACCCCTAGGGGTTCGGGGGCTGAAAAATCTTCCGAAACGAAATGTTGATTTTTTCGCACATTAGCACATTCATGTGTACTTATGGCATTTTAAATTGAGTTTACGTAATTTGAAGGCCCAGATCGCGGGTAAATCGGCCGAATACGCCCCAAAATAGTCACTTTTCGCTTGTTTTGGACTCTCACGAAGTTCTCGTAATGAAAAATAATAGCAAAAGTGGATTTTGACTTTTTGGGGGATAGCACTTGGAATAAGGTTTCCAACGCCGCTTGAATCGGCCAAATCGAACAAATAGCCTAGAAGTTATGGCAAAAATAGTGGAACTGCGCAAAACTGGACCCTACTCAAAAACTATTTTGGCCATAACTTCTTCGTTTCTCACCCGATTCGGTCGATCTTTATGTCGACGGAATCCTTATCTAAAGGCCCAAGACCCCGCATGATTAGAATACCTATCCATCATGCTGAACAAAGAGCTCTAATTTTTGGGCCGGGCCCTAGGATTACCCCCTAGGTGCCTGGGCTAAAAACTATTTTGGCCATAACTTCTTCGTTACTCGCCCGATTCGGTCGATCTTTATATCACAGAATCCTTATCTAAAGGCCTAAGACCCCTAATGATCGGAATTCCTATCCATTGTGCCGAACAAAGAGTTTCAATTTTCGGGTTGGGCCCTAGGGATACCCCTAGGGGTTCGGGGGCTGAAAAATCTTCCGAAACGAAATGTTGATTTTTTTGAACATTAGCACATTCATATGTACTTATGGCATTTTAAATTGAGTTAACGTAATTTGAAGGCCCAGATCGCGGGTAAATCGGCCGAATACGCCCCAAAATAGTCACTTTTCGCTTGTTTTGGACTCTCACGAAGTTCTTGTAAAGAAAAATAATAGAAAAAGTGGATTTTGACTTTTTGGGGGATAGCACTTGGAATAAGGTTTCCAACGCCGCTTGAATCGGCCAAATCGAACAAATAGCCTAGAAGTTATGGCAAAAATAGTGGAACTGCGCAAAACTGGACCCTACGCAAAAACTATTTTGGCCATAACTTCTTCGTTTCTCACCCGATTCGGTCGATCTTTATGTCGACGGAATCCTTATCTAAAGGCCCAAGACCCTGCATGATTAGAATTCCTATCCATTGTGCTGAACAAAGAGCTCCAATTTTTGGGCCGGGCCCTAGGAGTACCCCCTAGGGGCCTAGGCTAAAAACTATTTTGGCCATAACTTCTTCGTCACTCGCCCGATTCGGTCGATCTTTATGTCCACAGAATCCTTATCTAAAGGCCTAAGACCCCTAATGATCGGAATTCCTATCCATCGTGCCGAACAAAGAGTTTTAATTTTCGGGCCGGGCCCTAGGGAACCCTAGGGGTTCGGGTGCTGAAAAATCGTCCGAAATGAAATGTTGAATTTTTCGCACATTAGCACATTCACATGTACTTATGGCATTTTAAAGTGAGCTTGTGTAATTTGAAGGCCCAGATCGCGGGTAAATTCGGCCGAATATGCCCCAAAATAGTCACTTTTCGCCTGTTTTGGACTCTCACGAAGTTCTCGTAAAGCAAAATAATAGGAAAAGTGGATTTTGACTTTTTGGAGGATAGCCCTTGGAATAAGGTTTCCAACGCCGCTTGAATCGGCCAAATCGGACAAATAGCCTTGAAGTTATGGTAAAAATAGTGGAACTGCGCAAAACGGGACCCGACGCAAAAACTATTTTGGCCATAAGTTCTTTGTTTCTCACCCGATTCGGTCGATCTTTATGTCGACGGAATCCTTATCTAAAGGCCCAAGACCCCGCATGATTAGAATTCTTATCCATCGTGTTGAACAAAGAGCTCCAATTTTTGGGCCGGGCCCTAGGAGTACCCCCTAGGGGCCTAGGCTAAAAACTATTTTGGCCATAACTTCTTCGTCACTCGCCCGATTCGGTCGATCTTTATGTCCACAGAATCCTTATCTAAAGGCCTAAGACCCTTAATGATCGGAATTCCTATCCATCGTGCCGAACAAAGAGTTTTAATTTTCGGGCCGGGCCCTAGGGACCCCTAGGGGTTCGGGTGCTGAAAAATCGTCCGAAATGAAGTGTTGAATTTTTCGCACATTAGCACATTCACATTTACTTATGGCATTTTAAAGTGAGCTTGCGTAATTTGAAGGCCCAGATCGCGGGTAAATTCGGCCGAATATGCCCCAAAATAGTCACTTTTCGCCTGTTTTGGACTCTCACGAAGTTCTCTTAAAGCAAAATAATAGGAAAAGTGGATTTTGACTTTTTGGGGGATAGCCCTTGGAATAAGGTTTCCAACACCGCTTGAATCGGCCAAATCGGACAAATAGCCAAGAACTAATGGCAAAAATAGTGGAAATGCGCAAAACGGGACCGACGCAAAAACTATTTTGGCCATAACTTCTTCGTTTCTCGCCCGATTTGGTCGATCTTTATGTCGACGGAATCCTTATCTAAAGGCCCAAAACCCCGCATGATTTGAATTCCTATCCATCGTGCTGAACAAAGAGCTCCAATTTTTGGGCCGGGCCCTAGGAGTACTCCCTAGGGGCCTGGGCTAAAAACTATATTGGCCATAACTTCTTCGTTAGTCGCCCGATTCGGTCGATCTTTATGTCCATAGAATTCTTATCTAAAGGCCTAAGACCCCTAATGATTGGAATTCCTATCCATCGTGCCGAATAAAGAGTTTCAATTTTCGGGATGGGCCCTAGGGATACCCCTAGGGGTTCGGGGGCTGAAAAATCTTCCGAAACGAAATGTTGATTTTTTCGCACATAAGCACATTCACATGTACTTATGGCATTTTAAAGTGAGTTTGCGTAATTTGAAGGCCCAGATCGCGGGTAAATCGGCCGAATACGCCCCAAAATAGTCACTTTTCGCTTGTTTTGGACTCTCACGAAGTTCTCGTAAAGAAAAATAATAGCAAAAGTGGATTTCGACTTTTTGGGGGATAGCACTTGGAATAAGGTTTCCAACGCCGCTTGAATCGGCCAAATCGAACAAATAGCCTAGAAGTTATGGCAAAAATAGTGGAACTGCGCAAAACTAGACCCTACGCAAAAACTATTTTGGCCATAACTTTCTTCGTTTCTCACCCGATTCGGTCGATCTTTATGTCGACGGAATCCTTATCTAAAGGCCCAAGACCCCGCATGATTAGAATTCCTATCCATCGTGCTGAAGAAAGAGCTCCAATTTTTGGGCCGGGCCCTAGGAGTACCCCCTAGGGGCCTGGGCTAAAAACTATTTTGGCCATAACTTCTTCGTCACTCGCCCGATTCGGTCGATCTTTATGTCCACAGAATCCTTATCTAAAGGCCTAAGACCCCTAATGATCGGAATTCCTATCTATCGTGCCGAACAAAGAGTTTTAATTTTCGGGCCGGGCCCTAGGGACCCCTAGGGGTTCGGGTGCTGAAAAATCGTCCGAAATGAAATGTTGAATTTTTCGCACATTAGCACATTCACATGTACTTATGGCATTTTAAAGTGAGCTTGCGTAATTTGAAGGCCCAAATCGCGGGTAAATTCGGCCGAATATGCCCCAAAATAGTCACTTTTCGCCGGTTTTGGACTCTCAGGAAGTTTTCGTAAAGCTAAATAATAGGAAAAGTGGATTTTGACTTTTTGGGGGATAGCCCTTGGAATAAGGTTTCCAACGCCGCTTGAATCGGCCAAATCGGACAAATAGCCAAGAAGTTATGGCAAAAATAGTGGAACTGCGCAAAACGGGACCCGAAGCAAAAACTATTTTGGCCATAACTTCTTCGTTTCTCGCCCGATTTGGTCGATCTTTATGTCTATGGAATCCTTATCTAAAGGCCCAAAACCCCGCATGATTTGAATTCCTATCCATCGTGCTGAACAAAGAGCTCCAATTTTCGGGCCGGGCCCTAGGAGTACTCCCTAGGGGCCTGGGCTAAAAACTATATTGGCCATAACTTCTTCGTTAGTCGCCCGATTCGGTCGATCTTTATGTCCATAGAAGAAGTTATGGCCAATATAGTTTTAGCCCAGGCCCTAGGGGTACTCCTAGGGCCCGGCCCAAAAATTGGAGCTCTTTGTTCAGCACGATGGATAGGAATTCTAATCATGCGGGGTCTTGGGCCTTTAGATAAGGATTCCGTCGACATAAAGATCGACCGAATCGGGGTGAGAAACGAAGAAGTTATGGCCAAAATAGTTTTTGCGTAGGGTCCCGTTTTGCGCAGTTCCACTATTTTTGCCATAACTTCTAGGCTATTTGTCGATTTGGCCGATTCAAGCGGCGTTGGAAACCTTATTCCAAGTGGCTATCCCCCAAAAAGTCAAAATCCACTTTTGCTATTATTTTGCTTTACGAGAACTTCGTGAGAGTACAAAACAAGCGAAAAGTGACTATTTTGGGGCGTATTCGGCCGATTTACCCGCGATCTGGGCCTTTAAATTACGCAAACTCACTTTAAAATGCCATAAGTACATGTGAATGTTCTAATGTGCGAAAAAATCAACTATTTTGTTTCGGAAGATTTTTCAGCCCCTGAACCCTCAGGGGTATCCCTAGGGCCCATCCCGAAATTAAACTCTTTGTTCGGCACGATGGATAGGAATTCCAATCATTAGGGGTCTTAGGCCTTTAGATAAGAATTCTATGGACATAAAGATCGACCGAATCGGGCGATTAACGAAGAAGTTATGGCCAATATAGTTTTTAGCCTAGGCCCCTAGGGGGTACTCCTAGGGCCCGGCCCAAAAATTGGAGCTCTTTGTTCAGCACGATGGATAGGAATTCTAATCATGCGGGGTCTTGGGCCTTTAGATAAGGATTCCGTCGACATAAAGATCGACCGAATCAGGGTGAGAAACGAAGAAGTTATGGCCAAAATAGTTTTTGCGTAGGGTCCAGTTTTTGCGCAGTTCCACTATTTTTGCCATAACTTCTAGGCTATTTGTCCGATTTGGCCGATTCAAGCGGCGTTGGAAACCTTATTCCAAGTGCTATCCCCCAAAAAGTTCAAAATCCACTTTTCCTATTATTTTGCTTTACGAGAACTTCGTGAGAGTACAAAACAAGCGAAAAGTGACTATTTTGGGGCGTATTCGGCCGATTTACCCGCGATCTGGGCCTTCAAATTACGCAAACTCACTTTAAAATGCCATAAGTACATGTGAATGTGCTTATGTGCGAAAAATCAACACTTTCGTTTCGGAAGATTTTTCAGCCCCCGAACCCCCTAGGGTATCCCTAGGGCCCATCCCGAAAATTGAAACTCTTTGTTCGGCACGATGGATAGGAATTCCAATCATTAGGGGTCTTAGGCCTTTAGATAAGAATTCTGTGGACATAAAGATCGACCGAATCGGGCGACTAACGAAGAAGTTATGGCCAATATAGTTATTAGCCCAGGCCCCTAGGGAGTACTCCTAGGGCCCGGCCCAAAAATTGGAGCTCTTTGTTCAGCACGATGGATAGGAATTCAAATCATGCGGGGTTTTGGGCCTTTAGATAAGGATTCCGTCGACATAAAGATCGACCGAATCGGGCGAGAAACGAAGAAGTTATGGCCAAAATAGTTTTTGCGTCCGGTCCCGTTTTGCGCATTTCCACTATTTTTGCCATTAGTTCTTGGCTATTTGTCCGATTTGGCCGATTCAAGCGGCTGTTGGAAACCTTATTCCAAGGGCTATCCCCAAAAAGTCAAAATCCACTTTTCCTATTATTTTGCTTTAAGAGAACTTCGTGAGAGTCCAAAACAGGCGAAAAGTGACTATTTTGGGGCATATTCGGCCGAATTTACCCGCGATCTGGGCCTTCAAATTACGCAAGCTCACTTTAAAATGCCATAAGTAAATGTGAATGTGCTAATGTGCGAAAAATTCAACACTTCATTTCGGACGATTTTTCAGCACCCGAACCCCTAGGGGTCCCTAGGGCCCGGCCCGAAAATTAAAACTCTTTGTTCGGCACGATGGATAGGAATTCCGATCATTAAGGGTCTTAGGCCTTTAGATAAGGATTCTGTGAACATAAAGATCGACAGAATCGGGCGAGTGACGAAGAAGTTATGGCCAAAAAAGTTTTTAGCCTAGGCCCCTAGGGGGTACTCCTAGGGCCCGGCCCAAAAATTGGAGCTCTTTGTTCAACACGATGGATAAGAATTCTAATCATGCGGGGTCTTGGGCCTTTAGATAAGGATTCCGTCGACATAAAGATCGACCGAATCGGGTGAGAAACGAAGAACTTATGGCCAAAATAGTTTTTGCGTCGGGTCCCGTTTTGCGCAGTTCCACTATCTTTACCATAACTTCAAGGCTATTTGTCCGATTTGGCCGATTCAAGAGGCGTTGGAAACCTTATTCAAAGGGCTATCCTCCAAAAAGTCAAAATCCACTTTTCCTATTATTTTGCTTTACGAGAACTTCGTGAGAGTCCAAAACAG
Source organism: Schizonepeta tenuifolia (assembly GCA_029490685.1). NCBI lineage: Eukaryota > Viridiplantae > Streptophyta > Magnoliopsida > Lamiales > Lamiaceae > Schizonepeta > Schizonepeta tenuifolia. The sequence continues at coordinate 575,302 of CM055960.1, forward strand.
GCGAAAAGTGACTATTTTGGGGCATATTCGGCCGAATTTACCCGCGATCTGGGCCTACAAATTACACAAGCTCACTTTAAAATGCCATAAGTACATGTGAATGTGCTAATGTGCGAAAAATTCAACATTTCATTTCGGACGATTTTTCAGCACCCGAACCCCTAGGGTTCCCTAGGGCCCGGCCCGAAAATTAAAACTCTTTGTTCGGCACGATGGATAGGAATTCCGATCATTAGGGGTCTTAGGCCTTTAGATAAGGATTCTGTGGACATAAAGATCGACCGAATCGGGCGAGTGACGAAGAAGTTATGGCCAAAATAGTTTTTAGCCTAGGCCCCTAGGGGGTACTCCTAGGGCCCGGCCCAAAAATTGGAGCTCTTTGTTCAGCACGATGGATAGGAATTCTAATCATGCAGGGTCTTGGGCCTTTAGATAAGGATTCCGTCGACATAAAGATCGACCGAATCGGGTGAGAAACGAAGAAGTTATGGCCAAAATAGTTTTTGCGTAGGGTCCAGTTTTGCGCAGTTCCACTATTTTTGCCATAACTTCTAGGCTATTTGTTCGATTTGGCCGATTCAAGCGGCGTTGGAAACCTTATTCCAAGTGCTATCCCCCAAAAAGTCAAAATCCACTTTTGCTATTATTTTGCTTTACGAGAACTTCGTGAGAGTACAAAACAAGCGAAAAGTGACTATTTTGGGGCGTATTCGGCCGATTTACCCGCGATCTGGGCCTTTAAATTACGCAAACTCACTTTAAAATGCCATAAGTACATGTGAATGTTCTAATGTGCGAAAAAAATCAATATTTTGTTTCGGAAGATTTTTTCAGCCCCTGAACCCCTAGGGGTATCCCTAGGGCCCATCCCGAAAATTAAAACTCTTTGTTCGGCACGATGGATAGGAATTCCAATCATTAGGGGTCTTAGGCCTTTAGATAAGGAATTCTATGGACATAAAGATCGACCGAATCGGGCGAGTAACGAAGAAGTTATGGCCAATATAGTTTTTAGCCTAGGCCCCTAGGGGGTACTCCTAGGGCCCGGCCCAAAAATTGGAGCTCTTTGTTCAGCACGATGGATAGGAATTCTAATCATACGGGGTCTTGGGCCTTTAGATAAGGATTCCGTCGACATAAAGATCGACCGAATCGGGTGAGAAACGAAGAAGTTATGGCCAAAATAGTTTTTGCGTAGGGTCCAGTTTTGCGCAGTTCCACTATTTTTGCCATAACTTCTAGGCTATTTGTTCCGATTTGGCCGATTCAAGCGGCGTTGGAAACCTTATTCCAAGTGCTATCCCCCAAAAATTCAAAATCCACTTTTCCTATTATTTTGCTTTACGAGAACTTCGTGAGAGTACAAAACAAGCGAAAAGTGACTATTTTGGGGCGTATTCGGCCGATTTACCCGCGATCTGGGCCTTCAAATTACGCAAACTCACTTTAAAATGCCATAAGTACATGTGAATGTGCTTAATGTGCGAAAAAATCAACATTTCGTTTCGGAAGATTTTTCAGCCCCCGAACCCCTAGGGGTATCCCTAGGGCCCAATCCCGAAAATTGAAACTCTTTGTTCGGCACGATGGATAGGAATTCCAATCATTAGGGGTCTTAGGCCTTTAGATAAGAATTCTGTGGACATAAAGATCGACCGAATCGGGCGACTAACGAAGAAGTTTATGGCCAATATAGTTATTAGCCCAGGCCCCTAGGGAGTACTCCTAGGGCCCGGCCCCAAAATTGGAGCTCTTTGTTCAGCACTGATGGATAGGAATTCAAATCATGCGGGGTTTTGGGCCTTTAGATAAGGATTCCATCGACATAAAGATCGACCGAATCGGGCGAGAAACGAAGAAGTTATGGCCAAAATAGTTTTTGCGTCTGGTCCCGTTTTGCGCATTTCCACTATTTTTGCCATAACTTCTTGGCTATTTGTCCGATTTGGCCGATTCAAGCGGCTGTTGGAAACCTTATTCCAAGGGCTATCCCCAAAAAGTCAAAATCCACTTTTCCTATTATTTAGCTTTACGAGAAACTTCCGTGAGAGTCCAAAACAGGCGAAAAGTGACTATTTTGGGGCATATTCGGCCGAATTTACCCGCGATCTTGGGCCTTCAAATTACGCAAGCTCACTTTAAAATGCCATAAGTACATGTGAATGTGCTAATGTGCGAAAAATTCAACACTTTCATTTCGGACGATTTTTCAGCACCCGAACCCCTAGGGGTCCCTAGGGCCCGGCCCGAAAATTAAAACTCTTTGTTCGGCACGATGGATAGGAATTCCGATCATTAGGGGTCTTAGGCCTTTAGATAAGGATTCTGTGGACATAAAGATCGACCGAATCGGGCGAGTGACGAAGAAGTTATGGCCAAAATAGTTTTTAGCCTAGGCCCCTAGGGGGTACTCCTAGGGCCCGGCCCAAAAATTGGAGCTCTTTCTTCAGCACGATGGATAGGAATTCTAATCATGCAGGGTCTTGGGCCTTTAGATAAGGATTCCGTCGACATAAAGATCGACCGAATCGGGTGAGAAACGAAGAAGTTATGGCCAAAATAGTTTTTGCGTAGGGTCCAGTTTTGCGCAGTTCCACTATTTTTGCCATAACTTCTAGGCTATTTGTTCGATTTGGCCGATTCAAGCGGCGTTGGAAACCTTATTCCAAGTGCTATCCCCAAAAAGTCAAAATCCACTTTTGCTATTATTTTGCTTTACGAGAACTTCGTGAGAGTACAAAACAAGCGAAAAGTGACTATTTTGGGGCGTATTCGGCCGATTTACCCGCGATCTGGGCCTTAAATTACGCAAACTCACTTTAAAATGCCATAAGTACATGTGAATGTGCTAATGTGCGAAAAAATCAACATTTCGTTTCGGAAGATTTTTCAGCCCCTGAACCCCTAGGGGTATCCCTAGGGCCCATCCCGAAAATTGAAACTCTTTGTTCGGCACGATGGATAGGAATTCCAATCATTAGGGATCTTAGGCCTTTAGATAAGAATTCTATGGACATAAAGATCGACCGAATCGGGCGACTAACGAAGAAGTTATGGCCAATATAGTTTTTAGCCTAGGCCCCTAGGGGGTACTCCTAGGGCCCGGCCCAAAAATTGGAGCTCTTTGTTCAGCACGATGGATAGGAATTCAATCATGCGGGGTTTTGGGCCTTTAGATAAGGATTCCGTCGACATAAAGATCGACCGAATCGGGCGAGAAACGAAGAAGTTATGGCCAAAATAGTTTTTGCGTCGAGTCCCGTTTTGCGCAGTTTCCACTATTTTTGCCATAACTTCTTGGCTATTTGTCCGATTTGGCCGATTCAAGCGGCGTTGGAAACCTTATTCCAAGGGCTATCCCCCAAAAAGTTCAAAATCCACTTTTCCTATTATTTTGCTTTACTGAGAACTTCGTGAGAGTCCAAAACAGGCGAAAAGTGACTATTTTGGGGCATATTCGGCCGAATTTACCCGCGATTGGGCCTTCAAATTACGCAAGCTCACTTTAAAATGCCATAAGTACATGTGAATGTGCTAATGTGCGAAAAATTCAACACTTTCATTTCGGACGATTTTTCAGCACCCGAACCCCTAGGGGTCCCTAGGGCCCGGCCCGAAAATTAAAACTCTTTGTTCGGCACGATGGATAGGAATTCCGATCATTAGGGGTCTTAGGCCTTTAGATAAGGATTCTGTGGACATAAAGATCTGACCGAATCGGGCGAGTGACGAAGAAGTTATGGCCAAAATAGTTTTTAGCCTAGGCCCCTAGGGGGTACTCCTAGGGCCCGGCCCAAAAATTGGAGCTCTTTGTTCAGCACGATGGATAGGAATTCTAATCATGCGGGGTCTTGGGCCTTTAGATAAGGATTCCGTCGACATAAAGATCGACCGAATCGGGTGAGAAACGAAGAAGTTATGGCCAAAATAGTTTTTGCGTAGGGTCCAGTTTTGCGCAGTTCCACTATTTTTGCCATAACTTCTAGGCTATTTGTTCGATTTGGCCGATTCAAGCGGCGTTGGAAACCTTATTCCAAGTGCTATCCCCCAAAAAGTCAAAATCCACTTTTGCTATTATTTTTCTTTACGAGAACTTCGTGAGAGTCCAAAACAAGCGAAAAGTGACTATTTTGGGGCGTATTCGGCCGATTTACCCGCGATCTGGGCCTTCAAATTACGCTAACTCACTTTAAAATGCCATAAGTACATGTGAATGTGCTAATGTGCGAAAAAATCAACACTTCGTTTCGGACGATTTTTCAGCCCCCGAACCCCTAGGGGTCCCTAGGGCCCAGCCCGAAAATTGAAAACTCTTTGTTCGGCACGATGGATAGGAATTCCGATCATTAGGGGTCTTAGGCCTTTAGATAAGGATTCTGTGGACATAAAGATCGACCGAATCGGGCGAGTAACGAAGAAGTTATGGCCAAAATAGTTTTTAGCCCAGGCCCCTAGGGGGTACTCCTAGGGCCCGGCCCAAAAATTGGAGCTCTTTGTTCAGCACGATGGATAGGAATTCTAATCATGCGGGGTCTTGGGCCTTTAGATAAGGATTCCGTCGACATAAAGATCGACCGAATCGGGTGAGAAACGAAGAAGTTATGGCCAAAATAGTTTTTGCGTCGGGTCCCGTTTTGCGCAGTTCCACTATTTTGCCATAACTTCTAGGCTATTTGTCCGATTTGGCCGATTCAAGCGGCGTTGGAAACCTTATTCCAAGGGCTATCCCCCAAAAAGTCAAAATCCACTTTTCCTATTATTTTGCTTTACGAGAACTTCGTGAGAGTCCAAAACAGGCGAAAAAGTGACTATTTTGGGGCAGTATTCGGCCGAATTTACCCGCGATCTGGGCCTTCAAATTACGCAAGCTCACTTTAAAATGCCATAAGTACATGTGAATGTGCTAATGTGCGAAAAATTCAACATTTCATTTCGGACGATTTTTCAGCACCCGAACCCCTAGGGGTTCCCTAGGGCCCGGCCCGAAAATTAAACTCTTTGTTCGGCACGATGGATAGGAATTCCGATCATTAGGGGTCTTAGGCCTTTAGATAAGGATTCTGTGGACATAAAGATCGACCGAATCGGGCGAGTAACGAAGAAGTTATGGCCAAAATAGTTTTTAGCCCTAGGCCCCTAGGGGGTACTCCTAGGGCCCGGCCCAAAAATTGGAGCTCTTTGTTCAGCACGATGGATAGGAATTCTAATCATGCGGGGTCTTGGGCCTTTAGATAAGGATTCCGTCGACATAAAGATCGACCGAATCGGGTGAGAAACGAAGAAGTTATGGCCAAAATAGTTTTTGCTTCGGGTCCCGTTTTGCGCAGTTCCACTATTTTTGCCATAACTTCTTAGGCTATTTGTTCCGATTTGGCCGATTCAAGCGGCGTTGGAAACCTTATTCCAAGGGCTATCCCCCAAAAAGTCAAAATCCACTTTTCCTATTATTTTGCTTTACGAGAACTTCGTGAGAGTCCAAAACAAGGCGAAAAGTGACTATTTTGGGGCGTATTCGGCCGATTTACCCGCGATCTGGGCCTTCAAATTACGCAAGCTCACTTTAAAATGCATAAGTACATGTGAATGTGCTAATGTGCGAAAAAATCAACATTTCATTTCGGAAGATTTTTCAGCCCCCGAACCCCTAGGGGTACCCCTAGGGCCCGACCCGAAAATTGAAAACTCTTTGTTCGGCACGATGGATAGGAATTCCGATCATTAGGGGTCTTAGGCCTTTAGATAAGAATTCTGTGGACATAAAGATCGACCGAATCGGGCGAGTAACGAAGAAGTTATGGCCAAAATAGTTTTTAGCCCAGGCACCTAGGGGGTACTCCTAGGGCCCGGCCCAAAAATTGGAGCTCTTTGTTCAGCACTGATGGATAGGAATTCTAATCATGCGGGGTCTTGGGCCTTTAGATAAGGATTCCGTCGACATAAAGATCGACCGAATCGGGCTGAGAAACGAAGAAGTTATGGCCAAAATAGTTTTTGCGTAGGGTCCAGTTTTGCGCAGTTCCACTATTTTTGCCATAACTTCTAGGCTATTTGTTCGATTTGGCCGATTCAAGCGGCGTTGGAAACCTTATTCCAAGGGCTATCCCCAAAAAGTCAAAATCCACTTTTCCTATTATTTTTCTTTACGAGAACTTCGTGAGAGTCCAAAACAGCGAAAAGTGACTATTTTGGGGCGTATTCGGCCGATTTACCCGCGATCTGGGCCTTCAAATTACGCAAGCTCACTTTAAAATGCCATAAGTACATGTGAATGTGCTAATGTGCGAAAAATCAACATTTCGTTTCGGAAGATTTTTCAGCCCCCGAACCCCTAGGGGTATCCCCTAGGGCCCAGACCCGAAAATTAAACTCTTTGTTCGGCACGATGGATAGGAATTCCAATCATTAGGGGTCTTAGGCCTTTAGATAAGAATTCTGTGGACATAAAGATCGACCGAATCGGGCGACTAACGAAGAAGTTATGGCCAAATAGTTTTTAGCCCAGGCCCTAGGGGTACTCCTAGGGCCCGGCCCAAAAATTGGAGCTCTTTGTTCAGCACTGATGGATAGGAATTCAATCATGCTGGGTCTTGGGCCTTTAGATAAGGATTCCGTCGACATAAAGATCGACCGAATCGGGCGAGAAACGAAGAAGTTATGGCCAAAATAGTTTTTGCGTCAGGGTCCCGTTTTGCGCAGTTCCACTATTTTTGCCATAACTTCTATGCTATTTGTCCGATTTGGCCGATTCAAGCGGCGTTGGAAACCTTATTCCAAGGGCTATCCCCCAAAAAGTCAAAATCCACTTTTTCCTATTATTTTGCTTTACGAGAACTTCGTGAGAGTCCAAAACAGGCGAAAAGTGACTATTTTGGGGCGTATTCGGCCGAATTTACCCGCGATCTGGGCCTTCAAATTACGCAAGCTCACTTTAAAATGCCATAAGTACATGTGAATGTGCTAATGTGCGAAAAATCAACATTTCAGTTTCGGAAGATTTTTCAGCCCCCGAACCCCTAGGGGTACCCCTAGGGCCCGGCCCGAAAATTTGAAACTCTTTGTTCGGCACGAATGGATAGGAATTCCGATCATTAGGGGTCTTAGGCCTTTAGATAAGGATTCTGTGGACATAAAGATCGACCGAATCGGGCGAGTAACGAAGAAGTTATGGCCAAAATAGTTTTTAGCCCAGGCCCCTAGGGGGTACTCCTAGGGCCCCGGCCCAAAAATTGGAGCTCTTTGTTCAGCACTGATGGATAGGAATTCTAATCATGCGGGGTCTTGGGCCTTTAGATAAGGATTCCGTCGACATAAAGATCGACCGAATCGGGTGAGAAACGAAGAAGTTATGGCCAAAATAGTTTTTGCGTAGGGTCCAGTTTTGCGCAGTTCCACTATTTTTGCCATAACTTCTAGGCTATTTGTTCGATTTGGCCGATTCAAGCGGCGTTGGAAACCTTATTCCAAGTGCTATCCCCCAAAAGTCAAATCCACTTTTGCTATTATTTTCTTTACGAGAACTTCGTGAGAGTCCAAAACAAGCGAAAAGTGACTATTTTTGGGGCGTATTCGGCCGATTTACCCGCGATCTGGGCCTTCAAATTACGCAAACTCACTTTAAAATGCCATAAGTACCATGTGAATGTGCTAATGTGCGAAAAAATCAACATTTCGTTTCGGAAGATTTTTCAGCCCCCGAACCCCTAGGGGTATCCCTAGGGCCCGACCCGAAAATTGAAACTCTTTGTTCGGCACGATGGATAGGAATTCCAATCATTAGGGGTCTTAGGCCTTTAGATAAGAATTCTGTGGACATAAAGATCGACCGAATCGGGCGACTAACGAAGAAGTTATGGCCAATATAGTTTTTAGCCCAGGCCCCTAGGGGGTACTCCTAGGGCCCGGCCCAAAATTGGAGCTCTTTGTTCAGCACGATGGATAGGAATTCAAATCATGCGGGGTTTGGGCCTTTAGATAAGGATTCCATAGACATAAAGATCGACCAAATCGGGCGAGAAACGAAGAAGTTATGGCCAAAATAGTTTTTGCTTCGGGTCCCGTTTGCGCAGTTCCACTATTTTTGCCATAACTTCTTGGCTATTTGTCCGATTTGGCCGATTCAAGCGGCGTTGGAAACCTTATTCCAAGGGCTATCCCCCAAAAAGTCAAAATCCACTTTTCCTATTATTTGCTTTACGAGAACTTCCTGAGAGTCCAAAACAGGCGAAAAGTGACTATTTTGGGGCGTATTCGGCCGAATTTACCCGCGATCTGGGCCTTCAAATTACGCAAGCTCACTTTAAAATGCCATAAGTACATGTGAATGTGCTAATGTGCGAAAAATTCAACATTTCGTTTCGGACGATTTTTCAGCCCCCGAACCCCTAGGGGTACCCCTAGGGCCCGGCCCGAAAATTAAACTCTTTGTTCGGCACGATGGATAGGAATTCCGATCATTAGGGTCTTAGCCTTTAGATAAGGATTCTGTGGACATAAAGATCGACCGAATCGGGCGAGTACGAAGAAGTTATGGCCAAAATAGTTTTTTAGCCCAGGCTCCCTAGGGGTTACTCCTAGGGCCCGGCCCAAAAATTGGAGCTCTTTGTCAGCACGATGGATAGGAATTCTCAATCATGCGGGGTCTTGGGCCTTTAGATAAGGATTCCGTCGACATAAAGTCGACCGAATCGGGCGAGAAACGAAGAAGTTATGGCCAAAATAGTTTTGAGTAGGGTCCAGTTTTGCGCAGTTCCACTATTTTTTGCCATAACTTCTAGGCTATTTGTCCGATTATGGCCGATTCAAGCGGCGTTGGAAACCTTATTCCAAGGGCTATCCCCCAAAAAGTCAAAATCCACTTTTCCTATTATTTTTCTTTACGAGAACTTCGTGAGAGTCCAAACAAGCGAAAAAAGTGACTATTTTGGGGCGTATTCGGCCGATTTACCCGCGATCCTGGGCCTTCAAATTACGCAAGCTCACTTTAAAATGCCATAAGTACATGTGAATGTGCTAATGTGCGAAAAATCAACATTTCGTTTCGGAAGATTTTTCAGCCCCCGAACCCCTAGGGTATCCCTAGGGCCCGACCCGAAAATTGAAACTCTTTGTTCGGCACGATGGATAGGAATTCCGATCATTAGGGTCTTAGGCCTTTAGATAAGAATTCTGTGGACATAAAGATCGACCGAATCGGGCGACGTAACGAAGAAGTTATGGCCAATAATAGTTTTTAGCCCAGGCACCTAGGGAGGTTACTCCTAGGGGCCCGGCCCAAAAATTAGAAGCTCTTTGTTCAGCACTGATGGATAGGTATTCTCAATCATGCGGGGTCTTGGGCCTTTAGATAAGGATTCCGTCGACATAAAGATCGACCGAATCGGTGAGAAACGAAGAAGGTTATGGCCAAATAGTTTTTGCGTCGGGTCCAGTTTTGCGCAGTTCCACTATTTTTGCCATAACTTCTAGGCTATTGTCCGATTTGGCCGATTCAAGCGGCGTTGGAACCTTATTCCAAGTGCTATCCCCAAAAAGTCAAAATCAACTTTTGCTATTATTTTGCTTTACGAGAACTTCGTGAGAGTCCAAAACAAGCGAAAAGTGACTATTTTGGGGCAGTATTCGGCCGAATTTACCCGCGATCTGGGCCTTCAAATTACGTCAAGCTCAATTTAAAATGCCATAAGTACACATGTGAATGTGCTAATGTGCGAAAAAATCAACACTTTCGTTTCGGAAGATTTTCAGCCCCGAACCCCTAGGGGTATCCCTAGAGCCCAACCCGAAAATTGAAACTCTTTGTTCGGCACGATGGATAGGAATTCCAATCATTAGGGGTCTTAGGCCTTTAGATAAGAATTCTGTGGACATAAAGATCGACCGAATCGGGCGACTAACGAAGAAGTTATGGCCAATATAGTTTTTAGCCCAGGCCCTTAGGGGGTACTCCTAGGGCCCGGCCCAAAAATTGGAGCTCTTTGTTCAGCACGATGGATAGGAATTCAAATCATGCGGGGTTTTGGGCCTTTAGATAAGGATTCCATAGACATAAAGATCGACCAAATCGGGCGAGAAACGAAGAAGTTATGGCCAAAATAGTTTTTGCTTCGGGTCCCGTTTTGCGCAGTTCCACTATTTTTGCCATAACTTCTTGGCTATTTGTCCGATTTGGCGATTCATGCGGCGTTGGAAACCTTATTCCAAGGGCTATCCCCCAAAAAGTCAAATCCACTTTTCCTATTATTTTGCTTTACGGGAACTTCGTGAGAGACAAAACAGGCGAAAAGTGACTATTTTGGGGCGTATTCGGCCGATTTACCCGCGATCTGCGCCTTCAAATTACGCAAGATCACTTTAAAATGCCATAATTACATGTGAATGTGTTAATGTGCGAAAAAATCAACATTTCGTTTCAGAAGATTTTTCAGCCCCCGAACCCTTGGGGTACCCCTAGGGCCCGACCCGAAAATTGAAACTCTTTGTTCGGCACGATGGATAGGAATTCCGATAATTAAGGGTCTTAGGCCTTTAGATAAGAATTCTTTGGACATAAAGATCGACCGAATCGGGCGACTAACAAAGAAGTATGGCCAAAATAGTTTTTAGCCTAGGCTCCAAGGGGGTACTCCTAGGGCCCGGCCCAAAAATTGGAGCTCTTTGTTCAGCATGATGGATAGGAATTCCAATCATGCGGGGTCTTGCGCATTTAGATAAGGATTCTGTCGACATAAAGATCGACCGAATCGGGCGAGAAACGAAGAAGTTATGGCCAAAATAGTTTTTGCGTAGGGTACCATTTTGCGCAGTTCCACTATTTTTGCCATAACTTCTAGGCTATTTGTCCGATTTGGTCGATTAAAGCGGCGTTGGAAACCTTATTCCAAGGGCTATCCCCCAAAAGTCAAAATCCACTTTTCCTATTATTTGCTTTACGAGAACTTCGTGAGAGTCCAAAACAGGCGAAAAGTGACTATTTTGGGGCGTATTCGGCCGATTTACCCGCGATCTGGGCCTTCAAATTACGCAAGATCACTTTAAAAATGCCATAAGTACATGTGAATGTGCTAATGCAAAAAATCAAACATTTCGTTCAGAAGATTTTTCAGCCCCCGAACCCCTAGGGGGTACCCCTAGTGCCCGACCCGAAAATTGAAACTCTTTGTTCGGCACAATGGATAGGAATTCCGATCATTAGGGGTCTTAGGCCTTTAGATAAGGATTCTGTGGATATAAAGATCGACCGAATCGGGCGAGCAGTAACGAAAGTTATGGCCAAAATAGTTTTAGCCCAGGCACCTAGGGGTACTCCTAGGGCCCGGCCCAAAAATTAGAGCTCTTTGTTCAGCATGATGGATAGGTATTCTAATCATGCGGGGTCTTGGGCCTTTAGATAAGGATTCCGTCGATATAAAGATCGAACCGAATCGGGCGAGAAATGAAGAAGTTATGGCCAAATAGTTTTTGCGTCGTGTCCCGTTTTGCGCAGTACACTATTTTTGCCATAACTTCTAGGCTATTGTCTGATTTGGCCGATCAAGCGGCGTTGGAAACCTATTCCAAGGGCTATCCCCAAAAAAGTCAAAATCCACTTTTCCTATTATTTTGCTTTACGAGAACTCGTGAGAGTCCAAAACAGGCGAAAAGTGACTATTTTGGGGCGTATTCGGCCGATTTACCCGCGATCTGGCCTTCAAATTAGCAAGATCACTTTAAAATGCCATAAGTACATGTGAATGGTTAATGTGCGAAAAAATCAACATTTCGTTTCAGAAGATTTTTCAGCCCCCGAACCCCTTGGGGGTACCCCTATGGCCGACCCGAAAATTGAAAATCTTTGTTCGGCACGATGGATAGGAATTCGATCATTAGGGGTCTTAGGCCTTTAGATAAGAATTCTGTGGACATAAAGATCGACCGAAATCGGCGACTAACAAAGAAGTATGGCCAAAATAGTTTTTAGCCCAGGCTCCAAGGGGGTACTCCTAGGG
>CM055960.1:587785-622533 GCA_029490685.1 Schizonepeta tenuifolia
GACGCAAAAAAAACTATTTTGGCCATAACTTCTTCGTTTCTCACCCGATTCGGTCGATCTTTATGTCGACGGAATCCTTATCTAAAGGCCCAAGACCCCGCATGATTAGAATTCCTATCCATCGTGCTGAACAAAGAGCTCCAATTTTTGGGCCGGGCCCTAGGAGTACCCCTTACAGGCCTAGGCTAAAAACTATTTTGGCCATAACTTCTTCGTCACTCGCACGATTCGGTCGATCTTTATGTCCACAGATTCCTTATCTAAAGGCCTAAGACCCCTAATGATCGGAATTCCTATCCATCGTACCGAACAAAGAGTTTTAATTTTCGGGCCGGGCCCTAGGAACCCCTAGGGGTTCAGGGGCTGAAAAATCGTCCGAAATAAGGTGTTGAATTTTTCGCACATTAGCACATTCACATGTACTTCTGGCATTTTAAAGTGAGCTTGCGTAATTTGAAGGCCCAGATCGCGGGTAAATTCGGCCGAATATGCCCCAAAATAGTCACTTTTCGCCTGTTTTGGACTCTCACGAAGTTCTCGTAAAGCACAATAATAGGAAAAGTGGATTTTAACTTTTTGGGGGATAGCCCTTGGAATAAGGTTTCCAACGCCGCTTGAATCGGCCAAATCGGACAAATAGCCAAGATGTTATGGCAAAAATAGTGGAAATACGCAAAACGGGACCCGACGCAAAAACTATTTTGGCCATAACTTCTTCGTTTCTCGCCTGATTCGGTCGATCTTTATGTCGACGGAATCCTTATCTAAAGGCCCAAAACCCCGCATGATTTGAATTCCTATCCATCGTGCTGAACAAAGTGCTCCAATTTTTGGGCCGGGCCCTAGGAGTACCCCCTAGGGGCCTAGGCTAAAAACTATATTGGCCATAACTTCTTCGTTAGTCGCCCAATTCGGTCGATCTTTATGTCCATAGAATTCTTATCTAAAGGCCTAAGACCCCTAATGATTGGAATTCCTATCCATCGTGCCGAACAAAGAGTTTTAATTTTCGGGATGGGCCCTAGGGATACCCCTAGGGGTTCAGGGGCTGAAAAATCTTCCGAAACAAAATGTTGATTTTTTCGCACATTAGAACATTCACATGTACTTATAGCTTTTTAAAGTGAGTTTGCGTAATTTAAAGGCCCAGATCGCGGGTAAATCGGCCGAATACGCCCCAAAATAGTCACTTTTCGCTTGTTTTGTACTCTCACGAAGTTCTCGTAAAGCAAAATAATAGCAAAAGTGGTTTTGACTTTTTGGGGGATTGCACTTGGAATAAGGTTTCCAACACCGCTTGAATCGGCCAAATCGGACAAATAGCCTAGAAGTTATGGCAAAAATAGTGGAACTGCGCAAAACTGGACCCTACGCAAAAACTATTTTGGCCACAACTTCTTCGTTTCTCACCCGATTCGGTCTATCTTTATGTCGACGGAATCCTTATCTAAAGGCCCAAGACCCCGCATGATTAGAATTCCTATCCATCGTGCTGAACAAAGAGCTCCAATTTTTGAGCCGGGCCCTAGGAGTACCCCCTAGGGGCCTGGGCTAAAAACTATTTTGGCCATAACTTCTTCGTTAGTCGCCCGATTCGGTCGATCTTTATGTCCACAGAATCCTTATCTAAAGGCCTAAGACCCCTAATGATCGGAATTCCTATCCATCTTGCCGAACAAAGAGTTTTAATTTTCGGGCCGGGCCCTAGGGACCCCTAGGTGTTCGGGTGCTGAAAAATCGTCCGAAATGAAGTGTTGAATTTTTCGCACATTAGCACATTCACATTTACTTATGGCATTTTAAAGTGAGCTTGCGTAATTTGAAGGCCCAGATCGCGGGTAAATTCGGCCGAATATGCCCCAAAATAGGAAAAGTGGATTTTGACTTTTTGGGGGATAGCCCTTGGAATAAGGTTTCCAACGCCGCTTGAATCGGTCAAATCGGACAAATAGCCAAGAAGTTATGGCAAAAATAGTGGAAATGCGCAAAACGGGACCGACGCAAAAACTATTTTGGCCATAACTTCTTCGTTTCTCGCCCGATTCGGTCGATCTTTATGTCGATGGAATCCTTATCTAAAGGCCCGAAACCCCGCATGATTTGAATTCCTATCCATCGTGCTGAACAAAGAGCTCCAATTTTTGGGCCGGGCCCTAGGAGTACTCCCTAGGGGCCTGGGCTAAAAACTATATTGGCCATAACTTCTTCGTTAGTCGCCCGATTCGGTCGATCTTTATGTCCACAGAATTCTTATCTAAAGGCCTAAGACCCCTAATGATTGGAATTCCTATCCATCGTGCCGAACAAAGAGTTTCAATTTTCGGGATGGGCCCTAGGGAAACCCCTAGGGGTTCGGGGGCTGAAATATCTTCCGAAACGAAATGTTGATTTTTTCGCACATAAGCACATTCACATGTACTTATGGCATTTTAAAGTGAGTTTGCGTAATTTGAAGGCCCAGATCGCGGGTAAATTCGGCCGAATATGCCCCAAAATAGTCACTTTTCGCCTGTTTTGGACTCTCACGAAGTTCTCGTAAAGCACAATAATAGGAAAAGTGGATTTTAACTTTTTGGGGGATAGCCCTTGGAATAAGGTTTCCAACGCCGCTTGAATCGGCCAAATCGGACAAATAGCCAAGAAGTTATGGCAAAAATAGTGGAAATACGCAAAACGGGACCCGACGCAAAAACTATTTTGGCCATAACTTATTCGTTTCTCGCCTGATTCGGTCGATCTTTATGTCGACGGAATCCTTATCTAAAGGCCCAAAACCCCGCATGATTTGAATTCCTATCCATCGTGCTGAACAAAGTGCTCCAATTTTTGGGCCGGGCCCTAGGAGTACCCCCTAGGGGCCTAGGCTAAAAACTATATTGGCCATAACTTCTTCGTTAGTCGCCCGATTCGGTCGATCTTTATGTCCATAGAATTATTATCTAAAGGCCTAAGACCCCTAATGATTGGAATTCCTATCCATCGTGCCGAACAAAGAGTTTTAATTTTCGGGATGGGCCCTAGGGATACCCCTAGGGGTTCAGGGGCTGAAAAATCTTCCGAAACAAAATGTTGATTTTTTCGCACATTAGAACATTCACATGTACATAGGGCATTTTAAAGTGAGCTTGCGTAATTTGAAGGCCCAGATCGCGGGTAAATTCGGCCGAATATGCCCCAAAATAGTCACTTTTCGCCTGTTTTGGACTCTCACGAAGTTCTCGTAAAGCACAATAATAGGAAAAGTGGATTTTAACTTTTTGGGGGATAGCCCTTGGAATAAGGTTTCCAACGCCGCTTGAATCGGCCAAATCGGACAAATAGCCAAGATGTTATGGCAAAAATAGTGGAAATACGCAAAACGGGACCCGACGCAAAAACTATTTTGGCCATAACTTCTTCGTTTCTCGCCTGATTCGGTCGATCTTTATGTCGACGGAATCCTTATCTAAAGGCCCAAAACCCCGCATGATTTGAATTCCTATCCATCGTGCTGAACAAAGTGCTCCAATTTTTGGGCCGGGCCCTAGGAGTACCCCCTAGGGGCCTAGGCTAAAAACTATATTGGCCATAACTTCTTCGTTAGTCGCCCAATTCGGTCGATCTTTATGTCCATAGAATTCTTATCTAAAGGCCTAAGACCCCTAATGATTGGAATTCCTATCCATCGTGCCGAACAAAGAGTTTTAATTTTCGGGATGGGCCCTAGGGATACCCCTAGGGGTTCAGGGGCTGAAAAATCTTCCGAAACAAAATGTTGATTTTTTCGCACATTAGAACATTCACATGTACTTATAGCTTTTTAAAGTGAGTTTGCGTAATTTAAAGGCCCAGATCGCGGGTAAATCGGCCGAATACGCCCCAAAATAGTCACTTTTCGCTTGTTTTGTACTCTCACGAAGTTCTCGTAAAGCAAAATAATAGCAAAAGTGGTTTTGACTTTTTGGGGGATTGCACTTGGAATAAGGTTTCCAACACCGCTTGAATCGGCCAAATCGGACAAATAGCCTAGAAGTTATGGCAAAAATAGTGGAACTGCGCAAAACTGGACCCTACGCAAAAACTATTTTGGCCACAACTTCTTCGTTTCTCACCCGATTCGGTCTATCTTTATGTCGACGGAATCCTTATCTAAAGGCCCAAGACCCCGCATGATTAGAATTCCTATCCATCGTGCTGAACAAAGAGCTCCAATTTTTGAGCCGGGCCCTAGGAGTACCCCCTAGGGGCCTGGGCTAAAAACTATTTTGGCCATAACTTCTTCGTTAGTCGCCCGATTCGGTCGATCTTTATGTCCACAGAATCCTTATCTAAAGGCCTAAGACCCCTAATGATCGGAATTCCTATCCATCTTGCCGAACAAAGAGTTTTAATTTTCGGGCCGGGCCCTAGGGACCCCTAGGTGTTCGGGTGCTGAAAAATCGTCCGAAATGAAGTGTTGAATTTTTCGCACATTAGCACATTCACATTTACTTATGGCATTTTAAAGTGAGCTTGCGTAATTTGAAGGCCCAGATCGCGGGTAAATTCGGCCGAATATGCCCCAAAATAGTCACTTTTCGCCTGTTTTGGACTCTAACGAAGTTCTCGTAAAGCAAAATAATAGGAAAAGTGG
This sequence comes from Schizonepeta tenuifolia, assembly GCA_029490685.1. Lineage (NCBI taxonomy): Eukaryota > Viridiplantae > Streptophyta > Magnoliopsida > Lamiales > Lamiaceae > Schizonepeta > Schizonepeta tenuifolia. Next base: position 592,398 of record CM055960.1, read on the forward strand.
ATTTTGACTTTTTGGGGGATAGCCCTTGGAATAAGGTTTCCAACGCCGCTTGAATCGGTCAAATCGGACAAATAGCCAAGAAGTTATGGCAAAAATAGTGGAAATGCGCAAAACGGGACCGACGCAAAAACTATTTTGGCCATAACTTCTTCGTTTCTCGCCCGATTCGGTCGATCTTTATGTCGATGGAATCCTTATCTAAAGGCCCGAAACCCAGCATGATTTGAATTCCTATCCATCGTGCTGAACAAAGAGCTCCAATTTTTGGGCCGGGCCCTAGGAGTACTCCCTAGGGGCCTGGGCTAAAAACTATATTGGCCATAACTTCTTCGTTAGTCGCCCGATTCGGTCGATCTTTATGTCCACAGAATTCTTATCTAAAGGCCTAAGACCCCTAATGATTGGAATTCCTATCCATCGTGCCGAACAAAGAGTTTCAATTTTCGGGATGGGCCCTAGGGAAACCCCTAGGGGTTCGGGGGCTGAAATATCTTCCGAAACGAAATGTTGATTTTTTCGCACATAAGCACATTCACATGTACTTATGGCATTTTAAAGTGAGATTGCGTAATTTGAAGGCCCAGATCGCGGGTAAATTCGGCCGAATATGCCCCAAAATAGTCACTTTTTGCCTGTTTTGGACTCTCACGAAGTTCTCGTAAAGCACAATAATAGGAAAAGTGGATTTTAACTTTTTGGGGGATAGCTCTTGGAATAAGGTTTCCAACGCCGCTTGAATCGGCCAAATCGGACAAATAGCCAAGAAGTTATGGCAAAAATAGTGGAAATACGCAAAACGGGACCCGACGCAAAAACTATTTTGGCCATAACTTATTCGTTTCTCGCCTGATTCGGTCGATCTTTATGTCGACGGAATCCTTATCTAAAGGCCCAAAACCCCGCATGATTTGAATTCCTATCCATCGTGCTGAACAAAGTGCTCCAATTTTTGGGCCGGGCCCTAGGAGTACCCCCTAGGGGCCTAGGCTAAAAACTATATTGGCCATAACTTCTTCGTTAGTCGCCCTATTCGGTCGATCTTTATGTCCATAGAATTATTATCTAAAGGCCTAAGACCCCTAATGATTGGAATTCCTATCCATCGTGCCGAACAAAGAGTTTTAATTTTCGGGATGGGCCCTAGGGATACCCCTAGGGGTTCAGGGGCTGAAAAATCTTCCGAAACAAAATGTTGATTTTTTCGCACATTAGAACATTCACATGTACATAGGGCATTTTAAAGTGAGCTTGCGTAATTTGAAGGCCCAGATCGCGGGTAAATTCGGCCGAATATGCCCCAAAATAGTCACTTTTCGCCTATTTTGGACTCTCATGAAGTTCTCGTAAAGCAAAATAATAGGAAAAGTAGATTTTGACATTTTGGAGGATAGCCCTTGGAATAATGTTTCCAACGCCGCTTGAATCGGCCAAATCGGACAAATAGCCTAGAAGTTATGGTAAAAATAGTGGAACTGCGCAAAACGGGACCCGACGCAAAAACTATTTTGGCCATAACTTCTTCGTTTCTCACCCGATTCGGTCGATCTTTATGTCGACGGAATCCTTATCTAAAGGCCAAAGACCCCGCATGATTAGAATTCCTATCCATCGTGCTGAACAAAGAGCTCCAATTTTTGGGCCGGGCCCTAGGAGTACCCCCTACGGGCCTAGGCTAAAAACTATTTTGGCCATAACTTCTTCGTCACTCGCACGATTCGGTCGATCTTTATGTCCACAGAATCCTTATCTAAAGGCCTAAGACCCCTAATGATTGGAATTCCTATCCATCGTGCCGAACAAAGAGTTTTAATTTTCGGGATGGGCCCTAGGGATACTCCTAGGGGTTCGGGTGCTGAAAAATCGTCCGAAATGAAGTGTTGAATTTTTCGCACATTAGCACATTCACATTTACTTATGGCATTTTAAAGTGAGCTTGCGTAATTTGAAGGCCCAGATCGCGGGTAAATTCGGCCGAATATGTCCCAAAATAGTCACTTTTCGCCTGTTTTGGACTCTCACGAAGTTCTCGTAAAGCAAAATAATAGGAAAAGTGTATTTTGACTTTTTGGGGGTTAGCCCTTGGAATAAGGTTTCCAACGCCGCTTGAATCGGCCAAATCGGACAAATAGCCAAGAAGTTATGGCAAAAATAGTGGAAATGCGCAAAACGGGACCGACGCAAAAACTATTTTGGCCATAACTTCTTCGTTTCTCGCCCGATTCGGTCGATCTTTATGTCGACGGAATCCTTATCTAAAGGCCCGAAACCCCGCATGATTTGAATTCCTATCCATCGTGCTGAACAAAGAGCTCCAATTTTTGGGCCGGGCCCTAGGAGTACTCCCTAGGGGCCTGGGCTAAAAACTTTATTGGCCATAACTTCTTCGTTAGTCGCCCGATTCGGTCGATCTTTATGTCCACAGAATTCTTATCTAAAGGCCTAAAACCACTAATGATTGGAATTCCTATCCATCGTGCCGAACAAAGAGTTTCAATTTTCGGGATGGGCCCTAGGGATACCCCTAGGGGTTCGGGGGCTGAAATATCTTCCGAAACGAAATGTAGATTTTTTCGCACATAAGCACATTCACATGTACTTATAGCATTTTAAAGTGAGTTTGCGTAATTTGAAGGCCCAGATCGCGGGTAAATCGGCCGAATACGCCCCAAAATAGTCACTTTTCGCTTGTTTTGTACTCCCACGAAGTTCTCGTAAAGCAAAATAATAGCAAAAGTGGATTTTGACTTTTTGGGGGATAGCACTTGGAATAAGGTTTCCAACGCCGCTTGAATCGGCCAAATCGGACAAATAGCCTAGAAGTTATGGTAAAAATAGTGGAACTGCGCAAAACTGGACCCTACGCAAAAACTATTTTGGCCATAACTTCTTCGTTTCTCACCCGATTCGGTCGATCTTTATATCGACGGAATCCTTATCTAAAGGCCCAAGACCCCGCATGATCAGAATTCCTATCCATCGTGCTGAACAAAGAGATCCAATTTTTGAGCCGGGCCCTAGGAGTACCCCCAAGGGGCCTGGGCTAAAAACTATTTTGGCCATAACTTCTTCGTCACTCGCCCGATTCGGTCGATCTTTATGTCCACAGAATCCTTATCTAAAGGCCTAAGACCCCTAATGATCGGAATTCCTATCCATTGTGTCGAACAAAGAGTTTTAATTTTCGGGCCGGGCCCTAGGGAACCATTGGGGTTCGGGTGCTGAAAAATCGTCCGAAATGAAATGTTGAATTTTTCGCACATTAGCACATTCACATGTACTTAGGGCATTTTAAAGTGAGCTTGCGTAATTTGAAGGCCCAGATCGCAGGTAAATTCGGCCGAATATGCCCCAAAATAGTCACTTTTCGCCTGTTTTGGACTCTCACGACGTTCTCGTAAAGCAAAATAATAGGAAAAGTGGATTTTGACTTTTTGGAGGATAGCCCTTGGAATAAGGTTTCCAACGCCGCTTGAATCGGCCAAATCGGACAAATAGCCAAGAAGTTATGGCAAAAATAGTGGAAATACGCAAAACGGGACCCGACGCAAAAACTATTTTGGCCATAACTTCTTCGTTTCTCGCCTGATTCGGTCGATCTTTATGTCGACGGAATCCTTATCTAAAGGCCCAAAACCCCGCATGATTTGAATTCCTATCCATCGTGCTGAACAAAATGCTCCAATTTTTGGGCCGGGCCCTAGGAGTACCCCCTAGGGGCCTAGGCTAAAAACTATATTGGCCATAACTTCTTCGTTAGTCGCCCGATTCGGTCGATCTTTATGTCCATAGAATTCTTATCTAAAGTCTAAGACCCCTAATGATTGGAATTCCTATCCATCGTGCCGAACAAAGAGTTTTAATTTTCGGGATGGGCCCTAGGGATACCCCTAGGGGTTCAGGGGCTGAAAAATCTTCCGAAACAAAATGTTGATTTTTTCGCACAATAGAATATTCACATGTACTTAGGGCATTTTAAGTTGAGCTTGCGTAATTTGAAGGCCCAGATCGCGGGTAAATTCGGCCGAATATGCCCCAAAATAGTCACTTTTCGCCTGTTTTGGACTCTCACGAAGTTCTCGTAAAGCAAAATAATAGGAAAAGTGGATTTTGACTTTTTGGAGGATAGCCCTTGGAATAAGGTTTCCAACGCCGCTTGAATCGGCCAAATCGGACAAATAGCCTACAAGTTATGGTAAAAATAGTGGAACTGCGCAAAACGGGACCCGACGCAAAAACTATTTTGGCCATAACTTCTTCGTTTCTCACCCGATTCGGTCGATCTTTATGTCGACGGAATCCTTATCTAAAGGCCCAAGACCCCGCATGATTAGAATTCCTATCCATCGTGCTGAACAAAGAGCTCCAATTTTTGGGCCGGGCCCTAGGAGTACCCCCTACGGGCCTAGGCTAAAAACTATTTTGGCCATAACTTCTTCGTCACTCGCACGATTCGGTCGATCTTTATGTCCACAGAATCCTTATCTAAAGGCCTAAGACCCCTAATGATCGGAATTCCTATCCATCGTACCGAACAAAGAGTTTTAATTTTCGGGCCAGGCCCTAGGAACCCCTAGGGGTTCGGGTGCTGAAAAATCGTCCGAAATAAGGTGTTGAATTTTTCGCACATTAGCACATTCACATGTACTTATGGCATTTTAAAGTGAGCTTGCGTAATTTGAAGGCCCAGATCGCGGGTAAATTCGGCCGAATATGCCCCAAAATAGTCACTTTTCGCCTGTTTTGGACACTCACGAAGTTCTCGTAAAGCACAATAATAGGAAAAGTGGATTTTAACTTTTTGGGAGATAGCCCTTGGAATAAGGTTTCCAACGCCGCTTGAATCGGCCAAATCGGACAAATAGCCAAGAAGTTATGGCAAAAATAGTGGAAATACCCAAAACGGGACCCGACGCAAAAACTATTTTGGCCATAACTTCTTCGTTTCTCGCCTGATTCGGTCGATCTTTATATCGACGGAATCCTTATCTAAAGGCCCAAGACCCCGCATGATTAGAATTCCTATCCATCGTGCTGAACAAAGAGCTCCAATTTTTGGGCCGGGCCCTAGGAGTACCCCCTAGGGGCCTAGGCTAAAAACTATATTGGCCATAACTTCTTCGTTAGTCGCCCGATTCGGTCGATCTTTATGTCCATAGAATTCTTATCTAAAGTCTAAGACCCCTAATGATTGGAATTCCTATCCATCGTGCCGAACAAAGAGTTTTAATTTTCGGGATGGGCCCTAGGGATACCCCTAGGGGTTCAGGGGCTGAAAAATCTTCCGAAACAAAATGTTGATTTTTTCGCACAATAGAACATTCACATGTACTTAGGGCATTTTAAAGTGAGCTTGCGTAATTTGAAGGCCCAGATCGCGGGTAAATTCGGCCGAATATGCCCCAAAATAGTCACTTTTCGCCTGTTTTGGACTCTCACGAAGTTCTCGTAAAGCAAAATAATAGGAAAAGTGGATTTTGACTTTTTGGAGGATAGCCCTTGGAATAAGGTTTCCAACGCCGCTTGAATCGGCCAAATCGGACAAATAGCCTAGAAGTTATGGTAAAAATAGTGGAACTGCGCAAAACGGGACCCGACGCAAAAACTATTTTGGCCATAACTTCTTCGTTTCTCACCCGATTCGGTCGATCTTTATGTCGACGGAATCTTTATCTAAAGGCCCAAGACCCCGCATGATTAGAATTCCTATCCATCGTGCTGAACAAAGAGCTCCAATTTTTGGGCCGGGCCCTAGGAGTACCCCCTACGGGCCTAGGCTAAAAACTATTTTGGCCATAACTTCTTCGTCACTCGCACGATTCGGTCGATCTTTATGTCCACAGAATCCTTATCTAAAGGCCTAAGACCCCTAATGATCGGAATTCCTATCCATCGTACCGAACTAAGAGTTTTAATTTTTGGGCCGGGCCCTAGGAACCCCTAGGGGTTCGGGTGCTGAAAAATCGTCCGAAATAAGGTGTTGAATTTTTCGCACATTAGCACATTCACATGTACTTATGGCATTTTAAAGTGAGCTTGCGTAATTTGAAGGCCCAGATCGCGGGTAAATTCGGCCGAATATGCCCCAAAATAGTCACTTTTCGCCTGTTTTGGACACTCACGAAGTTCTCGTAAAGCACAATAATAGGAAAAGTGGATTTTAACTTTTTGGGAGATAGCCCTTGGAATAAGGTTTCCAACGCCGCTTGAATCGGCCAAATCGGACAAATAGCCAAGAAGTTATGGCTAAAATAGTGGAAATACGCAAAACGGGACCCGACGCAAAAACTATTTTGGCCATAACTTCTTCGTTTCTCGCCTGATTCGGTCGATCTTTATGTCGACGGAATCCTTATCTAAAGGCCCAAAACCCCGCATGATTTGAATTCCTATCCATCGTGCTGAACAAAGTGCTCCAATTTTTGGGCCGGGCCCTAGGAGTACCCCCTAGGGGCCTAGGCTAAAAACTATATTGGCCATAACTTCTTCGTTAGTCGCCCGATTCGGTCGATCTTTATGTCCATAGAATTCTTATCTAAAGGCCTAAGACCCCTAATGATTGGAATTCCTATCCATCGTGCCGAACAAAGAGTTTTAATTTTCAGGATGGGCCCTAGGGATACTCCTAGGGGTTCAGGGGCTGAAAAATCTTCCGAAACAAAATGTTGATTTTTTCGCACAATAGAACATTCACATGTACTTAGGGCATTTTAAAGTGAGCTTGCGTAATTTGAAGGCCCAGATCGCGGGTAAATTCGGCCGAATATGCCCCAAAATAGTCACTTTTCGCCTGTTTTGGACTCTCATGAAATTCTCGTAAAGCAAAATAATAGGAAAAGTGGATTTTGACTTTTTGGAGGATAGCCCTTGGAATAAGGTTTCCAACGCCGCTTGAATCGGCCAAATCGGACAAATAGCCTACAAGTTATGGTAAAAATAGTGGAACTGCGCAAAACGGGACCCGACGCAAAAACTATTTTGGCCATAACTTCTTCGTTTCTCACCCGATTCGGTCGATCTTTATGTCGACGGAATCCTTATCTAAAGGCCCAAGACCCCGCATGATTAGAATTCCTATCCATCGTGCTGAACAAAGAGCTCCAATTTTTGGGCCGGGCCCTAGGAGTACCCCCTACGGGCCTAGGCTAAAAACTATTTTGGCCATAACTTCTTCGTCACTCGCACGATTCGGTCGATCTTTATGTCCACAGAATCCTTATCTAAAGGCCTAAGACCCCTAATGATCGGAATTCCTATCCATCGTACCGAACAAAGAGTTTTAATTTTCGGGCCAGGCCCTAGGAACCCCTAGGGGTTCGGGTGCTGAAAAATCGTCCGAAATAAGGTGTTGAATTTTTCGCACATTAGCACATTCACATGTACTTATGGCATTTTAAAGTGAGCTTGCGTAATTTGAAGGCCCAGATCGCGGGTAAATTCGGCCGAATATGCCCCAAAATAGTCACTTTTCGCCTGTTTTGGACACTCACGAAGTTCTCGTAAAGCACAATAATAGGAAAAGTGGATTTTAACTTTTTGGGAGATAGCCCTTGGAATAAGGTTTCCAACGCCGCTTGAATCGGCCAAATCGGACAAATAGCCAAGAAGTTATGGCAAAAATAGTGGAAATACCCAAAACGGGACCCGACGCAAAAACTATTTTGGCCATAACTTCTTCGTTTCTCGCCTGATTCGGTCGATCTTTATATCGACGGAATCCTTATCTAAAGGCCCAAGACCCCGCATGATTAGAATTCCTATCCATCGTGCTGAACAAAGAGCTCCAATTTTTGGGCCGGGCCCTAGGAGTACCCCCTAGGGGCCTAGGCTAAAAACTATATTGGCCATAACTTCTTCGTTAGTCGCCCGATTCGGTCGATCTTTATGTCCATAGAATTCTTATCTAAAGTCTAAGACCCCTAATGATTGGAATTCCTATCCATCGTGCCGAACAAAGAGTTTTAATTTTCGGGATGGGCCCTAGGGATACCCCTAGGGGTTCAGGGGCTGAAAAATCTTCCGAAACAAAATGTTGATTTTTTCGCACAATAGAACATTCACATGTACTTAGGGCATTTTAAAGTGAGCTTGCGTAATTTGAAGGCCCAGATCGCGGGTAAATTCGGCCGAATATGCCCCAAAATAGTCACTTTTCGCCTGTTTTGGACTCTCACGAAGTTCTCGTAAAGCAAAATAATAGGAAAAGTGGATTTTGACTTTTTGGAGGATAGCCCTTGGAATAAGGTTTCCAACGCCGCTTGAATCGGCCAAATCGGACAAATAGCCTAGAAGTTATGGTAAAAATAGTGGAACTGCGCAAAACGGGACCCGACGCAAAAACTATTTTGGCCATAACTTCTTCGTTTCTCACCCGATTCGGTCGATCTTTATGTCGACGGAATCTTTATCTAAAGGCCCAAGACCCCGCATGATTAGAATTCCTATCCATCGTGCTGAACAAAGAGCTCCAATTTTTGGGCCGGGCCCTAGGAGTACCCCCTACGGGCCTAGGCTAAAAACTATTTTGGCCATAACTTCTTCGTCACTCGCACGATTCGGTCGATCTTTATGTCCACAGAATCCTTATCTAAAGGCCTAAGACCCCTAATGATCGGAATTCCTATCCATCGTACCGAACTAAGAGTTTTAATTTTTGGGCCGGGCCCTAGGAACCCCTAGGGGTTCGGGTGCTGAAAAATCGTCCGAAATAAGGTGTTGAATTTTTCGCACATTAGCACATTCACATGTACTTATGGCATTTTAAAGTGAGCTTGCGTAATTTGAAGGCCCAGATCGCGGGTAAATTCGGCCGAATATGCCCCAAAATAGTCACTTTTCGCCTGTTTTGGACACTCACGAAGTTCTCGTAAAGCACAATAATAGGAAAAGTGGATTTTAACTTTTTGGGAGATAGCCCTTGGAATAAGGTTTCCAACGCCGCTTGAATCGGCCAAATCGGACAAATAGCCAAGAAGTTATGGCTAAAATAGTGGAAATACGCAAAACGGGACCCGACGCAAAAACTATTTTGGCCATAACTTCTTCGTTTCTCGCCTGATTCGGTCGATCTTTATGTCGACGGAATCCTTATCTAAAGGCCCAAAACCCCGCATGATTTGAATTCCTATCCATCGTGCTGAACAAAGTGCTCCAATTTTTGGGCCGGGCCCTAGGAGTACCCCCTAGGGGCCTAGGCTAAAAACTATATTGGCCATAACTTCTTCGTTAGTCGCCCGATTCGGTCGATCTTTATGTCCATAGAATTCTTATCTAAAGGCCTAAGACCCCTAATGATTGGAATTCCTATCCATCGTGCCGAACAAAGAGTTTTAATTTTCAGGATGGGCCCTAGGGATACTCCTAGGGGTTCAGGGGCTGAAAAATCTTCCGAAACAAAATGTTGATTTTTTCGCACAATAGAACATTCACATGTACTTAGGGCATTTTAAAGTGAGCTTGCGTAATTTGAAGGCCCAGATCGCGGGTAAATTCGGCCGAATATGCCCCAAAATAGTCACTTTTCGCCTGTTTTGGACTCTCACGAAGTTCTCGTAAAGCAAAATAATAGGAAAAGTGGATTTTGACTTTTTGGAGGATAGCCCTTGGAATAAGGTTTCCAACGCCGCTTGAATCTGCCAAATCGGACAAATAGCCTAGAAGTTATGGTAAAAATAGTGGAACTGCGCAAAACGGGACCCGACGCAAAAACTATTTTGGCCTTAATTTCTTCGTTTCTCACCCGATTCGGTCGATCTTTATGTCGACGGAATCCTTATCTAAAGGCCCAAGACCTCGCATGATTAGAATTCCTATCCATCGTGCTGAACAAAGAGCTCCAATTTTTGGGCCGAGCCCTAGGAGTACCCCCTAGGGGCCTGGGCTAAAAACTATTTTTGCCATAACTTCTTCGTCACTCGCCCGATTCGGTCGATCTTTATGTCCACATAATCCTTATCTAAAGGCCTAAGACCCTTAAGGATCGGAATTCCTATCTATCGTACCGAACAAAGAGTTTCAATTTTCGGGCTGGGCCCTAGGGACCCCTAGGGGTTCGGGTGCTGAAAAATCGTCCGAAATAAAGTGTTGAATTTTTCGCACATTAGCACATTCACATGTACTTATGGCATTTTAATGTGAGCTTGCGTAATTTGAAGGCCCAGATCGCGGGTAAATTCGGCCGAATATGCCCCAAAATAGTCACTTTTCGCCTGTTTTGGACTCTCACGAAGTTCTCGTAAAGCACAATAATAGGAAAAGTGGATTTTAACTTTTTGGGGGATAGCCCTTGGAATAAGGTTTCCAACGCCGCTTGAATCGGCCAAATCGGACAAATAGCCAAGAAGTTATGGCAAAAATAGTGGAAATGCGCAAAACGGGACCCGACGCAAAAATTATTTTGGCCATAACTTCTTCGTTTCTCGCCGGATTCGGTCGATCTTTATGTCGACGGAATCCTTATCTAAAGGCCCAAGACCCCGCATGATTAGAATTCCTATCCATCGTGCTGAACAAAGAGCTCCAATTTTTGAGCCGGGCCCTAGGAGTACCCCCTAGGGGCCTGGGCTAAAAACTATTTTGGCCATAAATTCTTCGTCACTCGCCCGATTCGGTCGATCTTTATGTCCACAGAATCCTTATCTAAAGGCCTAAGCCCCTAATGATCGGAATTCCTATCCATCGTGTCGAACAAAGAGTTTTAATTTTCGGGCTGGGCCCTAGGGAACCCTAGGGGTTCGGGTGCTGAAAAATCGTCCGAAATGAAATGTTGAATTTTTCGCACATTAGCACATTCACATGTACTTATGGCATTTTAAAGTGAGCTTGCGTAATTTGAAGGCCCAGATCGCGGGTAAATTCGGCCGAATATGCCCCAAAATAGTCACTTTTCGCCTGTTTTGGACTCTCACGAAGTTCTCGTAAAGCAAAATAATAGGAAAAGTGGATTCTGACTTTTTGAAGGATAGCCCTTGGAATAAGGTTTCCAACGCCACATGAATCGGCCAAATCGAACAAATAGCCAAGAAGTTATGGCAAAAATAGTGGAAATGCGCAAAACGGGACCGACGCAAAAACTATTTTGGCCATAACTTCTTCGTTTCTCGCCCGATTCGGTCGATCTTTATGTCGACGGAATCCTTATCTAAAGGCCCAAAACCCCGCATGATTTGAATTCCTATCCATCATGCTGAACAAAGAGCTCCAATTTTTTGGCCGGGCCCTAGGAGTACTCCCTAGGGGCCTGGGCTAAAAACTATATTGGCCATAACTTCTTCGTTAGTCGCCCGATTCGGTCGATCTTTATGTCCTTAGAATTCTTATCTAAAGGCCTAAGACCCATAATGATTGGAATTCCTATCTATCGTACCGAACAAAGAGTTTCAATATTCGGGATGGGCCCTAGGGATACCCCTAGGGGTTCGGGGGCTGAAAAATCTTCCGAAACGAAATGTTGATTTTTTCACACATAAGCACATTCACATGTACTTATGGCATTTTAAAGTGTGTTTGCGTAATTTGAAGGCCCAGATCGCGGGTAAATCGGCCGAATACGCCCCAAAATAGTCACTTTTCGCTTGTTTTGTACTCTCACGAAGTTCTCGTAAAGCAAAATAATAGCAAAAGTGGTTTTGACTTTTTGGGGGATTGCACTTGGAATAAGGTTTCCAACGCCGCTTGAATCGGCCAAATCGGACAAATAGCCTAGAAGTTATGGAAAAAATAGTGGAACTGCGCAAAACTGGAGCCTACGCAAAAACTATTTTGGCCAGAACTTCTTCGTTTCTCACCCGATTCGGTCAATCTTTATGTCGACGGAATCCTTATCTAAAGGCCCAAGACTCCGAATGATTAGAATTCCTATCCATGGTGCTGAACAAAGAGCTCCAATTTTTGAGCCGGGCCCTAGGAGTACCCCCTAGGGGCCTGGGCTAAAAACTATTTTGGCCATAACTTCTTCGTTAGTCGCCAAATTCGGTCGATCTTTATGTCCACAGAATTCTTATCTAAAGGCCTAAGACCCCTAATGATTGGAATTCCTATCCATCGTGCCGAACAAAGAGTTTCAATTTTCGGGATGGGCCCTAGGGATACCCCTAGGGGTTCGGGGGCTGAAAAATCTTCCGAAACGAAATGTTGATTTTTTCACACATAAGCACATTCAAATGTACTTATGGCATTTTAAAGTGAGTTTGCGTAATTTGAAGGCCCAGATCGCGGGTAAATCGGCCGAATACGCCACAAAATAGTCACTTTTCGCTTGTTTTGTACTCTCACGAAGTTCTCGTAAACCAAAATAATAGCAAAAGTGGTTTTGACTTTTTGGGGGATTGCACTTGGAATAAGGTTTCCAACGCCGCTTGAATCGGCCAAATCGGACAAATAGCCTAGAAGTTATGGCAAAAATAGTGGAACTGCGCAAAACTGGAGCCTACGCAAAAACTATTTTGGCCACAACTTCTTCGTTTCTCACCCGATTCGGTCGATCTTTATGTCGACGGAATCCTTATCTAAAGGCCCAAGACTCCGAATGATTAGAATTCCTATCCATCGTGCTGAACAAAGAGCTCCAATTTTTGAGCCGGGCCCTAGGAGTACCCCCTAGGGGCCTGGGCTAAAAACTATTTTGGCCATAACTTCTTCGTTAGTCGCCCGATTCGGTCGATCTTTATGTCCACAGAATTCTTATCTAAAGGCCTAAGACCCCTAATGATTGGAATTCCTATCCATCGTGCCGAACAAAGAGTTTCAATTTTCGGGATGGGCCCTAGGGATACCCCTAGGGGTTCAAGGGCTGAAAAATCTTTCGAAACAAAATGTTGATTTTTTCACACATTAGCACATTCACATGTACTTATGGCATTTTAAAGTGAGTTTGCGTAATTTAAAGGCGCAGATCGCGGGTAAATCGGCCGAATACGCCCCAAAATAGTCACTTTTCGCTTGTTTTGTACTCTCACGAAGTTCTCGTAAAGCAAAATAATAGCAAAAGTGGTTTTGACTTTTTGGGGGATTGCACTTGGAATAAGGTTTCCAACGCCGCTTGAATTGGCCAAATCGGACAAATAGCCTAGATGTTATGGCAAAAATAGTGGAACTGCGCAAAACTGGACCCTACGCAAAAACTATTTTGGCCATAACTTATTCGTCACTCGCCCGATTCGGTCGATCTTTATGTCCACAGAATCCATATCTAAAGGCCTAAGACCACTAATGATCGGAATTCTTATCCATCGTGCCGAACAAAGAGTTTTAATTTTCGGGCCGGGCCCTAGGGAACCCTAGGGGTTCGGGGGCTGAAAAATCGTCCGAAACGAAATGTTGACTTTTTTGCACATTAGCACATTCACATGTACTTATGGCATTTTAAAGTGAGCTTGCGTAATTTGAAGGCCCTGATCGCGGGTAAATCGGCCGAATACGCCCCAAATAGTCACTTTTCGCCTGTTTTGGACTCTCACGAAGTTCTCGTAAAGCAAAATAATAGGAAAAGTGGATTTTGACTTTTTGGGGGATAGCCCTTGGAATAAAGTTTCCAACGCCGCTTGAATCGGCCAAATCGGACAAATAGCCTAGAAGTTATGGCAAAAATAGTGGAACTGCGCAAAACGGGACCCGACGCAAAACTATTTTGGCCATAACTTCTTCGTTACTCGCCTGATTCGGTCGATCTTTATGTCGATGGAATCCTTATCCAAAGGCCCAAGACCCCGCATGATTGGAATTCCTATCCATCGTGCTGAACAAAGACCTACAATTATTGGGCCGGCCCTAGGAGTACCCCCTAAAGGCCTGGGCTAAAAACTATATTGGCCATAACTTATTCGTTAGTGACCAGATTCTGTCGATCTTTATGTCCACAGAATTCTTATCTAAAGGCCTAAGACCCCTAATGATCGGAATTCCTATCTATCGTGCCGAACAAAGAGTTTCAATTTTCGGGCCGGGCCCTAGGGATACCCCTCGGGGTTTGGGGGCTGAAAAATCTTCCGAAACGAAATATTGATTTTTTTCGCACATTAGCATATTCACATGTACTCATGGCATTTTAAAGTTAGCTTGCGTAATTTGAAGGCTCAGATCGCGGGTAAATCGGCCGAATACGCCCCAAAATAGTCACTTTTCGCCTGTTTTGGACTCTCACGAAGTTCTCGTAAAGCAAAATAATAGAAAATGTGGATTTTGACTTTTTGGGGGATATCACTTGGAATAAGGTTTCCAACGCCACTTGAATCGGCCAAATCGGACAAATAGCCTAGAAGTTATGGCAAAAATAGTGGAACTGCGCAAAACGGGACCCGACGCAAAAACTATTTTGGCCATAACTTCTTCGTTTCTCGTCGGATTCGGTCGATCTTTATGTCGACGGAATCCTTATCTAAAGGCCCAAGACCCCGCATGATTAGAATTCCTATCCATCGTGCTGAACAAAGAGCTCCAATTTTTAGGCCGGGCCCTAGGAGTACCCTCTAGGGGTCTGGGCTAAAAACTATTTTGGCCATAACTTCTTCGTTACTCGCCCGATTCGGTCGATCTTTATGTCCACAGAATCCTTATCTAAAGGCCTAAGACCCCTAATGATCGGAATTCCTATCCATCGTGCCGAACAAAGAGTTTTAATTTTTGGGCCGGGCCTTAGGGACCCCTAGGGTTCGGGTGCTGAAAAATTGTCCGAAATGAAATGTTAAATTTTTCGCACATTATCACATTCACATGTACTTATGGCATTTTAAAGTGAGCTTCCATAATTTGAAGGCCCAGATCGCGGGTAAATCGGCTGAATACGCCCCAAAATAGTCACTTTTCGCCTGTTTTGGACTCTCACGAAGTTCTCGTAAAGCAAAATAATAGGAAAAGTGGATTTTGACTTTTTGGGGGATAGCACTTGGAATAAGATTTCCAACGCCGCTTGATTCGGCCAAATCGGACAAATAGCCTTGAAGTTATGGCAAAAATAGTGGAACTGCGCAAAACTGGACCGTACGCAAAAACTATTTTGGCCATAACTTCTTCGTTTCTCGTCCGATTCGGTCGATCTTTATGTCGACGGAATCCTTATCTAAAGGCCCAAGGCCCCGCATGATTAGAATTCATATCCATCGTGTTGAACAAAGAGCTCCAGTTTTTGGGTCGGGCCCTAGGAGAACCCCCTAGTGGCCTGGGCTAAAAACTATTTTGGCCATAATTTCTTCGTTACTCGCCCGATTCGGTCGATCTTTATGTCCACAGAATCCTTATCTAAAGGCCTAAGACCCTAATGATCGGAATTCCTATCCATCGTGCCAAACAAAGAGTTTTAATTTTCGGGCCGGGCCCTAGGGTATACCTAGGGGTTTGGGGGCTGAAAAATCTTACGAAACGAAATGTTGATTTTTTCGCACATTAACACATTCACATGTACTTATGGCATTTTAAAGTGAGCTTGCGTAATTTGAAGGCCCAGATCGCGGGTAAATCGGCCGAATACGCCCCAAATAGTCACTTTTCGCCTGTTTTGGACTCTCATGAAGTTCTCGTAAAGCAAAATAATAGCAAAAGAGGATTTTGACTTTTTGGGGGATAGCACTTGGAATAAGGTTTCCAACGCCACTTGAATCGGCCAAATCGGACAAATAGCCTAGAAGTTATGGCAAAAATAGTGGAATTGCGCAAAACTGGACCCTACGCAAAAACTATTTTGGCCAAAACTTCTTCGTTTCTCACCCGATTCGGTCGATCTTTATGTCGACGGAATCCTTATCTAAAGGCCGAAGACCCCGCATGATTAGAATTCATATCCATCGTGCTGAACAAAGAGCTCCAATTTTTGGGCCGGACCCTAGGAGTACCCCCTAGGGGCCTAGGCTAAAAACTAATTTGGCCATAACTTCTTCGTTACACGCCCGATTCGGTCGATCTTTATGTCCACAGAATTCTTATCTAAAGGCCTAAGACCCCTAATGATCGGAATTCCTATCCATCATGCCGAACAAAGACTTTTAATTTTCGGGCCGAACCCTAGGGACCTTAGGGGTTCGGGTGCTGAAAAATCGTCCGAAATGAAATGTTGAATTTTTCGCACATTATCACATTCACATGTACTTATGGCATTTTAAAGTGAGCTTGCGTAATTTCAAGGCCCAGATCGCGGGTAAATTCGGCCGAATATGCCCCAAAATAATCACTTTTCGCCTGTTTTGGACTCTCACGAAGTTCTCGTAAAGCAAAATAATAGGAAAAGTGAATTTTGACTTTTTGGGGGATAGCCCTTGGAATAAGGTTTCCAACGCCGCTTGAATCGGCCAAATCGGACAAATGGCCTAGAAGTTATGGCAAAAATAGTGGAACTGCGCAAAACGGGACACGGCGCAAAAACTATTTTGGCCATAACTTCTTCGTTTCTTGCCCGATTCGGTCGATCTTTATGTCTATGGAAACATTATCTAAAGGCCTGAAACCCCGCATGACTTGAATTCTTATCCATCGTGCTGAACAAAGAGCTCCAATTTTTGGGGCGGGCCCTAGGAGTACCCCCTAGGGGGCCTGGGCTAAAAACTATATTGGCCATAACTTCTTCATTAGTCGCCCGATTTGGTCGATCTTTATGTCCACAGAATTCTTATCTAAAGGCCTAAGACCCCTAATGATTGGAATTCCTATCCATCGTGCCGAACAAAGAGTTTCAATTTTAGGGATTGGCCCTAGGGATACCCCTAGGGGTTCGGGGGCTGAAAAATCTTCCGAAACGAAATGTTATTTTTTCGCACATTAGCACATTCACATGTACTTATGGCATTTTAAAGTGAGTTTACGTAATTTGAAGGCCCAGATCGCGGGTAAATCGGCCGAATACGCCCCAAAATAGTCACTTTTCGCCTGTTTTGGACTCTCACGAAGTTCTCGTAAAGCAAAATAATAGAAAATGTGGATTTTGACTTTTTGGGGGATATCACTTGGAATAAGGTTTCCAACGCCGCTTGAATCGGCCAAATCGGACAAATAGCCTAGAAGTTATGGCAAAAATAGTGGAACTGCGCAAAACGGGACCCGACGCAAAAACTATTTTGGCCATAACTTCTTCGTTTCTTGCCCAATTCGGTCGATCTTTATGTCTATAGAATCCTTATCTAAAGGCCCAAAACCCCGCATGACTTGAATTCTTATCCATCGTGCTGAACAAAGAACTCCAATTTTTGGGACGGGCCCTAAGAGTACCACATAGGGGCCAGGGCTAAAAACTATTTTGGCCATAACTTCTTCGTTACTCGCCCGATTCGGTCGATCTTTATGTCCACAGAATCCTTATCTAAAGGCCTAAGACTCCTAATGATCGGAATTCCTATCCATCGTGCCGAACAAAGAGTTTTAATTTTTCGGGCCGGGCCCTAGGGACCCCTAGGGGTTCGGGTGCTGAAAAATCGTCCGAAATGAAATATTGAATTTTTTCGCACATTAGCACATTCACATGTACTTATGGCATTTTAAAGTGAGCTTGCGTAATTTGAAGGCCCAGATCGCGGGTAAATTCGGCCGAATACGCCCCAAAATAGTCACTTTTCGCCTGTTTTGGACTCTCACGTAGTTCTCGTAAAGCAAAATAATAGGAAAAGTGGATTTTGAATTTTTGGGGGATAGCCCTTGGAATAAGGTTTCCAATGCCGCTTGAATCGGCCAAATCGGACAAATAGCCTAGAAGTTATGGCAAAAATAGTGGAACTGCGCAAAACGGGACCCGACGCAAAACTATTTTGGCCATAACTTCTTCGTTACTCGCCCGATTTAGTCGATCTTTATGTCGACGGAATCCTTATCTAAAGGCCCAAGACCCTACATGATTGGAATTCTTATCCATCCTGCTGAACAAAGAGCTCCAATTTTTGGGCCGGGCCCTAGGAGTACCCCCTAGGGGCCTGGGCTAAAAACTATTTTGGCCATAATTTCTTCGTTACTCGCCCGATTCGGTTGTTCTCTATGTCCATAGAATCCTTATCTAAAGGGCTAAGACCCCTAATGATCGGAATCCCTATCCATCGTGCCAAACAAAGAGTTTTAATTTTCGGGCCGGGCCCTAGGGGTAACCTAGGGGTTCGGGGCTGAAAAATCTTACGAAACGAAATGTTGATTTTTTCGCACATTAGCACATTCACATGTACTTATGGCATTTTAATGTGAGCTTGCGTAATTTGAAGGCCCAGATCGCGAGTAAATCGGCCGAATACGCCCCAAATAGTCACTTCTCGCCTGTTTTGGACTCTCACGAAGTTCTCGTAAAGCAAAATAATAGGAAAAGTGGATTTTGACTTTTTGGAGGATAGCCCTTGGAATAAGGTTTCCAACGCCGCTTGAATCGGCCAAATCGGACAAATAGCCTAGAAGTTATGGCAAAAATAGTGGAACTGCGCAAAACGGGACCCGACGCAAAACTATTTTAGCCATAACTTCTTCGTTACTCGTCCGATTCGGTCGATCTTTATGTCGGCGGAATCCTTATCTAAAGGCCCAAGACCCCGCATGATTGGAATTCCTATCCATCGTGCTGAACAAAGAGCTCCAATTTTTGGGCCGGGCCCTAGGAGTACCGCCTAGGGGCCTGGGCTAAAAACTATATTGGCCATAACTTCTTCGTTAGTCGCCCTATTCGGTCGATCTTTATGTCCACAGAATTCTTATCTAAAGGCCTAAGGACCCCTAATGATCGGAATTCCTATCCATCGTGCCGAACAAAGAGTTTCAATTTTCGGGCCGGGCCCTAGGGATATCCCTAGGGGTTCGGGGGCTGAAAAATCTTCCGAAACGAAATGTTGATTTTTTCGCACATTAGCACATTCACATGTACTTATGGCATATTTAAAGTGAGCTTGCGTAATTTGAACGCCCAGATCGCGGGTAAATCGGCCGAATACGCCCCAAAATAGTCACTTTTCGCCTGTTTTGGACTCTCACGAAGTTCTCGTAAAGCAATATAATAGGAAAAGTGGATTTTGACTTTTTGGGGGATAGCACTTGGAATAAGGTTTCCAACGCCGCTTGAATCGGCCAAATCGGACAAATAGCCTAGAAGTTATGGCAAAAATAGTGGAACTGCGCAAAACAAGACCCTACGCAAAAACTATTTTGGCCATAACTTCTTCGTTACTCGCCCGATTCGGTCGATCTTTATGTCGACAGAATCCTTATCTAAAGGCCCAAGACCCCGCATGATTAGAATTCCTATCCATCGTGCTGAACAAAGAGCTCCAATTTTTGGGCCGGGCCCTAGGAGTACCCCCTAGGGGCCTGGGCTAAAAACTATTTTAGCCATAACTTCTTCGTTACTCGCCCGATTCGGTCGATCTTTATGTCCACAGAATCCTTATCTAAAGGCCTAAGACCCCTAATGATCGGAATTCCTATCCATCTTGCCGAACCAAGAGTTTCAATTTTCGGGCCGGGCCCTAGGGATACCGCTAGGGATTCGGGGGCTGAAAAATCTTTCGAAACGAAATGTTGATTTTTTTGCACAATAGCACATTCACATGTACTTATGGCATTTTAAAGTGAGCTTGCGTAATTTGAAGCCCTAGATCGCGGGTAAATCGGCCGAATACGCCCCAAAATATTCACTTTTCGCCTGTTTTGGACTCTCACGAAGTTCTCGTAAAGCATAATAATAGAAAAAGTGGATTTTGACTTTTTGGAGGGATAGCACTTGGAATGAGGTTTCCAACGCCGCTTGAATCGGCCAAATCGGACAAATAGCCTAGAAGTTATGGCAAAAATAGTGGAACTGCGCAAAACAGGACCCTACGCAAAATCTATTTTGGCCATAACTTCTTCGTTTCTCGCCCGATTCGGTCGATCTTTATGTCGACGGAATCCTTATCTAAAGGCCCAAGACCCCGCATGATTAGAATTCCTATCCATCGTGCTGAACAAAGAGCTCCAATTTTTGGGCCGGGCCCTAGGAGTACCCTCTAGGGGCCTGGGCTAAAAACTATTTTAGCCATAACTTCTTCGTTACTCGCCCGATTCGGTCGATCTTTATGTCCTACAGAATCCTTATCTAAAGGCCTAAGACCCCTAATGATCGTAATTCCTATCCATCGTGCCGAACAAAGAGTTTCAATTTTCGGGCCGGGCCCTAGGGATACCGCTAGGGGTTCGGGGGCTGAAAAATCTTTCGAAACGAAATGTTGATTTTTTTGCACAATAGCACATTCACATGTACTTATAGCATTTTAAAGTGAGCTTGCATAATTTGAAGGCCCAGATCGCGGGTAAATTCGGCCGAATATGCCCCAAAATAGTCACTTTTCGCCTGTTTTGGACTCTCACGAAGTTCTCGTAAAGCAAAATAATAGGAAAAGTGGATTTTGACTTTCTGGGAGATAGCAGTTGGAATAAGGTTTCCAACGCCACTTGAATCGGCCAAATCGGACAAATAGCCTAGAAGTTATGGCAAAAATAGTGGAACTGCGCAAAACTAGACCCTACGCAAAAACTATTTTGGCCATAACTTCTTCGTTTCTCGCCCGATTCGGTCGATCTTTATGTCGACGGAATCCTTATCTAAAGGCCAAAGACCCCGCATGATTAGAATTCCTATCCATCGAGCTGAACAAAGTGCTCCAATTTTTGGGCCGGGCCCTATGAGTAACCCCTAGGGGCCTGGGCTAAAATCTATTTTGGCCATAACTTCTTCGTTACTCGCCAGATTCGGTCGATATTTATGTTGACGGAATCCTTATCCAAAGGCCTAAGACCCCGCATGATTAGAATTCCTATCCATCGTGCTGAACAAAGAGCTCCAATTTTTGGGCCGGGCCCTAGGAGTACCCCCTAGGGGCCTGGGCTAAAAACTATTTTAGCCATAACTTCTTCGTTACTTGCCCGATTCGGTCGATCTTTATGTCCACAGAATTCTAATGTAAAGGCCTAAGACCCCTAATGATAGGAATTCCTATCCTTTATGCCGAACAAAGAGTTTCAATTTTCGGGCCGGGCCCTAGGGGTACACCTAGGGGTTCGGGGGCTGAAAAATCTTACGAAACGAAATGTTGATTTTTTTCACACATTAGCACATTCACATGTACTTATGGCATTTTAAAGTGAGCTTGCGTAATTTGAAGGCCCAGATCGCGGGTAAATCGGCCGAATACGCCCCAAAATAGTCACTTTTCGCCTGTTTTGGACTCTCACGAAGTTCTCGTAAAGCAAAATAATAGGAAAAGTGGATTTTGACTTTTTGGGAGATAGCACTTGGAATAAGGTTTCCAACGCCGCTTGAATCGGCCAAATCGGACAAATAGCCTAGAAGTTATGGCAAAAATAGTGGAACTGCGCAAAACTAGGACCCTACTGCAAAAACTATTTTGGCCATAACTTCTTCGTTTCTCGCCCGATTCGGTCGATCTTTATGTCGACGGAATCCTTATCTAAAGGCCCAAGACCCCGCATGATTAGAATTCCTATCCATCGTGCTGAACAAAGAGCTCCAAATTTTGGGCCGGGCCCTAGGAGTACCCCCTAGGGGCCTGGTCTAAAAACTATTTTAGCCATAACTTCTTCAGTTACTCGCCCGATTCGATCGATCTTTATGTCCACAGAATCCTTATCTAAAGGCCTAAGACCCCTAATGATCGGAATTCCTATCCATCGTGCCGAAAAAAGAGTTTCAATTTTCGGGCCGGGCCCTAGGGGTACACCTAGGGGTTCGGGGGCTGAAAAATCTTCCGAAACGAAATGTTGATTTTTTCACACATTAGCACATTCACATGTACTTATGGCATTTTAAAGTGAGCTTGCGTAATTTGAAGGCCCAGATCGCGGGTAAATCGGCCGAATACGCCCCAAAATAGTCACTTTTCGCCTGTTTTGGACTCTCACGAAGTTCTCGTAAAGCAAAATAATAGGAAAAGTGGATTTTGACTTTTAGGGGGATAGCCCTTGGAATAAGGTTTCCAACGCCGCTTGAATCGGCCAAATCGGACAAATAGCCTAGAAGTTATGGCAAAAATAGTGGAACTGCGCAAAACTAGACCCTACGCAAAAACTATTTTGGCCATAACTTCTTCGTTTCTCGCCCGATTCGGTCGATCTTTATGTCGACGGAATCCTTATCTAAAGGCCCAAGAACCCGCATGGTTAGAATTCCTATCCATCGTGCTGAACAAAGAGCTCCAATTTTTGGGCCGGGCCCTAGGCAGTACCCCCTAGGGGCCTGGGCTAAAAACTATTTTAGCCATAACTTCTTCGTTACTCGCCCGATTCGGTCGATCTTTATGTCCACAGAATCCTTATCTAAAGGCCTAAGACCCCTAATGATCGGAATTCCTATCCATCGTGCCGAACCAAGAGTTTCAATTTTCGGGCCGGGCCCTAGGGGATACCGCTAGGGGTTCGGGGGCTGAAAAATCTTTCGAAACGAAATGTTGATTTTTTTGCACAATAGCACATTCACATGTACTTATAGCATTTTAAAGTGAGCTTGCGTAATTTGAAGGCCTAGATCGCGGGTAAATCGGCCGAATACGCCCCAAAATATTCACTTTTCGCCTGTTTTGGACTCTCACGAAGTTCTCGTAAAGCAAAATAATAGAAAAGGTGGATTTTGACTTTTTGGAGGATAGCACTTGGAATGAGGTTTCCAACGCCGCTTGAATCGGCCAAATCGGACAAATAGCCTAGAAGTTATGGCAAAAATAGTGGAACTGCGCAAAATAGGACCCTACTGCAAAAACTATTTTGGCCATAACTTCTTCGTTTACTCGCCCGATTCGGTCGATCTTTATGTCGACGGAATCCTTATCTAAAGGCCCAAGACCCCGCATGATTAGAATTCCTATCCATCGTGCTGAACGAAGAGCTCCAATTTTTGGGCCGGGCCCTAGGAGTACCCCCTAGGGGCCTGGTCTAAAAACTATTTTAGCCATAACTTCTTCAGTTACTCGCCCGATTCGATCGATCTTTATGTCCACAGAATCCTTATCTAAAGGCCTAAGACCCCTAATGATCGGAATTCCTATCCATCGTGCCGAAAAAAGAGTTTCAATTTTCGGGCCGGGCCCTAGGGGTACACCTAGGGGTTCGGGGGCTGAAAAATCTTACGAAACGAAATGTTGATTTTTTCACACATTAGCACATTCACATGTACTTATGGCATTTTAAAGTGAGCTTGCGTAATTTGAAGGCCCAGATCGCGGGTAAATCGGCCGAATACGCCCAAAATAGTCACTTTTCGCCTGTTTTGGACTCTCACGAAGTTCTCGTAAAGCAAAATAATAGGAAAAGTGGATTTTGACTTTTAGGGGGATAGCCCTTGGAATAAGGTTTCCAACGCCGCTTGAATCGGCCAAATCGGACAAATAGCCTAGAAGTTATGGCAAAAATAGTGGAATTGCGCAAAACGGGACCCGACGCAAAACTATTTTGGCCATAACTTCTTCGTTACTTGCCTGATTCGGTCGATCTTTATGTTGACGGAATCCTAATACTAAAGGCGCAAGACACCGCATGATTGGAATTCCAATCCATCGTGCTGAACAAAGAGCTCCAATTTTTGGTTCAGGCCCGAGGATACCCCCTAGGGGCCTGGGCTAAAAACTATATTGGCCATAACTTATTCGTTAGTCGCCCGATTCGGTCGATCTTTATGTCCAAAGAATTCTTATCTAAAGGCCTAAGACCCCTAATGATCGGAATTCCTATCCATCGTGCCGAACAAAGAGTTTCAATTTTCGGGCCGGGCCCTAGGGGTACACCTAGGGGTTCGGGGGCTGAAAAATCTTCCGAAACGAAATGTTGATTTTTTCGTACATTAGCACATTCACATGTACTTATGACATTTTAAAGTGAGCTTGCGTAATTTGAAGGCCCAGATCGCGGGTTAAATCGGCCGAATACGCCCCAAAATAGTCACTTTTCGCCTGTTTTGGACTCTCACGAAGTTCTCGTAAAGCAAAATAATAGGAAAAGTGGATTTTGACATTTTGGGGGATAGCACTTGGAATAAGGTTTCCAACGCCGCTTGAATCGGCCAAATCGGACAAATAGCCTAGAAGTTATGGCAAAAATAGTGGAACTGCACAAAACTGGACCCTACGCAAAAACTATTTTGGCCATAACTTCTTCGTTTCTCGCCCGATTCGGTCGATCTTTATGTCGACGGAATCCTTATCTAAAGGCCCAAAACCCCGCATGATTAGAATTCCTAACCATCGTGCTGAAGAAAGAGCTCCAATTTTTGTGCCGGGCCCTACGAGTACCCTCTAGGGGCCTGGGCTAAAAACTATATTGGCCATAACTTATTCGTTAGTCGCCCGATTCGGTCGATCTTTATGTCCACAGAATTCTTATCTAAAGGCCTAAGACCCCTAATGATCGGAATTCCTATCCATCGTGCCGAACAAAGAGTTTCAATTTTCGGGTCGGGCCCTAGGGATACCCCTAGGGGTTCGGGGGCTGAAAAATCTTCCGAAACGAAATGTTGATTTTTTCCGTACATTAGCACATTCACATGTACTTATGACATTTTAAAGTGAGCTTGCGTAATTTGAAGGACCAGATCGTGGGTAAATCGGCCGAATACGCCCCAAAATTGTCACTTTTCGCCTGTTTTGGACTCTCACGAAGTTCTCGTAAAGCAAAATAATAGGAAAAGCGGATTTTGACTTTTTGGGGATAGTACTTGGAATAAGGTTTCCAACGCCGCTTGAATCGGCCAAATCGGACAAATAGCCTAGAAGTTATGGCAAAAATAGTGGAACTGCGCAAAACTGGACCATACGCAAAAACTATTTTGGCCATAACTTCTTCGTTTCTCGCCCGATTCGGTCGATCTTTATGTCGACGGAATCCTTATCTAAAGGCCCAAGACCCCGCATGATTAGAATTCCTAACCATCGTGCTGAAGAAAGAGCTCCAATTTTTGTGCCGGGCCCTACGAGTACCCTCTAGGGGCCTGGGCTAAAAACTATTTTAGCCATAACTTCTTCGTTACTCGCCCGATTCGGTCGATCTTTATGTTCACAGAATCCTTATCTAAAGGCTTAAGACCCTTAATGATCGGAATTCCTATCCATCGTGTCGAACAAAGAGTTTTAATTTTCGGGCCGGGCCCTAGGGTACCCCTAGGGGTTCGGGGGCTGAAAAATCGTCCGAAACGAAATGTTTATTTTTTCACACATTAGCACATTCACATGTACTTATGGCATTTTAAAGTGAGCTTGCGTAATTTGAAGGACCAGATCGTTGGTAACTCGGCCGAATACGCCCCAAAATAGTCACTTTTCGCCTGTTTTGGACTCTCACGAAGTTCTCGTAAAGCAAAATAATAGGAAAAGTGGATTTTGACTTTTTGGGGTATAGCCCTTGGAATAAGGTTTCCAACGCCGCTTGAATCGGCCAAATCGGACAAATAGCCTAGAAGTTATGGCAAAAATAGTGGAATTGCGCAAAACGGGACCCGACGCAAAACTATTTTTGCCATAACTTCTTCGTTACTTGCTTGATTCGGAAGATCTTTATGTTGACGGAATCCTAATCCAAAGGCCCAAGACACCGCATGATTGGAATTCCTATCCATCGTGCTGAACAAAGAGCTCCAATTTTTGGGTCGGGCCCTAGGAGTACCCCCTAGGGGCCTGGGCTAAAAACTATATTGGCCATAACTTATTCGTTAGTCGTCCGATTCGGTCGATCTTTATGTCCACAGAATTCTTATCTAAAGGCCTAAGACCCCTAATGATCGGAATTCCTATCCATCGTGCCGAACAAAGAGTTTCAATTTTCGGGTCGGGCCCTAGGGATACCCCTAGGGGTTCGGGGGCTGAAAAATCTTCCGAAACGAAATGTTGATTTTTTCGTACATTAGCACATTCACATGTACTTACGGCATTTTAAAGTGAGCTCGCGTAATTTGAAGGCATAGATCACGGGTAAACCGGCCGAATACGTCCCAAATAGTCACTTTTCGCATGTTTTGGACTCTCACGAAGTTCTCGAAAAGCAAAATAATAGAAAAAGTGGATTTTGACTTTTTGGGGGATAACCCTTGGAATAAGGTTTCCAACGCCGCTTGAATCGGCCAAATCGGACAAATAGCCTAGAAGTTATGGCAAAAATAGTGGAACTGCGCAAAACGGGACCCGACGCAAAACTATTTTGGCCATAACTTCTTCGTTACTCGCCTGATTCGATCGAACTTTATGTCGACGAAATCCATATCCAAAGGCCCAAGACACCGCATGATTGGATTCCTATCCATCGTGCTGAAAAAAGAGCTCTAATTTTTGGGCCGGGCCCTAGGAGTACCCCTTAGGGGCCTCGGCTAAAAACTATATTGGCCATAACTTCTTCGTTAGTCGCCCGATTCGGTCGATCTTTATGTCCACATAATCCTTATCTAAAGGATTAAGACCCTTAATGATCGGAATTCCTATCCATCGTGCCGAACAAAGAGTTTTAATTTTCTGGCCGGGCCCTAGGGGTACCCTTAGAGGTTCGGGGGCTGAAAAATCGTCCGAAACGAAATGTTTATTTTTTCGCACATTAGCACATTCACATGTACTTATGGCATTTTAAAGTGAGCTTGCGTAATTTGAAGGCCCAGATCGTGGGTAAATCGGCCGAATACGCCCCAAAATAGTTATTTTTCGCCTGTTTTGGACTCTCACGAAGTTCTCGTAAAGCAAAATAATAGGAAAAGTGGATTTTGACTTTATGGGGCATAGCCCTTGGAATAAGGTTTCCAACGCCGCTTGAATCGGCCAAATCAGACAAATAGCCTAGAAGTTATGGCAAAAATAGTGGAACTGCGCAAAACGGGACCCGACGCAAAACTATTTTTGCCGTAACTTCTTCGTTACTCGCCCGATTCGGTCGATCTTTATGTCGGCGGAATCCTTATCTAAAGGCCCAAGACCCCGCATGATTGAAATTCCTATCCATCGTGGTGAACAAAGAGCTCCAATTTTTGGGCCGGGCCCTAGGAGTACCGCCTAGGAGCCTGGGCTAAAAACTATATTGGCCATAACTTCTTCGTTAGTCGCCCTATTCGCTCGATCTTTATGTCCACAAAATTCTTATCTAAAGGCCTAAGACCCCTAATGATCGGAATTCCTATCCATCGTGCCGAACAAAGAGTTTCAATTTTCGGGCCGGGCCCTAGGGGAACACCTAGGGGTTCGGGGGCTGAAAAATCTTTCGAAACGAAATGTTGATTTTTTTGAACAATAGCACATTCACATGTACTTATGGCATTTTAAAGTGAGCTTGCGTAATTTGAAGGCCCAGATCGCGGGTAAATCGGCCGAATACGCCCCAAATAGTAACTTTTCGCCTGTTTTGGACTCTCACGAAGTTCACGTAAAGAAAAATTATAGGAAAAGTGGATTTTGACTTTTTGGGGGATAGCCCTTAGAATAAGGTTTCCAACGCCTCTTGAATCGGCCAAATCGGACAAATTGCCTAGAAGTTATGGCAAAAATAGTGGAATTGGGCCAAACAGGACCCGACGCAAAACTATTTTGGCCATAATTTCTTCGTTACTCGCCTGATTCGGTCGATCTTTATGTCGATGGAATCCTTATCTAAAGGCCCAAGACCCCGAATGATTGGAATTCATATCCATCGTGCTGAACAAAGAGCTCCAATTTTTTGGGCCGGGCGCTAGGAGTACCCCTTAGGGGCCTCGGCTAAAAACTATATTGGCCATAACTTCTTCGTTAGTCGCCCAATTCGGTCGATCTTTATGTCCACAGAATTATTATCCAAAGGCCTAAGACCCAGCATGATTGGAATTCCTATCTATCGTGCCGAACAAAGAGTTTCAATTTTCGGGCCGGCCCTAGGGGGTACCCCCTAGGGGCGAGGGCTAAAAACTATATTGGCCATAACTTCTTCGTTAGTCGCCCTATTTGGTCGATCTTTATGTCCACAGAATTCTTATCTAAAGGCCTAAGACCGCTAATGATCAGAATTCCTATCCATCGTGCCGAACAAAGAGTTTTAATTTTCGGGCTGGGCCCTAGGGATACCCCTAGGGGTTCGGGGGCTGAAAAATCTTCCGAAACGAAATGTTGATTTTTTCGCACATTAGCACATTCACATGTACTTATGGCATTTTAAAGTGAGCTTGCGTAATTTGAAGGCCCAGATCGCGGGTAAATCGGCCGAATACGCCCCAAAATAGTCACTTTTCGCCTGTTTTGGACTCTCACGAAGTTCTCGTAAAGCAAAATAATAGGAAAAGTGGATTTTGACTTTTTGGTGTATATTTCTTGGAATAAGGTTTCCAACGCCGCTTGAATCGGCCAAATCGGACAAATAGCCTAGAAGTTATGGCAAAAATAGTGGAACTGCGCAAAACGGGACCCGACGCAAAACTATTTTAGCCATAACTTCTTCGTTACTCGTCCGATTCGGTCGATCTTTATGTCGGCGGAATCCTTATCTAAAGGCCCAAGACCCCGCATGATTGGAATTCCTATCCATCGTGCTGAACAAAGAGCTCCAATTTTTGGGCCGGGCCCTAGGAGTACCGCCTAGGGGCCTGGGCTAAAAACTATATTGGCCATAACTTCTTCGTTAGTCGCCCAATTCGATCGATCTTTATGTCCACAAAATTCTTATCTAAAGGCCTAAGACCCCTAATGATCGGAATTCCTATCCATCGTGCCGAACAAAGAGTTTCAATTTTCGGGTCGGGCCCTAGGGGTACACCTAGGGGTTCGGGGGTTGAAAAATCTTCCGAAACGAAATGTTGATTTTTTTGAACATTAGCACATTCACATGTACTTATGGCATTTTAAAGTGAGCTTGCGTAATTTGAAGGCCCAGATCGCGGGTAAATCGGCCGAATACGCCCCAAAATAGTCACTTTTCGCCTGTTTTGGACTCTCACGAAGTTCTCGTAAAGCAAAATAATAGGAAAAGTGGATTTTGACTTTTTGGGGTATAGCCCTTGGAATAAGGTTTCCAACGCCGCTTGAATCGGCCAAATCGGACAAATAGCCTAGAAGTTATGGCCAAAATAGTGGAACTGCGCAAAACGGGACCCGACGCAAAACTATTTTAGCCATAACTTCTTCGTTACTCGTCCGATTCGGTCGATCTTTATGTCGGCGGAATCCTTATCTAAAGGCCCAAGACCCCGCATGATTGGAATTCCTATCCATCGTGCTGAACAAAGAGCTCCAATTTTTGGGCCGGGCCCTAGGAGTACCGCTTAGGGGCCTGGGCTAAAAACTATATTGGCCATAACTTCTTCGTTAGTCGCCCTATTCGGTCGATCTTTATGTCCACAAAATTCTTATCTAAAGGCCTAAGACCCCTAATGATCGGAATTCCAATCTATCGTGCCGAACAAAGAGTTTCAATTTTCGGGTCGGGCCCTAGGGGTACACCTAGGGGTTCGGGGGTTGAAAAATCTTCCGAAACGAAATGTTGATTTTTTTGAACATTAGCACATTCACATGTACTTATGGCATTTTAAAGTGAGCTTGCGTAATTTGAAGACCCAGATCGCGGGTAAATCGGCCGAATACGCCCCAAATAGTCACTTTTCGCCGGTTTTGGACTCTCACGAAGTTCTCGTAAAGCAAAATAATAGGAAAAGTGGATTTTGACTTTTTGGGGTATAGCCCTTGGAATAAGGTTTTCAACGCCGCTTGAATCGGCCAAATCGGACAAATAGCCTAGAAGTTATGGCAAAAATAGTGGAACTGCGCAAAACGGGACCCGACGCAAAACTATTTTAGCCATAACTTCTTCGTTACTCGTCCGATTCGGTCGATCTTTATGTCGGCGGAATCCTTATCTAAAGGCCTAAGACCCCTAATGATCAGAATTCCTATCCATCGTGCCGAACAAAGAGTTTCAATTTTCGGGCCGGGCCCTAGGGGTACGTACACCTAGGGGTTCGGGGGTTGAAAAATCTTCCGAAACGAAATGTTCATTTTTTTGAACATTAGCACATTCACATGTACATATGGCATTTTAAAGTGAGTTTGCGTAATTTGAAGACCCAGATCGCGGGTAAATCGGCCGAATAAGCCCCAAATAGTCACTTTTCGCCTGTTTTGGACTCTCACGAAGTTCTCGTAAAGCAAAATAATAGGAAAAGTGGATTTTGACTTTTTGGGGGATAGTACTTGGAATAAGGTTTCCAACGCCGCTTGAATCGGCC
>CM055960.1:623033-817776 GCA_029490685.1 Schizonepeta tenuifolia
GAAATGTTGATTTTTTCGCACATTAACAAACTCACATGTACTTATGGCATTTTAAAGTGAGCTTGCGTAATTTGAAGGCCCAGATCGCGGGTTAATCGGCCGAATACGCCCCAAAATAGTCACTTTTCGCCTGTTTTGGACTCTCACGAAGTTCTCGTAAAGCAACATAATAGGAAAAGTGGATTTTCACTTTTTGAGGGATAGCATTTGGAATAAGGTTTCCAACGCCGCTTGAATCGGCAAAATCGGACAAATAGCCTAAAAGTTATGGCAAAAATAGTGGAACTGCGCAAAACTGGACCCTACGCAAAAACTATTTTGGCCATAACTTCTTCGTTTCTCGCCCGATTCGGTCGATCTTTATGTCGACGGAATCCTTATCTAAAGGCCCAAGACCCCGCATGATTGGAATTCCTATGCATCGTGCTGAACAAAGAGCTCCAATTTTTGGGCCGGGTCCTAGGAGTACCGCCTAGGGGCCTGGGCTAAAAACTATATTGGCCATAACTTCATCGTTTTTCGCCCTATTCGGTCGATCTTTATGTCCACAAAATTCTTATCTTAATGCCTAAGAGCCCTAATGATCGGAATTCCTATCCATAGTGCCGAACAAAGAGTTTCAATTTTCGGGTCGGGCCCTATGGATACCCCTAGGGGTTCGGGGACTGAAAAATCTTCCGAAACGAAATGTTGATTTTTTCGCACATTAGCACATTCACATGTACTTATGGAATTTTAAAGTGAGCATGCGTAATTTGAAGGCCCAGATCGCGGGTAAATCGGCTGAATACGCCCCAAAATAGTCACTTTTCGCTTGTTTTGGAATCTCACGAAGTTCTCTTAAACAAAAATAATAGGAAAAGTGGATTTTGAATTTTTGGGGGATAGCCCTTGGAATAAGGTTTCCAACGCCGCTTGAATCGGCTAAACCGGACAAATAGCCTAGAAGTTATGGCAAAAATAGTGGAACTGCGCAAAACGGGAACCGACACAAAAACTATTTTCGCCATAACTTATTCGTTACTCGCCCGATTCGGTCGATCTTTATGTCGGCGGAATCCTTATCTAAAGGCCCAAGACCCCACATGATTGGAATTCCTATCCATCGTGCTGAACAAAGAGCTCCAATTTTTTGGCTGAGCCCTAGGAGTACCCCGTAGGGGCCTGGGCTAAAAACTATATTGGCCATAACTTCATCGTTAGTCGCCCGATTCGGTCGATCTTTATGTCCAAAAAATTCTCATCTTAAGGCCTAAGACCCCTAATGATCGGAATTCCTATCCATCGTGCCGAACAAAGAGTTTCAATTTTCGGGTCGGGCCCTAGGGATATCCATATGGGTTCGGGGGCTGAAAAATCTTCCGAAACGAAATGTTGATTTTTTCGCACATTAGCACATTCACATGTACTTATAGCATTTTAAAGTGAGCTTGCGTAATTTGAAGGCCCAGATCGCGGGTAAATCGGCCGAATACGCCCCAAAATAGTCACTTTTCGCCTGTTTTGGACTCTCACGAAGTTCTCGTAAAGAAAAATAATAGGAAAATTGGATTTTGACTTTTTTAAGGGATAGCCCTTGGAATAAGGTTTCCAACGCCGCTTGAATAGACCAAATCGGACAAATAGCCTAGAAGTTATGGTTAAAATAGTGGAACTGCGCAAAACTGGACCCTACGAAAAAATTCTTTTGGCCATAACTTCTTCGTTTCTCGCCCGATTCGGTCGATCTTTATGTCGACGGAATCCTTATCTAAAGGCCCAGGACCCCGCATGATTTGAATTCCTATCCATCGTGCTGAACAAAGAGCTCCAATTTTTGGGCCGGGCCCTAGAAGTACCCCCTAGGGGCCTGGGCTAAAAACTATATTGGTCATAACTTCTTTGTTAGTCGCCCGATTCGGTCGATCTTTATATCTTCAGAATTCTTATCTTAAGGCCTAAGACCCCTAATGATCGGAATTCCTATCCATCGTGCCGAACAAAGAGTTTCAATTTTCGGGTCGGGCCCTAGGGATACCCCTAGGGGTTCGGAGGCTGAAAAATCTTCCGAAGCGAAATGTTGATTTTTTCGCACATTAGCACATTCACATGTACTTATAGCATTTTAAAATGAGCTTGCGTAATTTGAAGGCCCAGATCGCGGGTAAATCGGCCGAATACGCCCCAAAATAGTCACTTTTCGCCTATTTTGGACTCTCACGAAGTTCTCGTAAAGCAAAATAATAGGAAAAGTGGATTTTGACTTTTTAAGGGATAGCCCTTGGAATAAGGTTTCCAACGCCGCTTGAATCGGCAAAATTAGACAAATAGCCTTGAAGTTATGGCAAAAATAGTGGAACTGCGCAAAACGGGACCCTACGCAAAAACTATTTTGGCCATAACTTCTTCGTTTCTCGCCCGATTGGGTCGATCTTTATGTCGACGGAATCCTTATCTAAAAGCCCAAGAACTCGCATGATTGGAATTCCTATCCATCGTGCAGAACAAAGAGCTCCTATTTTTGGGCCGGGCCCTAGGAGTACCCCTAGGGGCCTGGGCTAAAAACTATATTGGCCATAACTTCTTCGTTAGTCGCCCAATTCGGTCGATCTTTATGTCCATAAAATTCTTATCTAAAGGCCTAAGACCCCTAATGATCGGAATTCCTATCCATCGTGCCCAACAAAGTGTTTCAATTTTCGGGTCGGGCCCTAGGGATACCCCTAGGGGTTCGGGGAGTGAAAAATCTTCCGAAACGAAATGTTGATTTTTTCGCACATTAGCACATTCACATGTACTTATGGCATTTTATAGTGAGCTTGCGTAAGTTGAAGGCCCAGATCGCGGGTAAATCGGTCGAATACGCCCCATATTAGTCACTTTTCGCCTGTTTTGGACTCTCACGAAGTTCTCGTAAAGAAAAATAATAGGAAAAGTGGATTTTGACTTTTTGGGGGATAACCCTTGGAATAAGGTTTCCAACGCCGCTTGAATCGACCAAATCGGACAAATAGCCTAGAAGTTATGGCAAAAATAGTGGAACTGCGCAAAACTAGACCCTACGCAAAAACTATTTTGGCCATAACTTCTTCGTTTCTCGCCCGATTCGGTCGATCTTTATGTCGACGGAATACTTATCTAAAGGCCCAAGACCCCACATGATTTGAATTCCTATCCATCGTGCTGAACAAAGAGCTCCAATTTTTGGGCCGGGCCCTAGGAGTACCCCCCCTAGGGGCCTGGGCTAAAAACTATTTTGGCCATAACTTCTTCGTTAGTCGCCCGATTCGGTCGATCTTTATGTCCACAGAATTCTTATCTAAAGGCCTAAGACCCCTAATGATCGGAATTCCTATCCATCGTGCCGAACAAAGAGTTTCAATTTTCGGGCCGGACCCTAGGGGTACCCCTAGGGGTTCGGGGGCTGAAAAATCTTCCGAAACGAAATGTTGATTTTTTCGCACATTAGCACATTCACATGTACTTATGGCATTTTATAGTGAGCTTGCGTAAGTTAAAGGCCCAAATTGCGGGTAAATCGGTCGAATACGCCCCATAATAGTCACTTTTCGCCTGTTTTGGACTCTCACGAAGTTCTCGTAAAGAAAAATAATAGGAAAAGTGGATTTTGACTTTTTGGGGGATAGCCCTTGGAATAATGTTTCCAACGCTGCTTGAATCGACCAAATCGGACAAATAGCCTAGAAGTTATGGCCTATTCGGTCGATCTTTATGTCGACGGAATCCTTATCTAAAGGCCCAAGACCCCGTATGATTTAAATACCTATCCATCGTGCTAAACAAAGAGCTCCAATTTTTGGGCCGGGCCCTAGGAGTACCCCCTAGGGGCCTGGGCTAAAAACTATATTGGCCATAACATCTTCGTTAGTTGCCCGATTTGATCGATCTTTTTATGTCCACAGAATTCTTATCTAAAAGCCTAAGACCCCTAATGATCGGAATTCCTATCCATCGTGCCGAACAATGAGTTTCAATTTTCGTGTCGGGCCCTAGGGGTTCGGGGGGTTAAAAATCTTCCGAAACGAAATGTTGATTTTTTCGCACATTAGCACATTCACATGGACTTATGGCAATTTATAGTGAGCTTGCGTAATTTGAAGGCACAGATCGCGGGCAAATCGGCCGAATACACCCCAAAATAGTCAATTTTCGCCTGTTTTGGACTCTCACGAAGTTCTCGTAAAGAAAAATAATAGGAAAAGTGGATTTTGACTTTTTGGGGATAGCCCTTGGAATAAGGTTTCCAACGCCGCATGAATCGACCAAATCGGAAAAATAGCCTAGAAGTTATGGCAAAAATAGTGGAACTGCGCAAAACTAGACCCTACGCAAAAACTATTTTGGCCATAACTTCTTCGTTTCTCGCCCGATTCGGTCGATCTTTATGTCGACAGAATCCTTATATAAAGGCCCAAGACCCCGCATGATTTGAATTCCTATCCATCGTGCTGAACAAAGAGCTCCAATTTTTGGGCCGAGCCCTAGGAGTACCCCCTAGGGGCGTGGGCTAAAAATTATATTGGCCATAACTTCTTCGTTAGTCGCCCGATTCGCTCGATCTTTATGTCCACAGAATACTTATCTAAAGGCCTAAGACCCCTCATGATCGGAATTCCTATCCATCGTGCCGAACAAAGAGTTTCAATTTTCGGGCCGGGCCCTAGGGGTACCCCTTGGGGTTCGAGGGCTGAAAAATCTTCCGAAACGAAATGTTGATTTTTTCGCACATTAGCACATTCACATGTACTTATGGCATTTTATAGTGAGCTTGCGTAATTTGAAGGCCCAGATCGCGGGTAAATCGGCCGAATACGCCCCAAAATAGTCAATTTTCGCCTGTTTTGGACTCTCACGAAGTTCTCGTAAAGAAAAATAATAGGAAAAGTAAATTTTGACATTTTGGGGGATAGCCCTTGTAATAAGGTTTCCAACGCCGCTTGAATCGACCAAATCGGACAAATAGCCTAGAAGTTATGGCAAAAATAGTGGAACTACGCAAAACGAGACCCTACGCAAAAACTATTTTGGCCATAACTTCTTCGTTTCTCGCCCGATTCGGTCGATCTTTATGTCGACGGAATACTTATCTAAAGGCCCAAGACCCCACATGATTTGAATTCCTATCCATCGTGCTGAACAAAGAGCTCCAATTTTTGGGCCGGGCCCTAGGAGTACCCTCCCTAGGGGACTGGGCTAAAAACTATATTGGCCATAACTTCTTTGTTAGTCGCCCGATTCGGTCGATCTTTATGTCCACAGAATTCTTATCTAAAGGCCTAAGACTCCTAATGATCGGAATTCCTATCCATCGTGCCGAACAAAGATTTTCAATTTTCGGGCCGGGCCCTAGTGATACCCCTAGGGGTTCGGAGGCTGAAAAATCTTCCGAAATGAAATGTTGATTTTTTCGCACATTAGCACATTCACATGTACTTATGGCATTTTAAAGTGAGCTTGCGTAATTTGAAGGCCCAGATCGCGGGTATATCGGCCGAATACGCCCCAAAATAGTCACGTTTCGCCTGTTTTAGACTCTCACGAAGTTCTCGTAAAGAAAAATAATAGGAAAAGTGGATTTTGACTTTTTGGGGGATAGCCCTTTGAATAAGGTTTCTAACGCCGCTTGAATCGACCAAATCGGACAAATAGCCTAGAAGTTATGGCAAAAATAGTGGAACTGCGCAAAACTGGACCCTACGCAAAAACTATTTTGGCCATAACTTCTTCGTTTCTCACCCGATTCAGTCGATCTTTATGTCGACAGAATCCTTATCTAGAGGCCCAGGACCCCGCATGATTTGAATTCCTATCCATCTCGCTGAACAAAGAGCTCCAATTTTTGGGCCGGGCACTAGGAGTACCCCCTAGGGGCCTGGGCTAAAAACTATATTGGCCATAACTTATTCGTTACTCGCTCGATTCGGTCAATCTTTATGTCCACAGAATTCTTATCTAAAGGCCTAAGACCCCTAATGATCGGAATTCCTATCCATCGTGCCGAATAAAGAGTTTCAATTTTCGGGCCGGGCCCTAGGGGTACCCCTAGGGGTTCGGGGGCTGAAAAATCTTCCGAAACGAAATGTTGATTTTTTCGCACATTATCACATTCACATGTACTTATGGCATTTTAAAGTGAGCTTGCGTAATTTGAAGGCACAGATCGCGGGTAAATCGGCCGAATACGCCCCAAAATAGTCACTTTTCGCCTTTTTGGACTCTCACGAGGTTCTCGTAAAGCAAAATAATAGGAAAAGTGGATTTTGACTTTTTAGGGGATAGCCCTTGGAATAAGGTTTCCAACGCCGCTTGAATCGGCCAAATCGGACAAATAGCCTAGAAGTTATGGCAAAAATAGTGGAACTACGCAAAACGGGACCCGACGCAAAAACTATTTTGGCCATAACTTCTTCGTTTCTCGCCCGATTCGGTCGATCTTTAAGTCGACGGAATCCTTATCTAAAGGCCCAAGACCCCGCATGATTGGAATTCCTATCCATCGTGCTGAACAAAGAGCTCCAATTTTTGGGCCGGGCCCAAGGAGTACCCCCTAGGGGCCTGGGCTAAAAACTATTTTGGCCAAAACTTCTTCGTTACTCGCCCGATTCGGTCAATCTTTATGTCCACAGAATTCTTATCTAAAGTCCTAAGACCCCTAATGATCGGAATTCCTATCCATCGTGCCGAATAAAGAGTTTCAATTTTCGGGCCGGACCCTAGGGGTTCCCCTCGGGGTTCGGGGGCTGAAAAATCTTCCGAAACGAAATGTTAATTTTTTCGCACATTAGCACATTCACATGTACTTATGGCATTTTAAAGTGAGCTTGCGTAATTTGAAGGCCCAGATCGCGGGTAAATCGGCCGAATACGCCCCAAAATAGTCACGTTTCGCCTGTTTTAGACTCTCACGAAGTTCTCGTAAAGAAAAATAATAGGAAAAGTGGATTTTGACTTTTTGGGGGATAGCCCTTTGAGTAAGGTTTCTAACGCCGCTTGAATCGACCAAATCGGACAAATAGCCTAGAAGTTATGGCAAAAATAGTGGAACTGCGCAAAACTGGACCCTACGCAAAAACTATTTTGGCCATAACTTCTTCGTTTCTCACCCGATTCAGTCGATCTTTATGTCGACGGAATCCTTATCTAGAGGCCCAGGACCCCGCATGATTTGAATTCCTATCCATCTCACTGAACAAAGAGCTCCAATTTTTGGGCCGGGCACTAGGAGTACCCCCTAGGGGCCTGGGCTAAAAACTATATTGGCCATAACTTATTCGTTACTCGCTCGATTCGGTCAATCTTTATGTCCACAGAATTCTTATCTAAAGGCCTAAGACCCCTAATGATCGGAATTCCTATCCATCGTGCCGAATAAAGAGTTTCAATTTTCGGGCCGGGCCCTAGGGGTACCCCTAGGGGTTCGGGGGCTGAAAAATCTTCCGAAACGAAATGTTGATTTTTTCGCACATTATCACATTCACATGTACTTATGGCATTTTAAAGTGAGCTTGCGTAATTTGAAGGCACAGATCGCTGGTAAATCGGCCGAATACGCCCCAAAATAGTCACTTTTCGCCTTTTTGGACTCTCACGAGGTTCTCGTAAAGCAAAATAATAGGAAAAGTTGATTTTGACTTTTTAGGGGATAGCCCTTGGAATAAGGTTTCCAACGCCGCTTGAATCGGCCAAATCGGACAAATAGCCTAGAAGTTATGGCAAAAATAGTGGAACTACGCAAAACGGGACCCGACGCAAAAACTATTTTGGCCATAATTTATTCGTTTCTCGCCCGATTCGGTCGATCTTTAAGTCGACGGAATCCTTATCTAAAGGCCCAAGACCCCGCATGATTGGAATTCCTATCCATCGTGCTGAACAAAGAGCTCCAATTTTTGGGCCGGGCCCAAGGAGTACCCCCTAGGGGCCTGGGCTAAAAACTATTTTGGCCAAAACTTCTTCGTTACTCGCCCGATTCGGTCAATCTTTATGTCCACAGAATTCTTATCTAAAGTCCTAAGACCCCTAATGATCGGAATTCCTATCCATCGTGCCGAATAAAGAGTTTCAATTTTCGGGCCGGACCCTAGGGGTTCCCCTCGGGGTTCGGGGGTTGAAAAATCTTCCGAAACGAAATGTTAATTTTTTCGCACATTAGCACATTCACATGTACTTATGGCATTTTAAAGTGAGCTTGCGTAATTTGAAGGCCCAGATCGCGGGTAAATCGGCCGAATACGCCCCAAAATAGTCACTTTTCGCCTGTTTTGGACTCTCACGAGGTTCTCGTAAAGCAAAATAATAGGAAAAGTGGATTTTGACTTTTTAGGGGATAGCGCTTGGAATAAGGTTTCCAACGCCGCTTGAATCGGCCAAATCGGACAAATAGCCTAGAAGTTATGGCAAAAATAGTGGAACTGCGCCAAACGGGACCTGACGCAAAAACATTTTGGCCATAATTTCTTCGTTTCTCGCCCGATTCGGTCGATCTTTATGTCGACGGAATCCTTATCTAAAGGCCCAAGACCCCGCATGATTGGAATTCCTATCCATCGTGCTGAACAAAGAGCTCCAATTTTTGGGCCGGGCCCTAGGAGTACCCCCTAGGGGCCTGGGCTAAAAACTATTTTGGCTATAACTTCTTCGTTACTCGCCCGATTCGGTCAATCTTTATGTCCACAGAATTCTTATCTAAAGGCCTAAGACCCCTAATGATCGGAATTCCTATCCATCGTGCCGAATAAAGAGTTTCAATTTTCGGGCCGGGCCCTAGGGGTACCCCTAGGGGTTCGGGGGCTGAAAAATTTTCCGAAACGAAATGTTGATTTTTTCGCACATTAGCAAATTCACATGTACTTATGGCATTTT
Source organism: Schizonepeta tenuifolia (assembly GCA_029490685.1). Classification (NCBI taxonomy): domain Eukaryota; kingdom Viridiplantae; phylum Streptophyta; class Magnoliopsida; order Lamiales; family Lamiaceae; genus Schizonepeta; species Schizonepeta tenuifolia. Next base: position 631,896 of record CM055960.1, read on the forward strand.
AAAGTGAGCTTGCGTAATTTGAAGGCCCAGATCGCGGGTAAATCGGCCGAATACGCCACAAAATACTCACTTTTCGCCTGTTTTGGACTCTCACAAAGTTCTCGTAAAGCAAATTAATAGCAAAAGTGGATTTTGACTTTTTAGGGGATAGCCCTTGGAATAAGGTTTCCAACGCCGCTTGAATCGGCCAAATCGGACAAACAGCCTAGAAGTTATGGCAAAAATAGTGGAACTGCGCAAAACGGGACCCTACGCAAAAACTATTTTGGCCATAACTTCTTCGTTTCTCGCCCGATTCGGTCGATCTTTATGTCGACGGAATCCTTATCTAAAGGCCCAAGAACCCGCATGATTGGAATTCTTATCCATCGTGCTGAACAAAGAGCTCCAATTTTTGTGCCTGGCCGTAGGAGTACCCCCTAGGGGCCTGGGCGAAAAACTATTTTGGCCATAACTTTTTCGTTACTCGCCCGATTTGGTCGATCTTTATGTCCAGAGAATTCTTATCTAAAGGCCTAAGACCCCTAATGATCGGAATTCCTATCCAACGTGCCGAACAAAGAGTTTCAATTTTCGGGCCGGGCCCAAGGGGTACCCCTAGGGGTTCGGGGGCCGAAATATCTTCCGAAACGAAATGTTGATTTTTTCGCACATTAGCACATTCACATGTACTTATGGCATTTTAAAGTGAGCTTGCGTAATTTGAAGGCCCAGATCGCGGGTAAATTGGCCGAATACCTCCCAAAATAGTCACTTTTCGCCTGTTTTGGACTCTCACGAAGTTCTCGTAAAGCAAAATAATAGGAAAAGTGGATTTTGACTATTTAGGCGATAGCCCTTGGAATAAGGTTTTCAACGCCGCTTGAATCGACCAAATCGGACAAATAGCCTAGAAGTTATGGCAAAAATAGTGGAACTGCGCAAAACGGGACCCGAAGCAAAAACTATTTTGGCCATAATTTCTTCGTTTCTCGCCCGATTCGGTCGATCTTTATGTCGACGGAATCCTTATCTAAAGGCCCAAGAACCCGCATGATTGGAATTCCTATCCATCGTGCTGAACAAAGAGCTCCAATTTTTGGGCCGAGCCCTAGGAGTACACCCTAGGGGCCTGGGCTAAAAACTATTTTGGCCATAACTTCTTCGTTACTCGCCCGATTCGGTCAATCTTTATGTCCACAGAATTCTTATCTAAAGGCCTAAGATCCTTAATGATCGGAATTCCTATCCATCGTGCCGAATAAAGAGTTTCAATTTTCGGTCCGGGCCCTAGGGGTACCGCTAGGGGTTCGGGGGCTGAAAAATCTTCCGAAACAAAATGTTGATTTTTCGCACATTAGCACATTCACATGTACTTATGGCATTTTAAAGTGACCTTGCGTAATTTGAAGGCCCAGATCGCGGGTAAATCGGCCGAATACGCCCCATAATAGTCACTTTTCGCCTGTTTTGGACTCTTACGAAGTTCTCGTAAAGCAAAATAAAAGGAAAAGTGGATTTTGACTTTTTAGGGGATAACCCTTGGAATAAGGTTTCCAACGCCGCTTGAATCGGCCAAATCGGACAAATAGCCTAGAAGTTATGGCAAAAATAGTGGAACTGCGCAAAACGCGACCCGACGCAAAAACTATTTTGGCCATAATTTCTTCGTTTCTCGCCCGATTCGGTCGATCTTTATGTCGACGGAATCCTTATCTAAAGGCCCAAGAACCCGCATGATTGGAATTCCTATCCATCGTGCTGAACAAAGAGCTCCAATTTTTGGGCCGGGCCCTAGGAGTACCCCCTAGGGGCCTGGGCTAAAAACTATTTTGGCCATAACTTCTTCGTTACTCGCCCGATTCGGTCGATCTTTATGTCCACAGAATTCTTATCTAAAGGCCTAAGACCCCTAATGATCGGAATTCCTATCCATCGTGCCGAATAAAGAGTTTCAATTTTCGGACCGGGCCCTAGGGGTACCTTTAGGGTTCCGGGGGCTGAAAAATCTTCCGAAACGAAATGTTGATTTTTTCGCACATTAGCACATTCGCATGTACTTATGCCATTTTAAAGTGAGCTTGCGTAATTTGAAGGCCCAGATCGCGGGTAAATCGGCCGAATACGCCCAAAAATAGTCACTTTTCGCCTGTTTTGGACTCTCACGAAGTTATCGTAAAGCAAAATAATAGGATTTTGACTTTTTAGGGGATAGCCCTTGGAATAAGGTTTCTAACGCCGCTTGAATCGGCCAAATCGGACAAATAGCCTAGAAGTTATGGCAAAAATAGTGGAACTGCGCAAAACGGGACCCTACGCAAAAACTATTTTGGCCATAATTTCTTCGTTTCTCGCCCGATTCGGTCGATCTTTATGTCGACGGAATCCTTATCTAAAGGCCCAAGAACCCGCATGATTGGAATTCCTATCCATCGTGCTGAACAAAGAGCTCCAATTTTTGGGCCGGGCCCTAGGAGTACCCCCTAGGGGCCTGGGCTAAAAACTATTTTGGCCATAACTTCTTCGTTACTCGCCCGATTCGGTCGATCTTTATGTCCACAGAATTCTTATCTAAAGGCCTAAGACACCTAATGATCGAAATTCCTATCCATCGTGCCGAATAAAGAGTTTCAATTTTCGGGCCGGGCCCTAGGGGTACCTTTAGGGGTTCGGGGGCTGAAAAATCTTCCGAAACGAAATGTTGATTTTTTCGCACATTAGCACATTCGCATGTACTTATGCCATTTTAATGTGATCTTGCGTAATTTGAAGGCCCAGATCGCGGGTAAATCGGCCGAATACGCCCAAAAATAGTCACTTTTCGCCTGTTTTGGACTCTCACGAAGTTATCGTAAAGCAAAATAATAGGAAAAGTGGATTTTGACTTTTTAGGGGATAGCCCTTGAAATAAGGTTTCTAACGCCGCTTGAATCGGCCAAATCGGACAAATAGCCTAGAAGTTATGGCAAAAATAGTGGAACTGCGCAAAACGGGACCCTACGCAAAAACTATTTTGGCCATAACTTCTTCGTTTCTCGCCCGATTCGGTCGATCTTTATGTCGACGGAATCCTTATCTAAAGGCCCAAGACCCCGCATGATTGGAACTCCTATCCATCGTGCTGAACAAAGAGCTCCAATTTTTTGGCCGGGCCCTAGGAGTACCCCCTAAGGGCCTGGGCTAAAAACTATTTTGGCCATAACTTCTTCGTTACTCGCCCGATTCGGTCGATCTTTATATCCAAAGAATTATTATCTAAAGGCCTAAGACCCCTAATGATCGGAATTCCTATCCATCGTGCCGAACAAAGAGTTTAAATTTTCGGGCGGGGCCCAAGCGGTACCCCTAGGGGTTCGGGGGCCGAAAAATCTTCCGAAACAAAATGTTGATTTTTTCGCACATTAGCACATTCACATGTACTTATAGCATTTTAAAGTGAGCTTGCGTAATTCGAAGGCCCAGATCGCGGGTAAATCGGTCGAATACACCCCAAAATAGTCACTTTTCGCCTGTTTTGGACTCTCACGATGTTCTCGTAAAGCAAAATAATAGGAAAAGTGGATTTTGACTTTTTAGGGGATAGCCCTTGGAATAAGGTTTCCAACGCCGCTTGAATCGGCCAAATCGGACAAATAGCCTAGAAGTTATGGCAAAAATAGTGGAACTGCGCAAAACGGGACCCGACGCAAAAACTATTTTGGCCATAATTTCTTCGTTTCTCGCCCAATTCGGTCGATCTTTATGTCGACGGAATCCTTATCTAAAGGCCCAAGAACCCGCATGATTGGAATTCCTATCCATCGTGCTGAACAAAGAGCTCCAATTTTTGGGCCGGGCCCTAGGAGTACCCCTTAGGGGCCTGGGCTAAAAACTATTTTGGCCATAACTTCTTCGTTACTCGCCCGATTTGGTCGATCTTTATGTCCACAGAATTCTTATCTAAAGGCCTAAGACCCCTAATGATCGGAATTCCTATCCATCGTGCCGAATAAAGAGTTTCAATTTTTGGGCCGGGCCCTAAGGTTCGGGGGCTGAAAAATCTTCCGTAACGAAATGTTGATTTTTTCGCACATTAGCACATTCACATGTACTTATAACATTTTAAAGTGAGCTTGCGTAATTTGAAGGCCCAGATCGCGGGTAAATTGGCCGAATACCTCCCAAAATAGTCACTTTTCGCCTGTTTTGGACTCTCACGAAGTTCTCGTAAAGCAAAATAATAGGAAAAGTGGATTTTGACTATTTAGGCGATAGCCCTTGGAATAAGGTTTTCAACGCCGCTTGAATCGACCAAATCGGACAAATAGCCTAGAAGTTATGGCAAAAATAGTGGAACTGCGCAAAACGGGACCCGAAGCAAAAACTATTTTGGCCATAATTTCTTCGTTTCTCGCCCGATTCGGTCGATCTTTATGTCGACGGAATCCTTATCAAAAGGCCCAAGAACCCGCATGATTGGAATTCCTATCCATCGTGCTGAACAAAGAGCTCCAATTTTTGGGCCGAGCCCTAGGAGTACACCCTAGGGGCCTGGGCTAAAAACTATTTTGGCCATAACTTCTTCGTTACTCGCCCGATTCGGTCAATCTTTATGTCCACAGAATTCTTATCTAAAGGCCTAAGATCCTTAATGATCGGAATTCCTATCCATCGTGCCGAATAAAGAGTTTCAATTTTCGGTCCGGGCCCTAGGGGTACCGCTAGGGGTTCGGGGGCTGAAAAATCTTCCGAAACAAAATGTTGATTTTTCGCACATTAGCACATTCACATGTACTTATGGCATTTTAAAGTGACCTTGCGTAATTTGAAGGCCCAGATCGCGGGTAAATCGGCCGAATACGCCCCATAATAGTCACTTTTCGCCTGTTTTGGACTCTTACGAAGTTCTCGTAAAGCAAAATAAAAGGAAAAGTGGATTTTGACTTTTTAGGGGATAACCCTTGGAATAAGGTTTCCAACGCCGCTTGAATCGGCCAAATCGGACAAATAGCCTAGAAGTTATGGCAAAAATAGTGGAACTGCGCAAAACGCGACCCGACGCAAAAACTATTTTGGCCATAATTTCTTCGTTTCTCGCCCGATTCGGTCGATCTTTATGTCGACGGAATCCTTATCTAAAGGCCCAAGAACCCGCATGATTGGAATTCCTATCCATCGTGCTGAACAAAGAGCTCCAATTTTTGGGCCGGGCCCTAGGAGTACCCCCTAGGGGCCTGGGCTAAAAACTATTTTGGCCATAACTTCTTCGTTACTCGCCCGATTCGGTCGATCTTTATGTCCACAGAATTCTTATCTAAAGGCCTAAGACCCCTAATGATCGGAATTCCTATCCATCGTGCCGAATAAAGAGTTTCAATTTTCGGGCCGGGCCCTAGGGGTACCCCTAGGGGTTCGGGGGCTGAAAAATCTTCCGAATCGAAATGTTGATTTTTTCGCACATTAGCACATTCACATGTACTTATCGACTTTTAAAGTGTGCTTGCGTAATTTGAAGGCCCAGATCGCGGGTAAATCGGCCGAATACGCCCAAAAATAGTCACTTTTCGCCTGTTTTGGACTCTCACGAAGTTCTCGTAAAGCAAAATAATAGGAAAAGTGGATTTTGACTTTTTAGGGGATAGCCCTTGGAATAAGGTTTCCAACGCCGCTTGAATCGGCCAAATCGGACAAATAGCCTAGAAGTTATGGCAAAAATAGTGGAATTGCGCAAAACGGGACCCGACGCAAAAACTATTTTGGCCATAATTTCTTCGTTTCTCGCCCGATTCGGTCGATCTTTATGTCGACGGAATCCTTATCTAAAGGCCCAAGAACCCGCATGATTGGAATTCCTATCCATCGTGCTGAACAAAGAGCTCCAATATTTGGGCCGGGCCGTAGGAGTACCCCCTAGGGGCCTGGGCTAAAAACTATTTTGGCCATAACTTCTTCGTTACTCGCCCGATTCGGTCGATCTTTATGTCCACAGAATTCTTATCTAAAGGCCTAAGACCCCTAATGATCGGAATTTCTATCCATCGTGCCGAATAAAGAGTTTCAATTTTCGGACCGGGCCCTAGGGGTACCTTTAGGGTTCCGGGGGCTGAAAAATCTTCCGAAACGAAATGTTGATTTTTTCGCACATTAGCACATTCGCATGTACTTATGCCATTTTAAAGTGAGCTTGCGTAATTTGAAGGCCCAGATCGCGGGTAAATCGGCCGAATACGCCCAAAAATAGTCACTTTTCGCCTGTTTTGGACTCTCACGAAGTTATCGTAAAGCAAAATAATAGGATTTTGACTTTTTAGGGGATAGCCCTTGGAATAAGGTTTCTAACGCCGCTTGAATCGGCCAAATCGGACAAATAGCCTAGAAGTTATGGCAAAAATAGTGGAACTGCGCAAAACGGGACCCTACGCAAAAACTATTTTGGCCATAATTTCTTCGTTTCTCGCCCGATTCGGTCGATCTTTATGTCGACGGAATCCTTATCTAAAGGCCCAAGAACCCGCATGATTGGAATTCCTATCCATCGTGCTGAACAAAGAGCTCCAATTTTTGGGCCGGGCCCTAGGAGTACCCCCTAGGGGCCTGGGCTAAAAACTATTTTGGCCATAACTTCTTCGTTACTCGCCCGATTCGGTCGATCTTTATGTCCACAGAATTCTTATCTAAAGGCCTAAGACACCTAATGATCGAAATTCCTATCCATCGTGCCGAATAAAGAGTTTCAATTTTCGGGCCGGGCCCTAGGGGTACCTTTAGGGGTTCGGGGGCTGAAAAATCTTCCGAAACGAAATGTTGATTTTTTCGCACATTAGCACATTCGCATGTACTTATGCCATTTTAATGTGAGCTTGCGTAATTTGAAGGCCCAGATCGCGGGTAAATCGGCCGAATACGCCCAAAAATAGTCACTTTTCGCCTGTTTTGGACTCTCACGAAGTTATCGTAAAGCAAAATAATAGGAAAAGTGGATTTTGACTTTTTAGGGGATAGCCCTTGGAATAAGGTTTCTAACGCCGCTTGAATCGGCCAAATCGGACAAATAGCCTAGAAGTTATGGCAAAAATAGTGGAACTGCGCAAAACGGGACCCTACGCAAAAACTATTTTGGCCATAACTTCTTCGTTTCTCGCCCGATTCGGTCGATCTTTATGTCGACGGAATCCTTATCTAAAGGCCCAAGACCCCGCATGATTGGAACTCCTATCCATCGTGCTGAACAAAGAGCTCCAATTTTTTGGCCGGGCCCTAGGAGTACCCCCTAAGGGCCTGGGCTAAAAACTATTTTGGCCATAACTTCTTCGTTACTCGCCCGATTCGGTCGATCTTTATGTCCAAAGAATTATTATCTAAAGGCCTAAGACCCCTAATGATCGGAATTCCTATCCATCGTGCCGAACAAAGAGTTTAAATTTTCGGGCGGGGCCCAAGCGGTACCCCTAGGGGTTCGGGGGCCGAAAAATCTTCCGAAACAAAATGTTGATTTTTTCGCACATTAGCACATTCACATGTACTTATAGCATTTTAAAGTGAGCTTGCGTAATTCGAAGGCCCAGATCGCGGGTAAATCGGTCGAATACGCCCCAAAATAGTCACTTTTCGCCTGTTTTGGACTCTCACGATGTTCTCGTAAAGCAAAATAATAGGAAAAGTGGATTTTGACTTTTTAGGGGATAGCCCTTGGAATAAGTTTTCCAACGCCGCTTGAATCGGCCAAATCGGACAAATAGCCTAGAAGTTATGGCAAAAATAGTGGAACTGCGCAAAACGGGACCCGACGCAAAAACTATTTTGGCCATAATTTCTTCGTTTCTCGCCCAATTCGGTCGATCTTTATGTCGACGGAATCCTTATCTAAAGGCCCAAGAACCCGCATGATTGGAATTCCTATCCATCGTGCTGAACAAAGAGCTCCAATTTTTGGGCCGGGCCCTAGGAGTACCCCTTAGGGGCCTGGGCTAAAAACTATTTTGGCCATAACTTCTTCGTTACTCGCCCGATTTGGTCGATCTTTATGTCCACAGAATTCTTATCTAAAGGCCTAAGACCCCGAATGATCGGAATTCCTATCCATCGTGCCGAATAAAGAGTTTCAATTTTTGGGCCGGGCCCTAAGGTTCGGGGGCTGAAAAATCTTCCGTAACGAAATGTTGATTTTTTCGCACATTAGCACATTCACATGTACTTATAGCATTTTAAAGTGAGCTTGCGTAATTTGAAGGCCCAGATCGCGGGTAAATTGGCCGAATACCTCCCAAAATAGTCACTTTTCGCCTGTTTTGGACTCTCACGAAGTTCTCGTAAATCAAAATAATAGGAAAAGTGGATTTTGACTATTTAGGCGATAGCCCTTGGAATAAGGTTTTCAACGCCGCTTGAATCGACCAAATCGGACAAATAGCCTAGAAGTTATGGCAAAAATAGTGGAACTGCGCAAAACGGGACCCGAAGCAAAAATTATTTTGGCCATAATTTCTTCGTTTCTCGCCCGATTCGGTCGATCTTTATGTCGACGGAATCCTTATCTAAAGGCCCAAGAACCCGCATGATTGGAATTCCTATCCATCGTGCTGAACAAAGAGCTCCAATTTTTGGGCCGAGCCCTAGGAGTACACCCTAGGGGCCTGGGCTAAAAACTATTTTGGCCATAACTTCTTCGTTACTCGCCCGATTCGGTCAATCTTTATGTCCACAGAATTCTTATCTAAAGGCCTAAGATCCTTAATGATCGGAATTCCTATCCATCGTGCCGAATAAAGAGTTTCAATTTTCGGTCCGGGCCCTAGGGGTACCGCTAGGGGTTCGGGGGCTGAAAAATCTTCCGAAACAAAATGTTGATTTTTCGCACATTAGCACATTCACATGTACTTATGGCATTTTAAAGTGACCTTGCGTAATTTGAAGGCCCAGATCGCGGGTAAATCGGCCGAATACGCCCCATAATAGTCACTTTTCGCCTGTTTTGGACTCTTACGAAGTTCTCGTAAAGCAAAATAAAAGGAAAAGTGGATTTTGACTTTTTAGGGGATAACCCTTGGAATAAGGTTTCCAACGCCGCTTGAATCGGCCAAATCGGACAAATAGCCTAGAAGTTATGGCAAAAATAGTGGAACTGCGCAAAACGCGACCCGACGCAAAAACTATTTTGGCCATAATTTCTTCGTTTCTCGCCCGATTCGGTCGATCTTTATGTCGACGGAATCCTTATCTAAAGGCCCAAGAACCCGCATGATTGGAATTCCTATCCATCGTGCTGAACAAAGAGCTCCAATTTTTGGGCCGGGCCCTAGGAGTACCCCCTAGGGGCCTGGGCTAAAAACTATTTTGGCCATAACTTCTTCGTTACTCGCCCGATTCGGTCGATCTTTATGTCCACAGAATTCTTATCTAAAGGCCTAAGACCCCTAATGATCGGAATTCCTATCCATCGTGCCGAATAAAGAGTTTCAATTTTCGGGCCGGGCCCTAGGGGTACCCCTAGGGGTTCGGGGGCTGAAAAATCTTCCGAATCGAAATGTTGATTTTTTCGCACATTAGCACATTCACATGTACTTATCGCATTTTAAAGTGTGCTTGCGTAATTTGAAGGCCCAAATCGCGGGTAAATAGGCCGAATACGCCCAAAAATAGTCACTTTTCGCCTGTTTTGGACTCTCACGAAGTTCTCGTAAAGCAAAATAATAGGAAAAGTGGATTTTGACTTTTTAGGGGATAGCCCTTGGAATAAGGTTTCCAACGCCGCTTGAATCGGCCAAATCGGACAAATAGCCTAGAAGTTATGGCAAAAATAGTGGAATTGCGCAAAACGGGACCCGACGCAAAAACTATTTTGGCCATAATTTCTTCGTTTCTCGCCCGATTCGGTCGATCTTTATGTCGACGGAATCCTTATCTAAAGGCCCAAGAACCCGCATGATTGGAATTCCTATCCATCGTGCTGAACAAAGAGCTCCAATATTTGGGCCGGGCCGTAGGAGTACCCCCTAGGGGCCTGGGCTAAAAACTATTTTGGCCATAACTTCTTCGTTACTCGCCCGATTCGGTCGATCTTTATGTCCACAGAATTCTTATCTAAAGGCCTAAGACCCCTAATGATCGGAATTCCTATCCATCGTGCCGAATAAAGAGTTTCAATTTTCGGACCGGGCCCTAGGGGTACCTTTAGGGTTCCGGGGGCTGAAAAATCTTCCGAAACGAAATGTTGATTTTTTCGCACATTAGCACATTCGCATGTACTTATGCCATTTTAAAGTGAGCTTGCGTAATTTGAAGGCCCAAATCGCGGGTAAATCGGCCGAATACGCCCAAAAATAGTCACTTTTCGCCTGTTTTGGACTCTCACGAAGTTATCGTAAAGCAAAATAATAGGATTTTTACTTTTTAGGGGATAGCCCTTGGAATCAGGTTTCTAACGCCGCTTGAATCGGCCAAATCGGACAAATAGCCTAGAAGTTATGGCAAAAATAGTGGAACTGCGCAAAACGGGACCCTACGCAAAAACTATTTTGGCCATAATTTCTTCGTTTCTCGCCCGATTCGGTCGATCTTTATGTCGACGGAATCCTTATCTAAAGGCCCAAGAACCCGCATGATTGGAATTCCTATCCATCGTGCTGAACAAAGAGCTCCAATTTTTGGGCCGGGCCCTAGGAGTACCCCCTAGGGGCCTGGGCTAAAAACTATTTTGGCCATAACTTCTTCGTTACTCGCCCGATTCGGTCGATCTTTATGTCCACAGAATTCTTATCTAAAGGCCTAAGACACCTAATGATCGAAATTCCTATCCATCGTGCCGAATAAAGAGTTTCAATTTTCGGGCCGGGCCCTAGGGGTACCTTTAGGGGTTCCGGGGCTGAAAAATCTTCCGAAACGAAATGTTGATTTTTTCGCACATTAGCACATTCGCATGTACTTATGCCATTTTAATGTGAGCTTGCGTAATTTGAAGGCCCAGATCGCGGGTAAATCGGCCGAATACGCCCAAAAATAGTCACTTTTCGCCTGTTTTGGACTCTCACGAAGTTATCGTAAAGCAAAATAATAGGAAAAGTGGATTTTGACTTTTTAGGGGATAGCCCTTGGAATAAGGTTTCTAACGCCGCTTGAATCGGCCAAATCGGACAAATAGCCTAGAAGTTATGGCAAAAATAGTGGAACTGCGCAAAACGGGACCCTACGCAAAAACTATTTTGGCCATAACTTCTTCGTTTCTCGCCCGATTCGTCGATCTTTATGTCGACGGAATCCTTATCTAAAGGCCCAAGACCCCGCATGATTGGAACTCCTATCCATCGTGCTGAACAAAGAGCTCCAATTTTTTGGCCGGGCCCTAGGAGTACCCCCTAAGGGCCTGGGCTAAAAACTATTTTGGCCATAACTTCTTCGTTACTCGCCCGATTCGGTCGATCTTTATGTCCAAAGAATTATTATCAAAAGGCCTAAGACCCCTAATGATCGGAATTCCTATCCATCGTGCCGAACAAAGAGTTTAATTTTCGGGCGGGGCCCAAGCGGTACCCCTGGGGGTTCGGGGGCCGAAAAATCTTCCGAAACAAAATGTTGATTTTTTCGCACATTAGCACATTCACATGTACTTATAGCATTTTAAAGTGAGCTTGCGTAATTCGAAGGCCCAGATCGCGGGTAAATCGGTCGAATACGCCCCAAAATAGTCACTTTTCGCCTGTTTTGGACTCTCACGATGTTCTCGTAAAGCAAAATAATAGGAAAAGTGGATTTTGACTTTTTAGGGGATAGCCCTTGGAATAAGGTTTCCAACGCCGCTTGAATCGGCCAAATCGGACAAATAGCCTAGAAGTTATGGCAAAAATAGTGGAACTGCGCAAAACGGGACCCGACGCAAAAACTATTTTGGCCATAATTTCTTCGTTTCTCGCCCAATTCGGTCGATCTTTATGTCGACGGAATCCTTATCTAAAGGCCCAAGAACCCGCATGATTGGAATTCCTATCCATCGTGCTGAACAAAGAGCTCCAATTTTTGGGCCGGGCCCTAGGAGTACCCCTTAGGGGCCTGGGCTAAAAACTATTTTGGCCATAACTTCTTCGTTACTCGCCCGATTTGGTCGATCTTTATGTCCACAGAATTCTTATCTAAAGGCCTAAGACCCCTAATGATCGGAATTCCTATCCATCGTGCCGAATAAAGAGTTTCAATTTTTGGGCCGGGCCCTAGGAGTACCCCCTAAGGGCCTGGGCTAAAAACTATTTTGGCCATAACTTCTTCGTTACTCGCCCGATTCGATCGATCTTTATGTCCACAGAATTCTTATCTAAAGGCCTAAGACCCCTAATGATCGGAATTCCTATCCATCGTTCCGAATAAAGAGTTTCAATTTTCGGGCCGGGCCCTAGGGGTACCCCTAGGGGTTCGGGGGCTGAAAAATCTTCCTTAACGAAATGTTGATTTTTTCGCACATTAGCACATTCACATGTACTTATGGCATTTTAAAGTGAGCTTGCGTAATTTGAAGGCCCAGATCGCGGGTAAATCGGCCGAATACGCCCCATAATAATCACTTTTCGCCTGTTTTGGACTCTTACGAAGTTCTCGTAAAGAAAAATAATAGGAAAAGTGGATTTTGACTTTTTAGGGGATAACCCTTGGAATAAGGTTTCCAACGCCGCTTGAATCGGCCAAATCGGACAAATAGCCTAGAAGTTATGGCAAAAATAGTGGAACTGCGCAAAACGGGACCCGACGCAAAAACTATTTTGGCCATAATTTCTTCGTTTCTCGCCCGATTCGGTCGTTCTTTATGTCTACGGAATCCTTATATAAAGGCCCAAGAACCCACATGATTGGAATTCCTATCCATCGTGCTAATCAAAGAGCTCCAATTTTTGGGCCGGGCCCTAGGAGTACCCCCTAGGGGCCTGGGCTAAAAACTATTTTGGCCATAACTTCTTCGTTACTCGCCCGATTCGGTCAATCTTTATGTCCATAGAATTCTTATCTAAAGGCCTAAGACGCCTAATGATCGGAATTCCTATCCATCGTGCCGAATAAAGAGTTTTAATTTTCGGGCCGGGACCTAGGGGTTCGGGGGCTGAAAAATCTTCCGAAACGAAATGTTGATTAATTCGCACATTAGCACATTCTCTTGTACTTATGCCATTTTAAAGTGAGCTTGCGTAATTTGAAGGCCCAGATCGTGGGTAAATCGGCCGAATACGCCCCAAAATAGTCACTTTTCGCCTGTTTTGCACTCTCACAAAGTTCTCGTAAAGCAAAATAAAAGGAAAAGTGGATTTTGAATTTTTAGGGGATAGTCCTTGGAATAAGGTTTCCAACGCCGCTTTAATCGGCCAAATCGGACAAATAGCCTAGAAGTTATGGCAAAAATAGTGGAACTACGCAAAACGGGACCCTACGCAAAAACTATTTTGGCCATAACTTCTTCGTTTCTCGCCCGATTCGATCGATCTTTATGTCGACAGAATCCTTATCTAAAGGCCCTAGAACCCGCATGATTGGAATTCCTATCCATCGTGCTGAACAAAGAGCTCCAATTTTTGGGCCGGGCCCTAGGAGTACCCCCTAGGGGCCTGGGCTAAAAACTATTTTGGCCATAACTTTTTCATTACTCGCCCGATTCGGTCGATCTTTATGTCCAAAGAATTCTTATCTAAAGGCCTAAGACACCTAATGATCGGAATTCCTAATCATCGTGCCAAACAAAGAGTTTAAATTTTCGGGCGGGGCCCAAGCTGTACCCCTAGGGGTTCGGGGGCCGAAAAATCTTCCGAAACGAAATGTTGAATTTTTCGCACATTAGCACATTCACATGTACTTATGGCATTTTAAAGTGAGCTTGCGTAATTTGAAGGCCCAGATCGCGGGTAAATCGGCCGAATACGCCCCATAATAATCACTTTTCGCCTGTTTTGGACTCTTACGAAGTTCTCGTAAAGAAAAATAATAGGAAAAGTGGATTTTAACTTTTTAGAGGATAACCCTTGGAATAAGGTTTCCAACGCCGCTTGAATCGGCCCAATCGGACAAATAGCCTAGAAGTTATGGCAAAAATAGTGGAACTGCGCAAAACGGGACCCGACGCAAAAACTATTTTGGCCATAATTTCTTCGTTTTTTACCCGATTCGGTCGATCTTTATGTCGACAGAATCCTTATCTAAAGGCCCAAGAACCCGCATGATTGGAATTCCTATCCATCGTGCTGAACAAAGAGCTCCAATTTTGGGCCGGGCCCTAGGAGTACTCCCTAGGGGTCTGGGCTAAAAACTATTTTGGCCGTAACTTCTTCGTTACTCGCCCGATTCGGTCGATCTTTATGTCCACAGAATTCTTATCTAAAGGCCTAAGACCCCTAATGATCGGAATTCCTATCCATCGTGCCGAACAAAGAGTTTAAATTTTCGGGCGGGGCCCAAGCGGTACCCCTAGGAGTTTGGGGGCCGAAAAATCTTCCGAAACGAAATGTTGATTTTTTCGCACATTAGCACCTTCACATGTACTTATAGCATTTTAAAGTGAGCTTGCGTAATTCGAAGGCCCAGATAGCGGGTAAATCGGTCGAATACGTCCCAAAATAGTCACTTTTCGCCTGTTTTGGACTCTCACGAAGTTCTCGTAAAGCAAAATAATAGGAAAAGTGGATTTTGACTTTTTAGGGGATAGCCATTGGAATAAGGTTTCCAACGCCGCTTGAATCGGCCAAATCAGATAAATAGCCTAGAAGTTATGGCAAAAATAGTTGAACTGCGCAAAACGGGACCCGACGCAAAAACTATTTTGGCCATAATTTCTTCGTTTCTCGCCCGATTCCGTCGATCTTTATGTCGACGGAATCCTTATCTAAAGGCCTAAGACCCCGCATGATTGGAACTCCTATCCATCGTGCTGAACAAAGAGCTCCAATTTTTGGGCCGGGCCCTAAGAGTACCCCCTAAGGGCCTGGGCTAAAAACTATTTTGGCCATAACTTCTTCGTTACTCGCCCGTTTCGGTCGATCTTTATGTCCACAGAATTCTTATCTAAAGGCCTAAGACCCCTAATGATCGGAATTCCTATCCATCGTGCCGAATAAAGAATTTCAATTTTCGGGCCAGGCCCTAGGGGTACCCCTAGGGGTTCGGGGGCTGAAAAATCTTCCGAAACGAAATGTTGATTTTTTCGCACATTAGCACATTCACATGTACTTATGGCATTTTAAAGTGAGCTTGCGTAATTTGAAGGCCCAGATCGCGGGTAAATCGGCCGAATATGCCCAAAAATAGTCACTTTTCGCCTGTTTTGGACTCTCACGAAGTTCTCGTAAAGCAAAATAATAGGAAAACTAGATTTTGACTTTTTCGGGGATAGCCCTTAGAATAAGGTTTCCAACGCCGCTTGAATCGGCCAAATCGGACAAATAGCCTAGAAGTTATGGCAAAAATAGTGGAACTGCGCAAAACGGGACCCTACGCAAAAACTATTTTGGCCATAACTTCTTCGTTTCTCGCCCAATTCGGTCGATCTTTATGTCGACGGAATCCTTATCTAAAGGCCCAAGACCCCGCATGATTGGAACTCCTATCCATCGTGCTGAACAAAGAGCTCCAATTTTTGGGCCGGGCCCTAGGAGTACCCCCTAAGGGCCTGGGCTAAAAACTATTTTGGCCATAACTTCTTCGTTACTCGCCCGATTCAGTCGATCTTTATGTCCACAGAATTCTTATCTAAAGGCCTAAGACCCCTAATGATCGGAATTCCTATCCATCGTGCCGAATAAAGAGTTTCAATTTTCGGGCCGGGCCCTTGGGGTACCCCTAGGGGTTCGGGGGCTGAAAAATCTTCCGAAACGAAATGTTGATTTTTTCGCACATTAGCACATTCACATGTACTTATGGCATTTTAAAGTGTGCTTGCGTAATTTGAAGGCCCAGATCGCGGGTAAATCGGCCGAATACGCCCCATAATAGTCACTTTTCGCCTGTTTTGGACTCTTACGAAGTTCTCAGAAAGAAAAATAATAGGAAAAGTGGATTTTGACTTTTTAGGGGATAACCCTTGGAATAAGGTTTCCAACGCCGCTTGAATCGGCAAAATCGGACAAATAGCCTAGAAGTTATGGCAAAAATAGTGGAACTGCGCAAAACGGGACCCGACGCAAAAACTATTTTGGCCATAACTTCTTCGTTTCTCGCCCGATTCGGTCAATCTTTATGTCCATAGTATTCTTATCTAAAGGCCTAAGACGCCTAATGATCGGAATTCCTATCCATCGTGCCGAATAAAGAGTTTTAATATTCGGGCCGGGACCTAGGGGTTCGGGGGCTGAAAAATCTTCCGAAACGAAATGTTGATTAATTCGCACATTAGCACATTCGCTTGTACTGATGCAATTTTAAAGTGAGCTTGCGTAATTTGAAGGCCCAGATCGTGGGTAAATCGGCCGAATACGCCCCAAAATAGTCACTTTTCGCCTGTTTTGCACTCTCACGAAGTTCTCGTAAAGCAAGATAATAGGAAAAGTGGATTTTGAATTTTTAGGGGATAGTCCTTGGAATAAGGTTTCCAACGCCGCTTTAATCGGCAAAATCGGACAAATAGCCTAGAAGTCATGGCAAAAATAGTGGAACTACGCAAAACGGGACCCTACGCAAAAACTATTTTGGCCATAACTTCTTCGTTTCTCGCCCGATTCGATCGATCTTTATGTCGACAGAATCCTTATCTAAAGGCCCAAGAACCCGTATTATTGGAATTCCTATCCATCGTGCTGAACAAAGAGCTCCAATTTTTGGGCCGGGCCCTAGGAGTACCCCCTAGGGGCCTGGGCTAAAAACTATTTTGGCCATAACTTTTTCATTACTCGCCCGATTCGGTCGATCTTTATGTCCAAAGAATTCTTATCTGAAGGCCTAAGACCCCTAACGATCGGAATTCCTATCCATCGTGCCGAAAAAAGAGTTTAAATTTTCGGGCGGGGCCCAAGCGGTACCCCTAGGGGTTCGGGGGCCGAAAAATCTTCTGAAATGAAATGTTGATTTTTTCGAACATTAGCACATTCATATGTACTTATGGCATTTTAAAGTGAGCTTGCGTAATTTGAAGGCCCAGATCGCGGGTAAATCGGCCGAATACGCCCCATAATAGTCACTTTTCGCCTGTTTTGGACTCTTACGAAGTTCTCGTAAAGAAAAATAATAGGAAAAGTGGATTTTGACTTTTTAGGGGATAACCCTTCGAATAAGGTTTCCAACGCCGCTTGAATCGGCCAAATCGGACAAATAGCCTAGAAGTTATGGCAAAAATAATGGAACTGCGCAAAACGGGACCCGACGTAAAAACTATTTTGGCCATAATTTCTTCATTTTTCGCCCGATTCGGTCAATCTTTATGTCGACGGAATCCTTATCTAAAGGCCCAAGAACCCGCATGATTGGAATTCCTATCCATCGTGCTGAACAAAGAGCTCCAATTTTTGGGCCGGGCCCTAGGAGTACCCCCTAGGGGCCTGGGCTAAAAACTATTTTGGCCATAACTTCTTCGTTACTCGCCCGATTCGGTCGATCTTTATGTCCACAGAATTCTAATCTAAAGGCCTAAGACCCCTAATGATCGGAATTCCTATCCATCGTGCCGAATAAAGAGTTTCAATTTTCCGGCCGGGACCTAGGGGTTCGGGGGCTGAAAAATCTTCCGAAACGAAATGTTGATTTTTTCACACGTTAGCACATTCGCATGTACTTATGCCATTTTAAAGTGAGCTTGCGTAATTTGAAGGCCCAGATCGCGGGTAAATCGGCTGAATACGCCCCAAAATAGTCACTTTTCGCCTGTTTTGGACTCTCACGAAGTTCTCGTAAAGCAAAATAATAGGAAAAGTGGATTTTGACTTTTTAGGGGATAGCCCTTGGAATAAGGTTTCTAACGCCGCTTGAATCGGCCAAGTCGGACAAATAGCCTAGAAGTTATGGCGAAAATAGTGGAACTGCGCAAAACGGGACCCTACGCAAAAACTATTTTCGCCATAACTTCTTCGTTTCTCGCCTGATTTGGTCAATCTTTATGTCGACGGAATCCTTATCTAAAGGCCCAAGACCCCGCATGATTGGAACTCCTATCCATCGTGCGGAACAAAGAGCTCCAATTTTTGGGCCGGGCCCTAGGAGTACCCCCTAAGGACCTGGGTTAAAAACTATTTTGGCCATAACTTCATCGTTACTCGTCCAATTCGGTCGATCTTTATGTCCACACAATTCTTATCTAAAGGCCTAAAACCCCTAATGATCAGAATTCCTATCCATCGTGCCGAATAAAGAGTTTCAATTTTCGGGCCGGGCCCTAGGGGTACCCCTAGGGGTTCGGGGGCTGAAAAATCTTCCGAAACGAAATGCTGATTTTTTCGCACATTAGCACATTCACATGTACTTATGGCATTTTAAAGTGAGTTTGCGTAATTTGAAGGCCCAGATCGTAGGTAAATAAGCCGAATACGCCCCAAAATAGTCACTTTTCGCCTGTTTTGGACTCTTACGAAGTTCTCGTAAAGCAAAATAATAGGAAAAGTGGATTTTGACATTTTAGGGGATAGCCCTTGGAATAAGATTTCCAACGCCGCTTGAATCGGCCAATTCGGACAAATAGCCTAGAAGTTATGGCAAAAATAGTGGAACTGCGAAAAACGGGACCCGACGCAAAAACTATTTTGGCCATAATTTCTTAGTTTCTCGCCAGATTCGGTCGATCTTTATGTCGACGGAATCCTTATCTAATGGCCTAAGAACCCGCATGATTGGAATTCCTATCCATCGTGCTGAACAAAGAGCTCCAATTTTTGGGCCGGGCCCTAGGAGTACCCCCTAGGGGCCTGGGCTAAAAACTATTTTGGCCATAACTTCTTCGTTACTTGCCCGATTCGGTCGATCTTTATGTCCACAGAATTCTTATCTAAAGGCCTAAGACCCCTAATTATCGGAATTCCTATCCATCGTGCCGATTAAAGAGTTTCAATTTTCTGGCCGGGCCCTAGGGGTACCCCTAGGGGTTCGGGGGCTGAAAAATCTTCCGAAACGAAATGTTGATTTTTTCGCACATTAGCACATTCGCATGTACTTATGCCATTTTAAAGTGAGCTTGCGTAATTTGAAGGCCCAGATCGGGGGTAAATCGGCCGAATACGCCCCAAAATAGTCACTTTTCGCCTGTTTTGGACTCTCACGAAGTTCTCGTAAAGCAAAATAATAGGAAAAGTGGATTTTGAATTTTTAGGGGATAGTCCTTGGAATAAGGTTTCCAACGCCGCTTTAATCGGCAAAATCGGACAAATAGCCTAGAAGTCATGGCAAAAATAGTGGAACTACGCAAAACGGGACCCTACGCAAAAACTATTTTGGCCATAACTTCTTCGTTTCTCGCCCGATTCGATCGATCTTTATGTCGACAGAATCCTTATCTAAAGGCCCAAGAACCCGTATTATTGGAATTCCTATCCATCGTGCTGAACAAAGAGCTCCAATTTTTGGGCCGGGCCCTAGGAGTACCCCCTAAGGACCTGGGTTAAAAACTATTTTGGCCATAACTTCATCGTTACTCGTCCAATTCGGTCGATCTTTATGTCCACACAATTCTTATCTAAAGGCCTAAAACCCCTAATGATCAGAATTCCTATCCATCGTGCCGAATAAAGAGTTTCAATTTTCGGGCCGGGCCCTAGGGGTACCCCTAGGGGTTCGGGGGCTGAAAAATCTTCCGAAACGAAATGTTGATTTTTTCGCACATTAGCACATTCACATGTACTTATGGCATTTTAAAGTGAGTTTGCGTAATTTGAAGGCCCAGATCGTAGGTAAATAAGCCGAATACGCCCCAAAATAGTCACTTTTCGCCTGTTTTGGACTCTTACGAAGTTCTCGTAAAGCAAAATAATAGGAAAAGTGGATTTTGACATTTTAGGGGATAGCCCTTGGAATAAGATTTCCAACGCCGCTTGAATCGGCCAATTCGGACAAATAGCCTAGAAGTTATGGCAAAAATAGTGGAACTGCGAAAAACGGGACCCGACGCAAAAACTATTTTGGCCATAATTTCTTAGTTTCTCGCCAGATTCGGTCGATCTTTATGTCGACGGAATCCTTATCTAATGGCCTAAGAACCCGCATGATTGGAATTCCTATCCATCGTGCTGAACAAAGAGCTCCAATTTTTGGGCCGGGCCCTAGGAGTACCCCCTAGGGGCCTGGGCTAAAAACTATTTTGGCCATAACTTCTTCGTTACTTGCCCGATTCGGTCGATCTTTATGTCCACAGAATTCTTATCTAAAGGCCTAAGACCCCTAATTATCGGAATTCCTATCCATCGTGCCGATTAAAGAGTTTCAATTTTCTGGCCGGGCCCTAGGGGTACCCCTAGGGGTTCGGGGGCTGAAAAATCTTCCGAAACGAAATGTTGATTTTTTCGCACATTAGCACATTCGCATGTACTTATGCCATTTTAAAGTGAGCTTGCGTAATTTGAAGGCCCAGATCGGGGGTAAATCGGCCGAATACGCCCCAAAATAGTCACTTTTCGCCTGTTTTGGACTCTCACGAAGTTCTCGTAAAGCAAAATAATAGGAAAAGTGGATTTTGAATTTTTAGGGGATAGTCCTTGGAATAAGGTTTCCAACGCCGCTTTAATCGGCAAAATCGGACAAATAGCCTAGAAGTCATGGCAAAAATAGTGGAACTACGCAAAACGGGACCCTACGCAAAAACTATTTTGGCCATAACTTCTTCGTTTCTCGCCCGATTCGATCGATCTTTATGTCGACAGAATCCTTATCTAAAGGCCCAAGAACCCGTATTATTGGAATTCCTATCCATCGTGCTGAACAAAGAGCTCCAATTTTTGGGCCGGGCCCTAGGAGTACCCCCTAGGGGCCTGGGCTAAAAACTATTTTGGCCATAACTTTTTCATTACTCGCCCGATTCGGTCGATCTTTATGTCCAAAGAATTCTTATCTGAAGGCCTAAGACCCCTAACGATCGGAATTCCTATCCATCGTGCCGAAAAAAGAGTTTAAATTTTCGGGCGGGGCCCAAGCGGTACCCCTAGGGGTTCGGGGGCCGAAAAATCTTCTGAAATGAAATGTTGATTTTTTCGAACATTAGCACATTCATATGTACTTATGGCATTTTAAAGTGAGCTTGCGTAATTTGAAGGCCCAGATCGCGGGTAAATCGGCCGAATACGCCCCATAATAGTCACTTTTCGCCTGTTTTGGACTCTTACGAAGTTCTCGTAAAGAAAAATAATAGGAAAAGTGGATTTTGACTTTTTAGGGGATAACCCTTCGAATAAGGTTTCCAACGCCGCTTGAATCGGCCAAATCGGACAAATAGCCTAGAAGTTATGGCAAAAATAATGGAACTGCGCAAAACGGGACCCGACGTAAAAACTATTTTGGCCATAATTTCTTCATTTTTCGCCCGATTCGGTCAATCTTTATGTCGACGGAATCCTTATCTAAAGGCCCAAGAACCCGCATGATTGGAATTCCTATCCATCGTGCTGAACAAAGAGCTCCAATTTTTGGGCCGGGCCCTAGGAGTACCCCCTAGGGGCCTGGGCTAAAAACTATTTTGGCCATAACTTCTTCGTTACTCGCCCGATTCGGTCGATCTTTATGTCCACAGAATTCTAATCTAAAGGCCTAAGACCCCTAATGATCGGAATTCCTATCCATCGTGCCGAATAAAGAGTTTCAATTTTCCGGCCGGGACCTAGGGGTTCGGGGGCTGAAAAATCTTCCGAAACGAAATGTTGATTTTTTCACACATTAGCACATTCGCATGTACTTATGCCATTTTAAAGTGAGCTTGCGTAATTTGAAGGCCCAGATCGCGGGTAAATCGGCTGAATACGCCCCAAAATAGTCACTTTTCGCCTGTTTTGGACTCTCACGAAGTTCTCGTAAAGCAAAATAATAGGAAAAGTGGATTTTGACTTTTTAGGGGATAGCCCTTGGAATAAGGTTTCTAACGCTGCTTGAATCGGCCAAGTCGGACAAATAGCCTAGAAGTTATGGCGAAAATAGTGGAACTGCGCAAAACGGGACCCTACGCAAAAACTATTTTCGCCATAACTTCTTCGTTTCTCGCCTGATTTGGTCAATCTTTATGTCGACGGAATCCTTATCTAAAGGCCCAAGACCCCGCATGATTGGAACTCCTATCCATCGTGCGGAACAAAGAGCTCCAATTTTTGGGCCGGGCCCTAGGAGTACCCCCTAAGGACCTGGGTTAAAAACTATTTTGGCCATAACTTCATCGTTACTCGTCCAATTCGGTCGATCTTTATGTCCACACAATTCTTATCTAAAGGCCTAAAACCCCTAATGATCAGAATTCCTATCCATCGTGCCGAATAAAGAGTTTCAATTTTCGGGCCGGGCCCTAGGGGTACCCCTAGGGGTTCGGGGGCTGAAAAATCTTCCGAAACGAAATGTTGATTTTTTCGCACATTAGCACATTCACATGTACTTATGGCATTTTAAAGTGAGTTTGCGTAATTTGAAGGCCCAGATCGTAAGTAAATAAGCCGAATACGCCCCAAAATAGTCACTTTTCGCCTGTTTTGGACTCTTACGAAGTTCTCGTAAAGCAAAATAATAGGAAAAGTGGATTTTGACATTTTAGGGGATAGCCCTTGGAATAAGATTTCCAACGCCGCTTGAATCGGCCAATTCGGACAAATAGCCTAGAAGTTATGGCAAAAATAGTGGAACTGCGAAAAACGGGACCCGACGCAAAAACTATTTTGGCCATAATTTCTTAGTTTCTCGCCAGATTCGGTCGATCTTTATGTCGACGGAATCCTTATCTAATGGCCTAAGAACCCGCATGATTGGAATTCCTATCCATCGTGCTGAACAAAGAGCTCCAATTTTTGGGCCGGGCCCTAGGAGTACCCCCTAGGGGCCTGGGCTAAAAACTATTTTGGCCATAACTTCTTCGTTACTTGCCCGATTCGGTCGATCTTTATGTCCACAGAATTCTTATCTAAAGGCCTAAGACCCCTAATTATCGGAATTCCTATCCATCGTGCCGATTAAAGAGTTTCAATTTTCTGGCCGGGCCCTAGGGGTACCCCTAGGGGTTCGGGGGCTGAAAAATCTTCCGAAACGAAATGTTGATTTTTTCGCACATTAGCACATTCGCATGTACTTATGCCATTTTAAAGTGAGCTTGCGTAATTTGAAGGCCCAGATCGGGGGTAAATCGGCCGAATACGCCCCAAAATAGTCACTTTTCGCCTGTTTTGGACTCTCACGAAGTTCTCGTAAAGCAAAATAATAGGAAAAGTGGATTTTGACTTTTTAGGGGATAGTCCTTGGAATAAGGTTTCCAACGCCGCTT
This sequence comes from Schizonepeta tenuifolia, assembly GCA_029490685.1. Classification (NCBI taxonomy): domain Eukaryota; kingdom Viridiplantae; phylum Streptophyta; class Magnoliopsida; order Lamiales; family Lamiaceae; genus Schizonepeta; species Schizonepeta tenuifolia. The sequence continues at coordinate 655,228 of CM055960.1, forward strand.
GAATCGGCCAAATCGGACAAATAGCCTAGAAGTTATGGCAAAAATAGTGGAACTACGCAAAACGGGACCCTACGCAAAAACTATTTTGGCCATAACTTTTTCGTTTCTCGCCCGATTCGATCGATCTTTATGTCGACAGATTCCTTATCTAAAGGCCCAAGAACCCGCATGATTGGAATTCCTATCCATCGTGCTGAACAAAGAGCTCCAATTTTTGGGCCGGGCCCTAGGAGTACCCCCTAGGGGCCTGGGCTAAAAACTATTTTGGCCATAACTTTTTCGTTACTCGCCCGATTCGGTCGATCTTTATGTCCAAAGAATTCTTATCTAAAGGTTTAAGACCCCTAATGATCGGAATTCCTATCCATCGTGCCGAACAAAGAGTTTAAATTTTCGGGCGGGGCCCAAGCGGTACCCCTAGGGGTTCGGGGGCCGAAAAATCTTCTGAAACGAAATGTTGATTTTTTCGCACATTAGCACATTCATATGTACTTATGGCATTTTAAAGTGAGCTTGCGTAATTTGAAGGCCCAGATCGCGGGTAAATCGGCCGAATACGCCCCATAATAGTCACTTTTCGCCTGTTTTGGACTCTTACGAAGTTCTCGTAAAGAAAAATAATAGGAAAAGTAGATTTTGACTTTTTAGGGGATAACCCTTGGAATAAGGTTTCCAACGCCGCTTGAATCGGCCAAATCGGACAAATAGCCTAGAAGTTATGGCAAAAATAGTGGAACTGCGCAAAACGGGACCCGACGCAAAAACTATTTTGGCCATAATTTCTTCATTTTTCGCCCGATTCGGTCAATCTTTATGTCGACGGAATCCTTATCTAAAGGCACAAGATTGGAATTCCTATCCAACGTGCTGAACAAAGAGCTCCAATTTTTGGGCCGGGCCCTAGGAGTACCCCCTAGGGGCCTGGGCTAAAAACTATTTTGGCCATAACTTCTTCGTTACTCGCCCGATTCGGTCGATCTTTATGTCCACAAAATTCTAATCTAAAGGCCTAAGACCCCTAATGATCGGAATTCCTATCCATCGTGCCGAATCAAGAGTTTCAATTTTCGGGCCGGGACCTAGGGGTTCGGGGACTGAAAAATCTTCCGAAACGAAATGTTGATTTTTTCACACGTTAGCACATTTGCATGTACTTTTGCCATTTTAAAGTGAGCTTGCTTAATTTGAAGGCCCAGATCGCGGGTAAATCGGCTGAATACGCCCCAAAATAGTCACTTTTCGCCTGTTTTGGACTCTCACGAAGTTCTCGTAAAGCAAAATAATAGGAAAAGTGGATTTTGACTTTTTAGGGGATAGCCCTTGGAATAAGGTTTCTAACGCCGCTTGAATCGGCCAAATCGGACAAATAGCCTAGAAGTTATGGCGAAAATAGTGGAACTGCGCAAAACGGGACCCTACGCAAAAACTATTTTCGCCATAACTTCTTCGTTTCTCGCCCGATTTGGTCAATCTTTATGTCGACGGAATCCTTATCTAAAGGCCCAAGACCCCGCATGATTGGAACTCCTATCCATCGTGCGGAACAAAGAGCTCCAATTTTTGGGCCGGGCCCTAGGAGTACCCCCTAAGGACCTGGGTTAAAAACTATTTTGGCCATAACTTCATCGTTACTCGCCCGATTCGGTCGATCTTTATGTCCACAGAATTCTTATCTAAAGGCCTAAGACCCCTAATGATCGGAATTCCTATCCATCGTGCCGAATAAAGAGTTTCAATTTTCGGGCCGGGCCCTAAGGGTACCCCTAGGGGTTCGGGGGATGAAAAATCTTCCGAAACGAAATGTTGATTTTTTCGCACATTAGCACATTCACATGTACTTATGGCATTTTAAAGTGAGTTTGCGTAATTTGAATGCCCAGATCGTGGGTAAATCAGCCGAATACGCCCTAAAATAGTCACTTTTCGCCTGTTTTGGACTCTTACGAAGTTCTCGTAAAGCAAAATAATAGGAAAAGTGGATTTTGACATTTTAGGGGATAGCCCTTGGAATAAGGTTTCCAAAGACGCTTGAATCGGCCAAATCGGACAAATAGCCTAGAAGTTATGGCAAAAATAGTGGAACTGCGCAAAACGGGACCCGACGCAAAAACTATTTTGGCCATAATTTCTTAGTTTCTCGCCCGATTCGGTCGATCTTTATGTCGACGGAATCCTTATCTAATGGCCCAAGAACCCGCATTATTGGAATTCCTATCCATCGTGCTGAACAAAGAGCTCCAATTTTTGGGCCGGGCCCTAGGAGTACCCCCTAGGGGCCTGGGCTAAAAACTATTTTGGCCATAACTTCTTCGTTACTTGCCCGATTCGGTCGATCTTTATGTCCATAGAATTCTTATCTAAAGGCCTAAGACCCCTAATTATCGGAATTCCTATCCATCGTGCCGATTAAAGAGTTTCAATTTTCTGGCCGGGCCCTAGGGGTACCCCTAGGGGTTCGGGGGCTGAAAAATCTTCCGAAAAGAAATGTTGATTTTTTCGCACATTAGCACATTCGCATGTACTTATGCCATTTTAAAGTGAGCTTGCGTAATTTGAAGGCCCAGATCGGGGGTAAATCGGCCGAATACGCCCCAAAATAGTCACTTTTCGCGTGTTTTGGACTTTCACGAAGTTCTCGTAAAGCAAAATAATAGAAAAAGTGGATTTTGACTTTTTAGGGGATAGTCCTTGGAATAAGGTTTCCAACGCCGCTTGAATCGGCCAAATCGGACAAATAGCCTAGAAGTTATGGCAAAAATAGTGGAACTACGCAAAACGGGACCCTACGCAAAAACAATTTTGGCCATAACTTTTTCGTTTCTCGCCCGATTCGATCGATCTTTATGTCGACAGATTCCTTATCTAAAGGCCCAAGAACCCGCATGATTGGAATTCCTATCCATCGTGCTGAACAAAGAGCTCCAATTTTTGGGCCGGGCCCTAGGAGTACCCCCTAGGGGCCTGGGCTAAAAACTATTTTGGCCATAACTTTTTCGTTACTCGCCCGATTCGGTCGATCTTTATGACCAAAGAATTCTTATCTAAAGGTTTAAGACCCCTAATGATCGGAATTCCTATCCATCGTGCCGAACAAAGAGTTTAAATTTTCGGGCCGGGCCCAAGCGGTACCCTTAGGGGTTCGGGGGCCGAAAAATCTTCCGAAAAGAAATGTTGATTTTTCTCACACATTAGCACATTCACATGTACTTATAGCATTTTTAAGTGAGCTTGCGTAATTCGAAGGCCCAGATCGCGGGTAAATCGGTCGAATACGCCCCAAAATAGTCACTTTTCGCCTGTTTTGGACTCTCACGAAGTTCTCGTAAAGCAAAATAATAGGAAAAATGGATTTTGACTTTTTAGGGGATAGCCCTTGGAATAAGGTTTCCAACGCCGCTTAAATCGGCCAAATCGGACAAATAGCCTAGAAGTTATGGCAAAAATAGTGGAACTGCGCAAAACGGGACCCGACGCAAATACTATTTTGGCCATAATTTCTTCGTTTCTCGCCCGATTCGGTCGATCTTTATGTCGACGGAATCCTTATCTAAAGGCCAAAGACCCCGCATGATTGGAACTCCTATCCATCGTGCTGAACAAAGAGCTCCAATTTTTGGGCCGGGCCCTAGGAGTACCCCCTAAGGGCCTGGGCTAAAAACTATTTTGGCCATAACTTCTTCGTTACTCGCCCGATTCGGTCGATCTTTATGTCCACAGAATTCTTATCTAAAGGCCTAAGACCCCTAATGATCGGAATTCCTATCCATCGTGCCGAATAAAGAGTTTCAATTTTCGGGCTGGACCCTAGGGGTACCCCTAGGGGTTCGGGGGCTGAAAAATCTTCCGAAATGAAATGTTGATTTTTTCGCACATTAGCACATTCACATGTACTTATGGCATTTTAAAGTGAGCTTGCGTAATTTGAAGGCCCAGATCGCGGGTAAATCGGCCGAATACGCCCCAAAATAGTCACTTTTCGCCTGTTTTGCACTCTCACGAAGTTCTCGTAAAGCAAAATAATAAGAAAAGTTGATTTTGACTTTTTAGGGGATAGCCCTTTGAATAAGGTTTCTAACGCCGCTTGAATCGGCCAAATCGGACAAATAGCCTAGAAGTTATGACAAAAATAGTGGAACTGCGCAAAACGGGACCCTACGCAAAAACTATTTTGGCCATAACTTCTTCGTTTCTCGCCCGATTCAGTCGATCTTTAAGTCGACGGAATCCTTATCTAAAGGCCCAAGAACCCGCATGATTGGAATTCCTATCCATCATGCTGAACAAAGAGCTCCAATTTTTGGGCCGGGCCCTAGGAGTACCCCCTAGGGGCCTGGGCTAAAAACTATTTTGGCCATAACTTCTTCGTTACTCGCCCGATTCGGTCGATCTTTATGTCCACAGAATTCTTATCTAAAGGCCTAAGATCCCTAAAGATCGGAATTCCTATCCATCGTGCCGATTAAAGAGTTTCAATTTTCGGGCCGGGCCCTAGGGGTACCCCTAGGGGTTCGGGGGCTGAAAAATCTTCCGAAACGAAATGTTGATTTTTTCGCACATTAGCACATTCGCATGTACTTATGCCATTTTAAAGTGAGCTTGCGTAATTTGAAGGCCCAGATCGCGGGTAAATCGGCCGAATACGCCCCAAAATAGTCACTTTTCGCCTGTTTTGGACTCTCACGAAGTTCTCGTAAAGCAAAATAATAGGAAAAGTGGATTTTGACTTTTTAGGGGATAGTCCTTGGAATAAGGTTTCCAACGCCGCTTGAATCGGCCAAATCAGACAAATAGCCTAGAAGTTATGGCAAAAATAGTGGAACTACGCAAAACGGGACCCTACGCAAAAACTATTTTGGCCATAATTTTTTCGTTTCTCGACCGATTCGATCGATCTTTATGTCGACAGATTCCTTATCTAAAGGCCCAAGAACCCGCATGATTGGAATTCCTATCCATCGTGCTGAACAAAGAGCTCCAATTTTTGGGTCGGGCCCTAGGAGTACCCCCTAGGGGCCTGGGCTAAAAACTATTTTGGCCATAACTTTTTCGTTACTCGCCCGATTCGGTCGATCTTTATGTTCAAAGAATTCTTATCTAAAGGCCTAAGACCCCTAATGATCAGAATTCCTATCGATCGTGCCGAACAAAGAGTTTAAATTTTCGGGCCGGGCCCAAGCGGTACCCCTAGGGGTTCGGGGGCCGAAAAATCTTCCGAAAAGAAATGTTGATTTTTATCACACATTAGCACATTAACATGTACTTATAGCATTTTTAAGTGAGCTTGCGTAATTCGAAGGCCCAGATCGCGGGTAAATCGGTCGAATACGCCCCAAAATAGTCACTTTTCGCCTGTTTTGGACTCTCACAAAGTTCTCGTAAAGCAAAATAATAGGAAAAGTGGATTTTGACTTTTTAGGGGATAGCCCTTGTAATAAGGTTTCCAACACCGCTTAAATCGGCCAAATCGGACAAATAGCCTAGAAGTTATGGCTAAAATAGTGGAACTGCGCAAAACGGGACCCGACGCAAAAACTATTTTGGGCATAATTTCTTCGTTTCTCGCCCGATTCGGTCGATCTTTATGTCGACGGAATCCTTATCTAAAGGCCCAAGACCCCGCAAGATTAGAACTCCTATCCATCGTGCTGAACAAAGAGCTCCAATTTTTGGGCCGGGCCCTAGGAGTACCCCCTAGGGGCCTGGGCTAAAAACTATTTTGGCCATAACTTCTTCGTTACTCGCCCGATTCGGTCAATTTTTATGTCCACAGAATTCTTATCTAAAGGCCTAAGACCCCTAATGATCGGAATTCCTATCCATCATGCCGATTAAAGAGTTTCAATTTTCGGGCCGAGCCCTAGGGGTACCCTTAGGGGTTCGGGGGATGAAAAATCTTCCGAAACGAAATGTTGATTTTTTCGCACATTAGCACATTCGCATGTACTTATGCCATTTTAAAGTGAGCTTGCGTAATTTGAAGGCCCAGATCGGGGGTAAATCGGCCGAATACGCCCCAAAATAGTCACTTTTCGCCTGTTTTGGACTCTCACGAAGTTCTCGTAAAGCAAAATAATAGGAAAAGTGGATTTTGACTTTTTAGGGGATAGTCCTTGGAATAAGGTTTCCAACGCCGCTTGAATCGGCCAAATCAGACAAATAGCCTAGAAGTTATGGCAAAAATAGTGGAACTACGCAAAACGGGACCCTACGCAAAAACTATTTTGGCCATAACTTTTCCGTTTCTCGCCCGATTCGATCGATCTTTATGTCGACAGATTCCTTATCTAAAGGCCCTAGAACCCGCATGATTGGAATTCCTATCCATCGTGCTGAACAAAGAGCTCCAATTTTTGGGCCGGGCCCTAGGAGTACCCCCTAGGGGCCTGGGCTAAAAACTATTTTGGCCATAACTTTTTCGTTACTCGCCCGATTAGGTCGATCTTTATGTCCACAGAATTCTTATCTAAAGGCCTAAGACCCCTAATGATCGGAATTCCTATCCATCGTGCCGAATAAAGAGTTTCAATTTTCGGGCCGGACCCTAGGGGTACCCCTAGGGGTTCGGGGGCTGAAAAATCTTCCGAAACGAAATGTTGATTTTTTCGCACATTAGCACATTCACATGTACCTATGGCATTTTAAAGTGAGCTTGCGTAATTTGAAGGCCCAGATCGCGGGTAAATCGGCCGAATACGCCCCAAAATAGTCACTTTTCGCCTGTTTTGCACTCTCACGTAGTTCTCATAAAGCAAAATAATAGGAAAAGTTGATTTTGACTTTTTAGGGGATAGCCCTTGGAATAAGGTTTCTAACGCCGCTTGAATCGGCCAAATCGGACAAATAGCCTAGAAGTTATGACAAAAATAGTGGAACTGCGCAAAACGGGACCCTACGCAAAAACTATTTTGGCCATAACTTCTTCGTTTCTCGCCCGATTCGGTCGATCTTTATGTCGACAGAATCCTTATCTAAAGGCCCAAGAACCCGCATGATTGAAATTCCTATCCATCGTGCTGAACAAAGAGCTCCAATTTTATGGCCGGGCCCTAGGAGTACCCCCTAGGGGCCTGGGCTAAAAACTATTTTGGCCATAACTTCTTCGTTACTCGCCCGATTCGGTCGATCTTTATGTCCACAGAATTCTTATCTAAAGGCCTAAGACCCCTAATGATCGGAATTCCTATCCATCGTGCCAATTAAAGAGTTTCAATTTTCGGGCCGAGCCCTAGGGGTACCCTTAGGGGTTCGGGGGCTGAAAAATCTTCCGAAACGAAATGTTGATTTTTTCGCACATTAGCACATTCGCATGTACTTATGCCATTTTAAAGTGAGCTTGCGTAATTTGAAGGCCCAGATCGCGGGTAAATCGGCCGAATACGCCCCAAAATAGTCACTTTTCGCCTGTTTTGCACTCTCACGTAGTTCTCATAAAGCAAAATAATAGGAAAAGTTGATTTTGACTTTTTAGGGGATAGCCCTTGGAATAAGGTTTCTAACGCCGCTTGAATCGGCTAAATCGGACAAATAGCCTAGAAGTTATGACAAAAATAGTGGAACTGCGCAAAACGGGACCCTACGCAAAAACTATTTTGGCCATAACTTCTTCGTTTCTCGCCCGATTCGGTCGATCTTTATGTCGACGGAATCCTTATCTAAAGGCCCAAGAACCCGCATGATTGGAATTCCTATCCATCGTGCTGAACAAAGAGCTCCAATTTTTGGGCCGGGCCCTAGGAGTACCCCCTAGGGGCCTGGGCTAAAAACTATTTTGGCCATAACCTTTTCGTTACTCGCCCGATTCGGTCGATCTTTATGTCCACAGAATTCTTATCTAAAGGCCTAAGACCCCAAATGATCGGAATTCCTATCCATCGTGCCGAACAAAGAGTTTAAATTTTCGGACCGGGCCCAAGCGGTACCCCTAGGGGTTCGGGGGCCGAAAAATCTTCCGAAAAGAAATGTTGATTTTTTTCGCACATTAGCACATTCACATGTACTAATAGCATTTTAAAGTGAGCTTGCGTAATTCGAAGGCCCAGATCGCGGGTAAATCGGTCGAATACGCCCCAAAATAGTCACTTTTCGCCTGTTTTGGACTCTCACGAAGTTCTCGTAAAGCAAAATAATAGGAAAAGTGGATTTTGACTTTTTAGGGGATTTCCCTTGGAATAAGGTTTCCAACGCCGCTTGAATCGGCCAAATCGGACAAATAGCCTAGAAGTTATGGCAAAAATAGTGGAACTGCGCAAAACGGGACCCTACGCAAAAACTATTTTGGCCATAACTTCTTCGTTTCTCGCCTGATTCGGTCGATCTTTATGTCGACGGAATCCTTATCTAAAGGCCCAAGACCCCGCATGATTGGAATTCCTATCCATCGTGCTGAACAAAGAGCTCCAATTTTTGGGCCGGACACTATTTTTGGCCATAACTTTTTCGTTCCTCGCCCGATTCGGTCGATCTTTATGTCCATAGAATCCTGATCTAAAGGCCTAAAACCCCTAATGATCGGAATTCTTATCCATCGTGCCGAACAAAGAGTTTCAATTTTTGGCCGGGCCCTAGGAGTACCCCCTAGGGGCCTGGGCTAAAAACTATTTTGGCCATAACTTCTTCGTTACTCGCCCGATTCGGTCGATCTTTATGTCCACAGAATTCTTATCTAAAGGCCTAAGATCCCTAAAGATCGGAATTCCTATCCATCGTGCCGATTAAAGAGTTTCAATTTTCGGGCCGGGCCCTAGGGGTACCCCTAGGGGTTCGGGGCTGAAAAATCTTCCGAAACGAAATGTTGATTTTTTCGCACATTAGCACATTCGCATGTACTTATGCCATTTTAAAGTGAGCTTGCGTAATTCGAAGGCCCAGATCGCGGGTAAATCGGCCGAATACGCCCCAAAATAGTCACTTTTCGCCTGTTTTGGACTCTCACGAAGTTCTCGTAAAGCAAAATAATAGGAAAAGTGGATTTTGACTTTTTAGGGGATTTCCCTTGGAATAAGGTTTCCAACGCCGCTTGAATCGGCCAAAACGGACAAATAGCCTAGAAGTTATAGCAAAAATAGTGGAACTGCGCAAAACGGGACCCGACGCAAAAACTATTTTGGCCTTAATTTCTTCGTTTCTCGCCCGATTCGGTCGATCTTTATGTCGACGGAATCCTTATCTAAAGGCCCAAGACCCCGCATGATTGGAACTCCTATCCATCGTGCTGAACAAAGAGCTCCAATTTTTGGGCCGGGCCCTAGGAGTACCCCCTAAGGGCCTGGGCTAAAAACTATTTTGGCCATAACTTCTTCGTTACTCGCCCGATTCGGTCGATCTTTATGTCCACAGAATTCTTATCTAAAGGCCTAAGACCCCTAATGATCGGAATTCCTATCCATCGTGCCGAATAAAGAGTTTCAATTTTCGGGCCGGACCCTAGGGGTACCCCTAGGGGTTCGGGGGCTGAAAAATCTTCCGAAACGAAATGTTGATTTTTTCGCACATTAGCACATTCACATGTACTTATGGCATTTTAAAGTGAGCTTGCGTAATTTGAAGGCCCAGATCGCGGGGAAATCTGCCGAATACGCCCCAAAATAGTCACTTTTCGCCTATTTTGGACTCTCACGAAGTTCTCGTAAAGCAAAATAATAGGAAAAGTTGATTTTGACTTTTTAGGGGATAGCCCTTGGAATAAGGTTTCTAACGCCGCTTAAATCGGCCAAATCGGACAAATAGCCTAGAAGTTATGGCAAAAATAGTTGAACTGCGCAAAACGGGACCCGACTCAAAAACTATTTTGGCCATAACTTCTTCGTTTCTCGCCCGATTCGGTCGATCTTTATGTCGACAGAATCCTTATCTAAAGGCCCAAGACCCCGCATGATTGGAATTCCTATCCATCGTGCTGAACAAAGAGCTCCAATTTTTGGGCCGGACACTATTTTTGGCCATAACTTTTTCGTTACTCGCCCGATTCGGTCGATCTTTATGTCCATAGAATCCTTATCTAAAGGCCTAAGACCCCTAATGATCGGAATTCTTATCCATCGTGCCGAACTAAGAGTTTCAATTTTCGGGTCGGGCCCTAGGGGGACCCCTAGGGGTTCGGGGGCTGAAAAATCTTCCGAAACAAAATGTTGATTTTTTCGCACATTAGCACATTCACATGTACTTATGGCATTTTAAAGTGAGCTTGCGTAATTTGAAGGCCCAGATCGCGGGTAAATCGGCCGAATACGCCCAAAAATAGTCACTTTTCGCCTGTTTTGGACTCTCACGAAGTTCTCGTAAAGCAAAATAATAGGAAAAGTGGATTTTGACTTTTTAGGGGATAGCCCTTGGAATAAGGTTTCCAATGCCGCTTGAATCGGCCAAATCGGACAAATAGCCTAGAAGTTATGGCAAAAATAGTGGAACTGCGCAAAACGGGACCCTACGCAAAAACTATTTTGGCCATAACTTCTTCGTTTCTCGCCTGATTCGGTAGATCTTTATGTCGACGGAATCCTTATCTAAAGGCCCAAGACCCCGCATGATTGGAATTCCTATCCATCGTGCTGAACAAAGAGCTCCAATTTTTGGGCCGGACACTATTTTTGGCCATAACTTTTTCGTTACTCGCCCGATTCGGTCGATCTTTATGTCCATAGAATCCTGATCTAAAGGCCTAAGACCCCTAATGATCGGAATTCTTATCCATCGTGCCGAACAAAGAGTTTCAATTTTTGGGCCGGGCCCTAGGAGTACCCCCTAGGGGCCTGGGCTAAAAACTATTTTGGCCATAACTTCTTCGTTACTCGCCCGATTCGGTCGATCTTTATGTCCACAGAATTCTTATCTAAAGGCCTAAGACCCCTAATGATCGGAATTCCTATCCATCGTGCCGAATAAAGAGTTTCAATTTTCGGGCCGGACCCTAGGGGTACCCCTAGAGGTTCGGGGGCTGAAAAATCTACCGAAACGAAATGTTGATTTTGTCGCACATTATCACATTCACATGTACTTATGGCATTTTAAATTGAGCTTGCTTAATTTGAAGGCCCAGATCGCGGGTAAATAGGCCGAATATGCCGCAAAATAGTCACTTTTCGCCTGTTTTGAACTCTCACGAAGTTCTCGTAAAGTAAAATAATAGGAAAAGTGGATTTTGACTTTTTAGGGGATAGCGCTTGGAATAAGGTTTCCAACGCCACTTGAATCGGCCAAACCGGACAAATAGCCTAGAAGTTATGGCAAAAATAGTGGAACTGCGCAAAACAGGACCCGACTCAAAAACTATTTTGGCCATAATTTCTTCGTTTCTCGCCCGATTCGGTCGATCTTTATGTCGACGGAATCCTTATCTAAAGGCCCAAGAACCCGCATGATTGGAATTCCTATCCATCGTGCTGAACAAAGAGCTCCAATTTTTGGGCCGGGCCCTAGGAGTACCCCCTAGGGGCCTGGGCTAAAAACTATTTTGGCAATAACTTCTTCGTTACTCGCCTGATTCGGTCGATCTTTATGTCCACAGAATTCTTATCTAAAGGCCTAAGACCCCTAATGATCGGAATTCCTATCCATCGTGCCGAATAAAGAGTTTCAATTTTCGGGCCGGGCCCTAGGGGTACCCCTAGGGATTCGGGGGCTGAAAAATCTTCCAAAACGAAATGTTGATTTTTTCGCACATTAGCACATTCGCATGTACTTATGGCATTTTAAAGTGAGCTTGCGTAATTTGAAGGCCCAGATCGCGGGTAAATCGGCCGAATACGCCCCAAAATAGTCACTTTTCGCCTGTTTTGGACTCTCACGAAGTTCTCGTAAAGCAAAATAATAGGAAAAGTTGATTTTGACTTTTAAGGGGATAGTCCTTGGAATAAGGTTTCTAACGCCGCTTGAATCGGCCAAATCGGAGAAATAGCCCAGAAGTTATGGCAAAAATAGTGGAACTGCGCAAAACGGGACCCTACGCAAAAACTATTTTGGCCATAACTTTTTCGTTTCTCGCCCGATTCGGTCGATCTTTATGTCGACGGAATCCTTATCTAAAGGCCCAAGACCCCGTATGATTAGAATTTCTATCCATCGTGCTGAACAAAGAGCTCCAATTTTTGGGCCGGACACTATTTTTGGCCATAACTTTTTCGTTACTCGCCCGATTCGGTCGATCTTTATGTCCATAGAATCCTGATCTAAAGGCCTAAAACCCCTAATGATCGGAATTCTTATCCATCGTGCCGAACAAAGAGTTTCAATTTTTGGGCCGGGCCCTAGGAGTACCCCCTAGGGGCCTGGGCTAAAAACTATTTTGGCCATAACTTCTTCGTTACTCGCCCGATTCGATCGATCTTTATGTCCACAGAATTCTTATCTAAAGGCCTAAGACCCCTAATGATCGGAATTCCTATCCATCGTGCCGAATAAAGAGTTTCAATTTTCGGGCCGGACCCTTGGGGTACCCCTAGGGGTTCGGGGGCTGAAAAATCTTCCGAAACGAAATGTTGATTTTTTCGCACATTAGCACATTCACATGTACTTATGGCATTTTAAATTGAGCTTGCATAATTTGAAGGCCCAGATCGCGGGTAAATAGGCCGAATATGCCCCAAAATAGTCACTTTTCGCCTGTTTTGGACTCTCACGAAGTTCTCGTAAAGCAAAATAATAGGAAAAGTGGATTTTGACTTTTTAGGGGATAGCCCTTGGAATAAGGTTTCCAACGCCACTTGAATCGGCCAAACCGGACAAATAGCCTAGAAGTTATGGCAAAAATAGTGGAACTGCGCAAAACGGGACCCGACTAAAAAACTATTTTTGCCATAATTTCTTCGTTTCTCGCCCGATTCGGTCGATCTTTATGTCGACGGAATCCTTATCTAAAGGCCCAAGAACCCGCATGATTGGAATTCCTATCCATCGTGCTGAACAAAGAGCTGTAATTTTTGGGCCGGGCCCTAGGAGTACCCCCTAGGGGCCTGGGCTAAAAACTATTTTGGCCATAACTTTTTCGTTACTCGCCCGATTCGGTCGATCTTTATGTCCACAGAATTCTTATATAAAGGCCTAAGACCCCTAATGATCGGAATTCCTATCCATCGTGCCGAACAAAGAGTTTCAATTTTCGGGCCGAGCCCAAGGGGTACCCCTAGGGGTTCGGCGGCTGAAAAATCTTCTGAAACGAAATGTTGATTTTTTCGCACATTAACACATTCACATGTACTTATGGCATTTTAAAGTGAGCTTGCGTAATTCGAAGGCCCAGATCGCGGGTAAATCGGTCGAATACGCCGCAAAATAGTCACTTTTCGCCGGTTTTGGACTCTCACGAAGTTGTCGTAAAGAAAAATAATAGGAAAAGTTGATTTTGACTTTTAAGGGGATAGCCCTTGGAATAAGGTTTCTAACGCCGCTTGAATCGGCCAAATCGGAGAAATAGCCTAAAAGTTATGGCAAAAATAGTGGAACTGCGCAAAACGGGACCCTACGCAAAAACTATTTTGGCCATAACTTCTTCGTTTCTCGCCCGATTCGGTCGATCTTTATGTCGACGGAATCCTTATCTAAAGGCCCAAGACCCCGCATGATTGGAATTCCTATCCATCGTGCTGAACAAAGAGCTCCAATTTTTGGGCCGGACACTATTTTTGGCCATAACTTTTTCGTTACTCACCCGATTCGGTCGATCTTTATGTCTATAGAATCCTTATCTAAAGGCCTAAGACCCCTAATGATCGGAATTCTTATCCAACGTGCCGAACTAAGAGTTTCAATTTTCGGGTCCGGCCCTAGGGGGACCCCTAGGGGTTCGGGGGCTGAAAAATCTTCCGAAAAAAAATGTTGATTTTTTCGCACATTAGCACATTCACATGTACTTATGGCATTTTAAAGTGAGCTTGCGTAATTTGAAGGCCCAGATCGCGGGTAAATCGGCCGAATACGCCCAAAAATAGTCACTTTTCGCCTGTTTTGGACTCTCACGAAGTTCTCGTAAAGCAAAATAATAGGAAAAGTGGATTTTGACTTTTTAGGGGATAGCCCTTGGAATAAGGTTTCCAACGCCGCTTGAATCGGCCAAATCGGACAAATAGCCTAGAAGTTATGGCAAAAATAGTGGAACTGCGTAAAACGGGACCCTACGCAAAAACTATTTTGGCCATAACTTCTTCGTTTCTCGCCCGATTCGGTCGATCTTTATGTCGACGGAATCCTTATCTAAAGGCCCAAGAACCCGCATGATTGGAATTCCTATCCATCGTGCTGAACAAAGAGCTCCAATTTTTGGGCCGGGCCCTAGGAGTACCCCCTAGGGGCCTGGGCTAAAAACTATTTTGGCCATAACCTTTTCGTTACTCGCCCGATTCGGTCGATCTTTATGTCCACAGAATTCTTATCTAAAGGCCTAAGACCCCAAATGATCGGAATTCCTATCCATCGTGCCGAACAAAGAGTTTAAATTTTCGGACCGGGCCCAAGCGGTACCCCTAAGGGTTCGGGGGCCGAAAAATCTTCCGAAAAGAAATGTTGATTTTTTTCGCACATTAGCACATTCACATGTACTAATAGCATTTTAAAGTGAGCTTGCGTAATTCGAAGGCCCAGATCGCGGGTAAATCGGTCGAATACGCCCCAAAATAGTCACTTTTCGCCTGTTTTGGACTCTCACGAAGTTCTCGTAAAGAAAAATAATAGGAAAAGTGGATTTTGACTTTTTAGGGGATTTCCCTTGGAATAAGGTTTCCAACGCCGCTTGAATCGGCCAAATCGGACAAATAGCCTAGAAGTTATAGCAAAAATAGTGGAACTGCGCAAAACGGGACCCGACGCAAAAACTATTTTGGCCTTAATTTCTTCGTTTCTCGCCCGATTCGGTCGATCTTTATGTCGACGGAATCCTTATCTAAAGGCCCAAGACCCCGCATGATTGGAACTCCTATCCATCGTGCTGAACAAAGAGCTCCAATTTTTGGGCCGGGCCCTAGGAGTACCCCCTAAGGGCCTGGGCTAAAAACTATTTTTGCCATAACTTCTTCGTTACTCGCCCGATTCGGTCGATCTTTATGTGCACAGAATTCTTATCTAAAGGCCTAAGACCCCTAATGATCGGAATTCCTATCCATCGTGCCGAATAAAGAGTTTCAATTTTCGGGCCGGACCCTAGGGGTACCCCTAGGGGTTCGGGGGCTGAAAAATCTTCCGAAACGAAATGTTGATTTTTTCGCACATTAGCACATTCACATGTACTTATGGCATTTTAAAGTGAGCTTGCGTAATTTGAAGGCCCAGATCGCGGGTAAATCTGCCGAATACGCCCCAAAATAGTCACTTTTCGCCTATTTTGGACTCTCACGAAGTTCTCGTAAAGCAAAATAATAGGAAAAGTTGATTTTGACTTTTTAGGGGATAGCCCTTGGAATAAGGTTTCTAACGCCGCTTAAATCGGCTAAATCGGACAAATAGCCTAGAAGTTATGGCAAAAATAGTTGAACTGCGCAAAACGGGACCCGACTCAAAAACTATTTTGGCCATAACTTCTTCGTTTCTCGCCCGATTCGGTCGATCTTTATGTCGACGGAATCCTTATCTAAAGGCCCAAGACCCCGCATGATTGGAATTCCTATCCATCGTGCTGAACAAAGAGCTCCAATTTTTAGGCCGGACACTATTTTTGGCCATAACTTTTTCGTTACTCGCCCGATTCGGTCGATCTTTATGTCCATAGAATCCTTATCTAAAGGCCTAAGACCCCTAATGATCGGAATTCTTATCCATCGTGCCGAACTAAGAGTTTCAATTTTCGGGTCCGGCCCTAGGGGGACCCCTAGGGGTTCGGGGGCTGAAAAATCTTCCGAAACAAAATGTTGATTTTTTCGCACATTAGCACATTCACATGTACTTATGGCATTTTAAAGTGAGCTTGCGTAATTTGAAGGCCCAGATCGCGGGTAAATCGGCCGAATACGCCCAAAAATAGTCACTTTTCGCCTGTTTTGGACTCTCACGAAGTTCTCGTAAAGCAAAATAATAGGAAAAGTGGATTTTGACTTTTTAGGGGATAGCCCTTGGAATAAGGTTTCCAATGCCGCTTGAATCGGCCAAATCGGACAAATAGCCTAGAAGTTATGGCAAAAATAGTGGAACTGCGCAAAACGGGACCCTACGCAAAAACTATTTTGGCCATAACTTCTTCGTTTCTCGCCTGATTCGGTCGATCTTTATGTCGACGGAATCCTTATCTAAAGGCCCAAGACCCCGCATGATTGGAATTCCTATCCATCGTGCTGAACAAAGAGCTCCAATTTTTGGGCCGGACACTATTTTTGGCCATAACTTTTTCGTTCCTCGCCCGATTCGGTCGATCTTTATGTCCATAGAATCCTGATCTAAAGGCCTAAAACCCCTAATGATCGGAATTCTTATCCATCGTGCCGAACAAAGAGTTTCAATTTTTGGCCGGGCCCTAGGAGTACCCCCTAGGGGCCTGGGCTAAAAACTATTTTGGCCATAACTTCTTCGTTACTCGCCCGATTCGGTCGATCTTTATGTCCACAGAATTCTTATCTAAAGGCCTAAGATCCCTAAAGATCGGAATTCCTATCCATCGTGCCGATTAAAGAGTTTCAATTTTCGGGCCGGGCCCTAGGGGTACCCCTAGGGGTTCGGGGGCTGAAAAATCTTCCGAAACGAAATGTTGATTTTTTCGCACATTAGCACATTCGCATGTACTTATGCCATTTTAAAGTGAGCTTGCGTAATTCGAAGGCCCAGATCGCGGGTAAATCGGCCGAATACGCCCCAAAATAGTCACTTTTCGCCTGTTTTGGACTCTCACGAAGTTCTCGTAAAGCAAAATAATAGGAAAAGTGGATTTTGACTTTTTAGGGGATTTCCCTTGGAATAAGGTTTCCAACGCCGCTTGAATCGGCCAAAACGGACAAATAGCCTAGAAGTTATAGCAAAAATAGTGGAACTGCGCAAAACGGGACCCGACGCAAAAACTATTTTGGCCTTAATTTCTTCGTTTCTCGCCCGATTCGGTCGATCTTTATGTCGACGGAATCCTTATCTAAAGGCCCAAGACCCCGCATGATTGGAACTCCTATCCATCGTGCTGAACAAAGAGCTCCAATTTTTGGGCCGGGCCCTAGGAGTACCCCCTAAGGGCCTGGGCTAAAAACTATTTTGGCCATAACTTCTTCGTTACTCGCCCGATTCGGTCGATCTTTATGTCCACAGAATTCTTATCTAAAGGCCTAAGACCCCTAATGATCGGAATTCCTATCCATCGTGCCGAATAAAGAGTTTCAATTTTCGGGCCGGACCCTAGGGGTACCCCTAGGGGTTCGGGGGCTGAAAAATCTTCCGAAACGAAATGTTGATTTTTTCGCACATTAGCACATTCACATGTACTTATGGCATTTTAAAGTGAGCTTGCGTAATTTGAAGGCCCAGATCGCGGGGAAATCTGCCGAATACGCCCCAAAATAGTCACTTTTCGCCTATTTTGGACTCTCACGAAGTTCTCGTAAAGCAAAATAATAGGAAAAGTTGATTTTGACTTTTTAGGGGATAGCCCTTGGAATAAGGTTTCTAACGCCGCTTAAATCGGCCAAATCGGACAAATAGCCTAGAAGTTATGGCAAAAATAGTTGAACTGCGCAAAACGGGACCCGACTCAAAAACTATTTTGGCCATAACTTCTTCGTTTCTCGCCCGATTCGTTCGATCTTTATGTCGACAGAATCCTTATCTAAAGGCCCAAGACCCCGCATGATTGGAATTCCTATCCATCGTGCTGAACAAAGAGCTCCAATTTTTGGGCCGGACACTATTTTTGGCCATAACTTTTTCGTTACTCGCCCGATTCGGTCGATCTTTATGTCCATAGAATCCTTATCTAAAGGCCTAAGACCCCTAATGATCGGAATTCTTATCCATCGTGCCGAACTAAGAGTTTCAATTTTCGGGTCCGGCCCTAGGGGGACCCCTAGGGGTTCGGGGGCTGAAAAATCTTCCGAAACAAAATGTTGATTTTTTCGCACATTAGCACATTCACATGTACTTATGGCATTTTAAAGTGAGCTTGCGTAATTTGAAGGCCCAGATCGCGGGTAAATCGGCCGAATACGCCCAAAAATAGTCACTTTTCGCTTGTTTTGGACTCTCACGAAGTTCTCGTAAAGCAAAATAATAGGAAAAGTGGATTTTGACTTTTTAGGGGATAGCCCTTGGAATAAGGTTTCCAATGCCGCTTGAATCGGCCAAATCGGACAAATAGCCTAGAAGTTATGGCAAAAATAGTGGAACTGCGCAAAACGGGACCCTACGCAAAAACTATTTTGGCCATAACTTCTTCGTTTCTCGCCTGATTCGGTAGATCTTTATGTCGACGGAATCCTTATCTAAAGGCCCAAGACCCCGCATGATTGGAATTCCTATCCATCGTGCTGAACAAAGAGCTCCAATTTTTGGGCCGGACACTATTTTTGGCCATAACTTTTTCGTTACTCGCCCGATTCGGTCGATCTTTATGTCCATAGAATCCTGATCTAAAGGCCTAAGACCCCTAATGATCGGAATTCTTATCCATCGTGCCGAACAAAGAGTTTCAATTTTTGGGCCGGGCCCTAGGAGTACCCCCTAGGGGCCTGGGCTAAAAACTATTTTGGCCATAACTTCTTCGTTACTCGCCCGATTCGGTCGATCTTTATGTCCACAGAATTCTTATCTAAAGGCCTAAGACCCCTAATGATCGGAATTCCTATCCATCGTGCCGAATAAAGAGTTTCAATTTTCGGGCCGGACCCTAGGGGTACCCCTAGAGGTTCGGGGGCTGAAAAATCTACCGAAACGAAATGTTGATTTTGTCGCACATTATCACATTCACATGTACTTATGGCATTTTAAATTGAGCTTGCTTAATTTGAAGGCCCAGATCGCGGGTAAATAGGCCGAATATGCCGCAAAATAGTCACTTTTCGCCTGTTTTGAACTCTCACGAAGTTCTCGTAAAGTAAAATAATAGGAAAAGTGGATTTTGACTTTTTAGGGGATAGCGCTTGGAATAAGGTTTCCAACGCCACTTGAATCGGCCAAACCGGACAAATAGCCTAGAAGTTATGGCAAAAATAGTGGAACTGCGCAAAACAGGACCCGACTCAAAAACTATTTTGGCCATAATTTCTTCGTTTCTCGCCCGATTCGGTCGATCTTTATGTCGACGGAATCCTTATCTAAAGGCCCAAGAACCCGCATGATTGGAATTCCTATCCATCGTGCTGAACAAAGAGCTCCAATTTTTGGGCCGGGCCCTAGGAGTACCCCCTAGGGGCCTGGGCTAAAAACTATTTTGGCAAAAATAGTGGAACTGCGCAAAACGGGACCCTACGCAAAAACTATTTTGGCCATAACTTTTTCGTTTCTCGCCCGATTCGGTCGATCTTTATGTCGACGGAATCCTTATCTAAAGGCCCAAGACCCCGTATGATTAGAATTTCTATCCATCGTGCTGAACAAAGAGCTCCAATTTTTGGGCCGGACACTATTTTTGGCCATAACTTTTTCGTTACTCGCCCGATTCGGTCGATCTTTATGTCCATAGAATCCTGATCTAAAGGCCTAAAACCCCTAATGATCGGAATTCTTATCCATCGTGCCGAACAAAGAGTTTCAATTTTTGGGCCGGGCCCTAGGAGTACCCCCTAGGGGCCTGGGCTAAAAACTATTTTGGCCATAACTTCTTCGTTACTCGCCCGATTCGATCGATCTTTATGTCCACAGAATTCTTATCTAAAGGCCTAAGACCCCTAATGATCGGAATTCCTATCCATCATGCCGAATAAAGAGTTTCAATTTTCGGGCCGGACCCTTGGGGTACCCCTAGGGGTTCGGGGGCTGAAAAATCTTCCGAAACGAAATGTTGATTTTTTCGCACATTAGCACATTCACATGTACTTATGGCATTTTAAATTGAGCTTGCATAATTTGAAGGCCCAGATCGCGGGTAAATAGGCCGAATATGCCCCAAAATAGTCACTTTTCGCCTGTTTTGGACTCTCACGAAGTTCTCGTAAAGCAAAATAATAGGAAAAGTGGATTTTGACTTTTTAGGGGATAGCCCTTGGAATAAGGTTTCCAACGCCACTTGAATCGGCCAAACCGGACAAATAGCCTAGAAGTTATGGCAAAAATAGTGGAACTGCGCAAAACGGGACCCGACTAAAAAACTATTTTGGCCATAATTTCTTCGTTTCTCGCCCGATTCGGTCGATCTTTATGTCGACGGAATCCTTATCTAAAGGCCCAAGAACCCGCATGATTGGAATTCCTATCCATCGTGCTGAACAAAGAGCTGTAATTTTTGGGCCGGGCCCTAGGAGTACCCCCTAGGGGCCTGGGCTAAAAACTATTTTGGCCATAACTTTTTCGTTACTCGCCCGATTCGGTCGATCTTTATGTCCACAGAATTCTTATATAAAGGCCTAAGACCCCTAATGATCGGAATTCCTATCCATCGTGCCGAACAAAGAGTTTCAATTTTCGGGCCGAGCCCAAGGGGTACCCCTAGGGGTTCGGCGGCTGAAAAATCTTCTGAAACGAAATGTTGATTTTTTCGCACATTAACACATTCACATGTACTTATGGCATTTTAAAGTGAGCTTGCGTAATTCGAAGGCCCAGATCGCGGGTAAATCGGTCGAATACGCCGCAAAATAGTCACTTTTCGCCGGTTTTGGACTCTCACGAAGTTGTCGTAAAGAAAAATAATAGGAAAAGTTGATTTTGACTTTTAAGGGGATAGCCCTTGGAATAAGGTTTCTAACGCCGCTTGAATCGGCCAAATCGGAGAAATAGCCTAAAAGTTATGGCAAAAATAGTGGAACTGCGCAAAACGGGACCCTACGCAAAAACTATTTTGGCCATAACTTCTTCGTTTCTCGCCCGATTCGGTCGATCTTTATGTCGACGGAATCCTTATCTAAAGGCCCAAGACCCCGCATGATTGGAATTCCTATCCATCGTGCTGAACAAAGAGCTCCAATTTTTGGGCCGGACACTATTTTTGGCCATAACTTTTTCGTTACTCACCCGATTCGGTCGATCTTTATGTCTATAGAATCCTTATCTAAAGGCCTAAGACCCCTAATGATCGGAATTCTTATCCAACGTGCCGAACTAAGAGTTTCAATTTTCGGGTCCGGCCCTAGGGGGACCCCTAGGGGTTCGGGGGCTGAAAAATCTTCCGAAAAAAAATGTTGATTTTTTCGCACATTAGCACATTCACATGTACTTATGGCATTTTAAAGTGAGCTTGCGTAATTTGAAGGCCCAGATCGCGGGTAAATCGGCCGAATACGCCCAAAAATAGTCACTTTTCGCCTGTTTTGGACTCTCACGAAGTTCTCGTAAAGCAAAATAATAGGAAAAGTGGATTTTGACTTTTTAGGGGATAGCCCTTGGAATAAGGTTTCCAACGCCGCTTGAATCGGCCAAATCGGACAAATAGCCTAGAAGTTATGGCAAAAATAGTGGAACTGCGTAAAACGGGACCCTACGCAAAAACTATTTTGGCCATAACTTCTTCGTTTCTCGCCTGATTCGGTCGATCTTTATGTCGACGGAATCCTTATCTAAAGGCCCAAGACCCCGCATGATTGGAATTCCTATCCATCGTGCTGAACAAAGATCTCCAATTTTTGGGCCGGACACTATTTTTGGCCATAACTTTTTCGTTACTCGCCCGATTCGGTCGATCTTTATGTCCATAGAATCCTGATCTAAAGGCCTAAGACCCCTAATGATCGGAATTCTTATCCATCGTGCCGAACAAAGAGTTTCAATTTTTGGGCCGGGCCCTAGGAGTACCCCCTAGGGGCCTGGGCTAAAAACTATTTTGGCCATAACTTCTTCGTTACTCGCCCGATTCGGTCGATCTTTATGTCCACAGAATTCTTATCTAAAGGCCTAAGACCCCTAATGATCGGAATTCCTATCCATCGTGCCGAATAAAGAGTTTCAATTTTCGGGCCGGACCCTAGGGGTACCCCTAGAGGTTCGGGGGCTGAAAAATCTTACGAAACGAAATGTTGATTTTGTCGCACATTAGCACATTCACATGTACTTATGGCATTTTAAATTGAGCTTGCTTAATTTGAAGGCCCAGATCGCGGGTAAATAGGCCGAATATGCCCCAAAATAGTCACTTTTCGCCTGTTTTGAACTCTCACGAAGTTCTCGTAAAGCAAAATAATAGGAACAGTGGATTTTGACTTTTTAGGGGATAGCCCTTGGAATAAGGTTTCGAACGCCACTTGAATCGGCCAAACCGGACAAATAGCTTAGAAGTTATGGCAAAAATAGTGGAACTGCGCAAAACAGGACCCTACTCAAAAACTATATTGGCCATAATTTCTTCGTTTCTCGCCCGATTCGGTCGATCTTTATGTCGACAAAATCCTTATCTAAAGGCCCAAGAACCCACATGATTGGAATTCCTATCCATCGTGCTGAACAAAGAGCTCCAATTTTTGGGCCGGGCCCTAGGAGTACCCCCTAGGGGCCTGGGCTAAAAACTATTTTGGCAATAACTTCTTCGTTGCTCGCCTGATTCGGTCGATCTTTATGTCCACAGAATTCTTATCTAAAGGCCTAAGACCCTTAATGATCGAATTCCTATCCATCGTGCCGAATAAAGAGTTTCAATTTTCGGGCCGGGCCCTAGGGGTACCCCTAGGGGTTCGGGGGCTGAAAAATCTTCCGAAACGAAATGTTGATTTTTTCGCACATTAGCACATTCGCATGTACTTATGGCATTTTAAAGTGAGCTTGCGTAATTTGAAGGCCCAGATCGCGGGTAAATCGGCCGAATACGCCCCAAAATAGTCACTTTTCGCCTGTTTTGGACTCTCACGAAGTTTTCGTAAAGCAAAATAATAGGAAAAGTTGATTTTGACTTTTAAGGGGATAGTCCTTGGAATAAGGTTTCTAACGCCGCTTGAATCGGCCAAATCGGAGAAATAGCCCAGAAGTTATGGCAAAAATAGTGGAACTGCGCAAAACGGGACCCTACGCAAAAACTATTTTGGCCATAACTTCTTCGTTTCTCGCCCGATTCGGTCGATCTTTATGTCGACGGAATCCTTATCTAAAGGCCCAAGACCCCGTATGATTGGAATTTCTATCCATCGTGCTGAACAAAGAGCTCCTATTTTTGGGCCGGACACTATTTTTGGCCATAACTTTTTCGTTACTCGCCCGATTCGGTCGATCTTTATGTCCATAGAATCCTGATCTAAAGGCCTAAGACCCCTAATGATCGGAATTCTTATCCATCGTGCCGAACAAAGAGTTTCAATTTTTGGGCCGGGCCCTAGGAGTACCCCCTAGGGGCCTGGGCTAAAAACTATTTTGGCCATAACTTCTTCGTTACTCGCCCGATTCGGTCGATCTTTATGTCCACAGAATTCTTATCTAAAGGCCTAAGACCCCTAATGATCGGAATTCCTATCCATCGAGCTGAATAAAGAGTTTCAATTTTCGGGCCGGACCCTAGGGTACCCCTAGGGGTTCGGGGGCTGAAAAATCTTCCGAAACGAAATGTTGATTTTTTCGCACATTAGCACATTCACATGTACTTATGGCATTTTAAATTGAGCTTGCATAATTTGAAGGCCCAGATCGCGGGTAAATAGGCCGAATATGCCCCAAAATAGTCACTTTTCGCCTGTTTTGGACTCTCACGAAGTTCTCGTAAAGCAAAATTATAGGAAAAGTGGATTTTGACTTTTTAGGGGATAGCCCTTGGAATAAGGTTTCCAACGCCACTTGAATCGGCCAAACCGGACAAATAGCCTAGAAGTTATGGCAAAAATAGTGGAACTGCGCAAAACGGGACCCGACTCAAAAACTATTTTGGCCATAATTTCTTCGTTTCTCGCCCGATTCGGTCGATCTTTATGTCGACGGAATCCTTATCTAAAGGCCCAAGAACCCGCATGATTGGAATTCCTATTCATCGTGCTGAACAAAGAGCTGTAATTTTTGGCCATAACTTTTTCGTTACTCACCCGATTCGGTCGATCTTTATGTCTATAGAATCCTTATCTAAAGGCCTAAGACCCCTAATGATCGGAATTCTTATCCAACGTGCCGAACTAAGAGTTTCAATTTTCGGGTCCGGCCCTAGGGGGACCCCTAGGGGTTCGGGGGCTGAAAAATCTTCCGAAACGAAATGTTGATTTTTTCGCACATTAGCACATTCACATGTACTTATGGCATTTTAAAGTGAGCTTGCGTAATTTGAAGGCCCAGATCGCGGGTAAATCGGCCGAATACGCCCCAAAATAGTCACTTTTCGCCTGTTTTGGACTCTCATGAAGTTCTCGTAAAGCAAAATAATAGGAAAAGTTGATTTTGACTTTTTAGGGGATAGCCCTTGGAATAAGGTTTCTAACGCCGCTTGAATCGGCCAAATCCGACAAATAGCCTAGAAGTTATGGCAAAAATAGTGGAACTGCGCAAAACGGGACCCTACGCAAAAACTATTTTGGCCATAACTTCTTCGTTTCTCGCCCGATTCGGTCGATCTTTATGTCGACGGAATCCTTATATAAAGGTCCAAGACCCCGCATGATTGGAATTCCTATCCATTGTGCTGAACAAAGATCTCCAATTTTTGGGCCGGGCCCTAGGAGTACCCCCTAGGGGCCTGGGCTAAAAACTAATTTGGCCATAACTTTTTCGTTACTCGCCCGATTCGGTCGATCTTTATGTCCACAGAATTCTTATCTAAAGGCCTAAGACCCCTAATGATCGGAATTCCTATCCATCGTGCCGAACAAAGAGTTTCAATTTTCGGGCCGAGCCCAAGGGTTACCCCTAGGGGTTCGGGGGCAGAAAAATCTTCCGAAACGAAATGTTGATTTTTTTGCACATTAACACATTCACATGTACTTATGGCATTTTAAAGAGAGCTTGCGTAATTCGAAGGCCCAGATCGCGGGTAAATCGGTCGAATACGCCGCAAAATAGTCACTTTTCGCCGGTTTTGGACTCTCACGAAGTTCTCGTAAATCAAAATAATAGGAAAAGTGGATTTTGACTTTTCAGGGGATAGTCCTTGGAATAAGGTTTCCAATGCCGCTTGAATCGGCCAGATCGGACAAATAGCCTAGAAGTTATTGCAAAAATAGTGGAACTACGCAAAACCTTACCCTACGCAAAAACTATTTTGGCCATAACTTCTTCGTTTCTCGCCCGATTCGGTCGATCTTTATGTCGACAGAATCCTTATCTAAAGGCCCGAGAACCCGCATGATTGGAATTCCTAACCATCGTGCTGAACAAAGAGCTCCAATTATTGGGCCGGGCCCTAGGAGTACCCCCTAGGGGCCTGGGCTAAAAACTATTTTGACCACAACTTTTTCGTTACTCGCCCGATTCGGTCGATCTTTATGTCCACAGAATTCTTATCTAAAGGCCTAAGACCCCTAATGATCGGAATTCCTATCCATCGTGCCGAAAAAAGAGTTTCAATTTTCGGGTCGGGCCCAAGGGGTACCCCTAGGGGTTCGGGGGCCGAAAAATCTTCCGAAACGAAATGTTGATTTTTTCGCACATTAGCAAATTCACATGTACTTATGGCATTTTAAAGTGAGCTTGCGTAATTGGAAGGCCCAGATCGCGGGTAAATCGGTCGAATACGCCCCAAAATAGTCACTTTTCGCCTGTTTTGGACTCTCACGAAGTTCTCGTAAAGCAAAATAATAGGAAAAGTTGATTTTGACTTTTTAGGGGATAGCCCTTGGAATAAGGTTTCTAACGCCGCTTGAATCGGCCAAATCGGCATATAGCCTAGAAGTTATGGCAAAAATAGTGGAACTGCGCAAAACGGGACCCTACGCAAAAACTATTTTGGCCATAACTTCTTCGTTTCTCGCCCGATTCGGTCGATCTTTATGTCGACGGAATCCTTATCTAAAGGCCCAAGACCCCGCATGATTGGAATTCCAATCCATCATGCTGAACAAAGAGCTCCAATTTTTGGGCCGGACACTATTTTTGGCCATAACTTTTTCGTTACTCTCCCGATTCGGTCGATCTTTATGTCCATAGAATCCTTATCTAAAGGCCTAAGACCCCTAATGATCGGAATTCTTATCCATCGTGCCGAACAAAGTGTTTCAATTTTCGGGTCGGGCCCTAGCGGGACCCCTAGGGGTTCGGGGGCTGAAAAATCTTCCGAAACAAAATGTTGATTTTTTCGCACATTAGCACATTCACATGTACTTATGGCATTTTAAATTGAGCTTGCGTAATTTGATGGCCCAGATCGGGGGTAAATAGGCCGAATATGCCCCAAAATAGTCACTTTTCGCCTGTTTTGGACTCTCACGAAGTTCTCGTAAAGCAAAATAATAAGAAAAGTGGATTTTGAGTTTTTAGGGGATAGCCCTTGGAATAAGGTTTCCAACGCCGCTTGAATCGGCCAAATCGGACAAATAGCCTAGAAGTTATGGCAAAAATAGTGGAACTGCGCAAAACGGGACCCGACTCAAAAACTATTTTGGACATAATTTCTTCGTTTCTCGCCCGATTCGGTCGATCTTTATGTCGACGGAATCCTTATCTAAAGGCCCAAGAACCCGCATGATTGGAATTCCTATCCATCGTGCTGAACAAAGAGCTCCAATTTTTGGGCCGGGCCCTAGGAGTACTCCCTAGGGGCCTGGGCTAAAAACTATTTTGGCCATAACTTCTTCGTTACTCGCCCGATTCGGTCGATCTTTATGTCCACAGAATTCTTATCTAAAGGCTTAAGACCCCTAATGATCGGAATTCGTATCCATCGTGCCGAATAAAGAGTTTCAATTTTCGGGCCGGGCCCTAGGGGTTCGGGAGCTGAAAAATCTTCCGAAACGAAATGTTGATTTTTTCGCAAATTAGCACATTCGCATGTACTTATGGCATTTTAAAGTGAGCTTGCGTAATTTGAAGGCCCAGATCGCGGGTAAATCGGCCGAATACGCCCCAAAATAGTCACTTTTCGCCTGTTTTGGACTCTCACGAAGTTCTCATAAAGCAAAATAATAGGAAAAGTTGATTTTGACTTTTAAGGGGATAGCCCTTGGAATAAGGTTTCTAACGCCGCTTGAATCGGCCAAATCGGAGAAATAGCCTAGAAGTTATGGCAAAAATAGTGGAACTGCGCAAAACGGGACCCTACGCAAAAACTATTTTGGCCATAACTTCTTCGTTTCTCGTCCGATTCGGTCGATCTTTATGTCGACGGAATTCTTATCTAAAGGCCCAAGAACCCGCATGATTGGAATTCCTATCCATCGTGCTGAACAAAGAGCTCCAATTTTTGGGCCGGACACTATTTTTGGCCATAACATTTTCGTTACTCGCCCGATTCGGTCGATCTTTATGTCCATAGAATCCTTATCTAAAGGCCTAAGACCCCTAATGATCAGAATTCTTATCCATCGTGCCGAACAAAGAGTTTCAATTTTTGGGCCGGGCCCTAGGAGTACCCCCTAGGGGCCTGGGCTAAAAACTATTTTGGCCATAACTTCTTCGTTACTCGCCCGATTCAGTCGATCTTTATGTCCACAGAATTCTTATCTAAAGGCCTAAGACCCCTAATGATCGGAATTCCTATCCATCGTGCCGAATAAAGAGTTTCAATTTTCGGGCCGGACTCTAGGGGTACCCCTAGGGGTTTGGGGGCTGAAAAATCTTCCGAAATGAAATGTTGATTTTTTCGCACAGTAGCACATTCACATGTACTTATGGCATTTTAAATTGAGCTTGCATAATTTGAAGGCCCAGATCGCGGGTAAATAAGCCGAATATGCCCCAAAATAGTCACTTTTCCCCTGTTTTGGACTCTCACGATGTTCTCGTAAAGCACAATAATAGGAAAAGTGGATTTTGACTTTTTAGGGGATAGCCCTTGGAATAAGGTTTCCAACGCCACTTGAATCGGCCAAACCGAACAAATATTCTAGAAGTTATGGCAAAAATAGTGGAACTGCGCAAAACGGGACCCGACTAAAAAACTATTTTGGCCATAATTTCTTCGTTTCTCGCCCGATTCGGTCGATCTTTATGTCGACGGAATCCTTATCTAAAGGCCCAAGAACCCGCATGATTGGAATTCCTATCCATCGTGCTGAACAAAGAGTTCCAATTTTTGGGCCGGGCCCTAGCAGTACCCCTAGGGGCCTGGGCTAAAAACTATTTTGGCCATAACTTTTTCGTTACTCGCCCGATTCGGTCGATCTTTATGTCCACAGAATTCTTATCTAAAGGCCTAAGACCCCTAATGATCGGAATTCCTATCCATCGTGCCGAACAAAGAGTTTCAATTTTCGGGCCGGGCCCAACGGGTACCCCTAGGGGTTCGGGGGCCGAAAAATCTTCCGAAATGAAATGTTGATTTTTTCGCACATTAGCACATTCACATGTACTTATGGCATTTTAAAGTGAGCTTGCGTAATTCGAAGGCCCAGATCGCGGGTAAATCGGTCGAATACGCCCCAAAATAGTCACTTTTCGCCTGTTTTGGACTCTCACGAAGTTCTCGTAAAGAAAAATAATAGGAAAAGTGGATTTTGACTTTTTAGGGGATAGTCCTTGGAATAAGGTTTCCAACGCCGCTTGAATCGGCCAAATCGGACAAATAGCCTAGAAGTTATGGCAAAAATAGTGGAACTGCGAAAAACGGGACCTGACGCAAAAACTATTTTGGCCATAATTTCTTCGTTTCTAGCCCGATTCGGTCGATCTTTATGTCGACGGAATCCTTATCTAAAGGCCCAAGAACCCGCATGATTGGAATTCCTATCCATCGTGCTGAACAAAGAGTTCCAATTTGTGGGCTGGGCCCTAGCAGTACCCCTAGGGGCCTGGGCTAAAAACTATTTTGGCCATAACTTTTTCGTTACTCGCCCGATTCGGTCGATCTTTATGTCCACAGAATTCTTATCTAAAGGCCTAAGACCCCTAATGATCGGAATTCCTATCCATCGTGCCGAACAAAGAGTTTCAATTTTCGGGCCGGGCCCAACGGGTACCCCTAGGGGTTCGGGGGCCGAAAAATCTTCCGAAATGAAATGTTGATTTTTTCGCACATTAGCACATTCACATGTACTTATGGCATTTTAAAGTGAGCTTGCGTAATTGGAAGGCCCAGATCGCGGGTAAAACGGTCGAATACGCCCCAAAATAGTCACTTTTCGCCTGTTTTGGACTCTCACGAAGTTCTCGTAAAGAAAAATAATAGGAAAAGTGGATTTTGACTTTTTAGGGGATAGTCCTTGGAATAAGGTTTCCAACGCCGCTTGAATCGGCCAAATCGGACAAATAGCCTAGAAGTTATGGCAAAAATAGTGGAACTGCGAAAAACGGGACCTGACGCAAAAACTATTTTGGCCATAATTTCTTCGTTTCTCGCCCGATTCGGTCGATCTTTATGTTGACGGAATCCTTATCTAAAGGCCCAAAAACCCGCATGATTGGAATTCCTATCCATCGTGCTGAACAAAGAGCTCCAATTTTTGGGCCGGGCCCTAGGAGTACTCCCTTGGGGCCTGGGCTAAAAACTATTTTGACCATAACTTCTTCGTTACTCGCTCGATTCGATCGATCTTTATGTCCACAGAATTCTTATCTAAAGGCCTAAGACCCCTAATGATCGGAATTTGTATCCATCGTGCCGAATAAAGAGTTTCAATTTTCGGGCCGGGCCCTTGGGGTACCCCTAGGGGTTCGGAAGCTGAAAAAACTTCCGAAACGAAATGTTGATTTTTTCGCACATTAGCACATTCGCATGTACTTATGGCATTTTAAAGTGAGCTTGCGTAATTTGAATGCCCAGATCGCGGGTAAATCGGCCGAATACGCCCCAAAATAGTCACTTTTCGCCTGTTTTGGACTCTAACGAAGTTCTCGTAAAGCAAAATAATATAAAAAGTGGATTTTGACTTTTAAGGGGATAGTCCTTGGAATAAGGTTTCCAACGCCGCTTGAATCGGCCAAATCGGACAAATAGCCTAGAAGTTTTGGCAAAAATAGTGGAACTACGCAAAACCTTACCCTACGCAAAAACTATTTTGGCCATAACTTCTTCGTTTCTCGCCCGATTCGGTCGATCTTTATGTCGAAAAAATCCTTATCTAAAGGCCCAAGAACCCGCATGATTGGAATTCCTATCCATCGTGCTGAACAAAGAGCTCCAATTTTTGGGCCGGGCCCTAGGAGTACCCACTAGGGGCCTGGGCTAAAAACTATTTTGGCCATAACTTTTTCGTTACTCGCCCGATTCGGTCGATCTTTATGTCTACAAAATTCTTATCTAAAGGCCTAAGACCCCTAATGATCGGAATTCCTATCCATCGTGCCGAACAAAGAGTTTCAATTTTCGGGCCGGGCCCAAAGGGTACTCCTAAGGGTTCGGGGGCCGAAAAATCTTCCGAAACGAAATGTTGATTTTTTCGCACATTAGCACATTCGCATGTACTTATGGCATTTTAATGTTAGCTTGCGTAATTTGAAGGCCCAGATCGCGGGTAAATCGGCCGAATACGCCCCAAAATAATCAATTTTCGCCTGTTTTGGACTCTCACGAAGTTCTCGTAAAGTAAAATAATAGGAAAAGTGGATTTTGACTTTTTAGAGGATAGTCCTGGGAAAAAGGTTTCCAACGCCGCTTGAATCGGCCAAATCGGACAAATAGCCTAGAAGTTTTGGAAAAAATATTGGAACTACGGTAAACGGGACCCTACGCAAAAACTATTTTGGCCATAACTTCTTCGTTTCTCGCCCGATTCGGTCGATCTTTATTACGACAGAATCCTTATCTAAAGGCCCAAGAACCCGCATGATTGGAATTCCTATCCATCATGCTGAACAAAGAGCTCCAATTTTTGGGCCTGGCCATAGGAGTACCCCCTAGGGCCTGGGCTAAAAACTATTTTGGCCATAACTTCTTCGTTACTCGGCCGATTCGGACGATCTTTATGTCCACAGAATTCTTATCTAAAGGCCTAAGACCCCTAATGATCGGAATTCCTATACATCGTGCCGAATAAAGAGTTTCAATTTTCGGGCCGGGCCCTAGGGGTACCCCTAGGGTTTCGGGGGCTGAAAAATCTTCCGAAACGAAATGTTGATTTTTTCGCACATTAGCACATTCGCATGTACTTATGGCATTTTAAAGTGAGCTTGCGTAATTTGAAGGCCCAAATCGCGGGTAAATCGGCCGAATACGCCCCAAAATAATCAATTTTCGCCTGTTTTGGACTCTCACGAAGTTCTAGTAAAGCAAAATAATAGGAAAAGTGGATTTTGACTTTTTAGGGGATAGTCCTAGGAATAAGGTTTCCAACGCCGCTTGAATCGGCCAAATCGGACAAATAGCCTAGAAGTTTTGGAAAAAATAGTGGAACTACGGTAAACGGGACCCTACGCAAAAACTATTTTGGCCATAACTTCTTCGTTTCTCGCCCAATTCGGTCGATCTTTATGTCGACAGAATCCTTATCTAAAGGCCCAAGAACCCGCATGATTGGAATTGCTATCCATCGTGCTGAACAAAGAGCTCCAATTTTTGGGCCGGGCCCTAGGAGTACCCAGGGGCCTGGGCTAAAAAATATTTTGGCCATAACTTTTTCTTTACTCGCCCGATTCGGTCGATCTTTATGTCCACAGAATTCTTATCTAAAGGCCTAAGACCCCTAATGATCGGAATTCCTATCCATCGTGCCGAACAAAGAGTTTCAATTTTCGGGTCGAGCCCAAGGGGTACCCCTAGGGGTTCGAGGGCCGAAAAATCTTCCGAAACGAAATGTTGATTTTTTCGCACATTAGCACATTCACATGTACTTATGGCATTTTAAAGTGAGCTTACGTAATTTGAAGGCCCAGATAGCGGGTAAATCGGCCGAATACGCCCCAAAATAGTCACTTTTCGCCTGTTTTGGACTCTCACGAAGTTCTCGTAAAGCAAAATAACAGGAAAAGTGGATTTTGACTTTTTAGGTGATACTCCTTGGAATAAGGTTTCCAACGCCGATTGAATCAGGCAAATCGGATAAATAGCCTAGAAGTTATGGCAAAAATAGTGGAACTACGCAAAACGGGACCCTACGCAAAAACTATTTTGGCCATAACTTCTTCGTTTCTCGCCCGATTCGGTCGATCTTTATTACGACAGAATCCTTATCTAAAGGCCTAAGAACCCGCATGATTGGAATTCCTATCCATCGTGCTGAACAAAGAGCTCCAATTTTTGGGCCTGGCCCTAGGAGTACCCCCTAGGGGCCTGGGCTAAAAACTATTTTGGCCATAACTTCTTCGTTACTCGCCCGATTCGGACGATCTTTATCTCCACAGAATTCTTATCTAAAGGCCTAAGACCCCTAATGATCGGAATTCCTATCCATCGTGCCGAATAAAGAGTTTCAATTTTCGGGCCGGGCCCTAGGGGTACCCCAAGGGGTTCGGGGGCTGAAAAATCTTCCGAAACGAAATGTTGATTTTTTCGCACATTAGCACATTCACATGTACTTATGGCATTTTAAAGTGAGCTTACGTAATTTGAAGGCCCAGATCGCGGGTAAATCGGCCGAATACGCCCCAAAATAATCAATTTTCGCCTGTTTTGGACTCTCACGAAGTTCTCGTAAAGCAAACTAATATGAAAAGTGGATTTTGACTTTTTAGGGGATAGTCCTGGGAATAAGGTTTCCAACGCCGCTTGAATCGGCCAAATCAGACAAATAGCCTAGAAGTTTTGGAAAAAATAGTGGAACTACGCAAAACCTTACCCTACGCAAAAACTATTTTGGCCATAACTTCTTCGTTTCTCGCCCGATTCGGTCGATCTTTATGTCGACAGAATCCTTATCTAAAGGCCCAAGAACCCGCATGATTGGAATTGCTATCCATCGTGCTGAACAAAGAGCTCCAATTTTTGGGCCGGGCCCTAGGAATACCCCCAAGGGGCCTGGGCTAAAAACTATTTTGGCCATAACTTTTTCGTTACTCGCCCGATTCGGTCGATCTTTATGTCCACAGAATTCTTATCTAAAGGCCTAAGACCCCTAATGATCGGAATTCCTATCCATCGTGCCGAATAAAGAGTTTCAATTTTCGGGCCGGGCCCTAGGGGTACCCCAAGGGGTTCGGGGGCTGAAAAATCTTCCGAAACGAAATGTTGATTTTTTCGCACATTAGCACATTCACATGTACTTATGGCATTTTAAAGTGAGC
Source organism: Schizonepeta tenuifolia (assembly GCA_029490685.1). Classification (NCBI taxonomy): domain Eukaryota; kingdom Viridiplantae; phylum Streptophyta; class Magnoliopsida; order Lamiales; family Lamiaceae; genus Schizonepeta; species Schizonepeta tenuifolia. Next base: position 688,474 of record CM055960.1, read on the forward strand.
TTACGTAATTTGAAGGCCCAGATCGCGGGTAAATCGGCCGAATACGCCCCAAAATAATCAATTTTCGCCTGTTTTGGACTCTCACGAAGTTCTCGTAAAGCAAAATAATATGAAAAGTGGATTTTGACTTTTTAGGGGATAGTCCTGGGAATAAGGTTTCCAACGCCGCTTGAATCGGCCAAATCAGACAAATAGCCTAGAAGTTTTGGAAAAAATAGTGGAACTACGAAAAACCTTACCCTACGCAAAAACTATTTTGGCCATAACTTCTTCGTTTCTCGCCCGATTCGGTCGATCTTATGTCGACAGAATCCTTATCTAAAGGCCCAAGAACCCGCATGATTGGAATTGCTATCCATCGTGCTGAACAAAGAGCTCCAATTTTTGGGCCGGGCCCTAGGAATACCCCCTAGGGGCCTGGGCTAAAAACTATTTTGGCCATAACTTTTTCGTTACTCGCCCGATTCGGTCGATCTTTATGTCCACAGAATTCTTATCTAAAGGCCTAAGACCCCTAATGATCGGAATTCCTATCCATCGTGCCGAATAAAGAGTTTCAATTTTCGGGCCGGGCCCTAGGGGTACCCCTAGGGGTTCGGTGGCTGAAAAATCTTCCGAAACGAAATGTTGATTTTATCGCACATTAGCACATTCGCATGTACTTATGGTATTTTAAAGTGAGCTTGCGTAATTTGAAGGCCCAGATCGCGGGTAAATCGGTCGAATACGCCCCAAAATAGTCACTTTTCGCCTGTTTTGGACTCTCACGAAGTTCCCATAAAGCAAAATAATAGGAAAAGTGGATTTTGACTTTTCAGGGGATAGTCCTTGGAATAAGGTTTCCAACGCCGCTTGAATCGGCCAAATCGGACAAATAGCCTAGAAGTTATGGCAAAAATAGTGGAACTACGCAAAACGGGACCCTACGCAAAAACTATTTTGGCCATAACTTCTTCGTTTCTCGCCCGATTCGGTCGATCTTTATGTCGACAGAATCCTTATCTAAAGGCCCAAGAACCCGCATGATTGGAATTGCTATCCATCGTGCTGAACAAAGAGCTCCAATTTTTGGGCCGGGCCCTAGGAGTACCCCGGGGCCTGGGCTAAAAAATATTTTGGCCATAACTTTTTCTTTACTCGCCCGATTCGGTCGATCTTTATGTCCACAGAATTCTTATCTAAAGGCCTAAGACCCCTAATGATCGGAATTCCTATCCATCGTGCCGAACAAAGAGTTTCAATTTTCGGGTCGAGCCCAAGGGGTACCCCAAGGGGTTCGGGGGCTGAAAAATCTTCCGAAACGAAATGTTGATTTTTTCGCACATTAGCACATTCACATGTACTTATGGCATTTTAAAGTGAGCTTACGTAATTTGAAGGCCCAGATCGCGGGTAAATCGGCCGAATACGCCCCAAAATAATCAATTTTCGCCTGTTTTGGACTCTCACGAAGTTCTCGTAAAGTAAAATAATAGGAAAAGTGGATTTTGACTTTTTAGAGGATAGTCCTGGGAAAAAGGTTTCCAACGCCGCTTGAATCGGCCAAATCGGACAAATAGCCTAGAAGTTTTGGAAAAAATATTGGAACTACGGTAAACGGGACCCTACGCAAAAACTATTTTGGCCATAACTTCTTCGTTTCTCGCCCGATTCGGTCGATCTTTATTACGACAGAATCCTTATCTAAAGGCCCAAGAACCCGCATGATTGGAATTCCTATCCATCATGCTGAACAAAGAGCTCCAATTTTTGGGCCTGGCCCTAGGAGTACCCCCTAGGGCCTGGGCTAAAAACTATTTTGGCCATAACTTCTTCGTTACTCGGCCGATTCGGACGATCTTTATGTCCACAGAATTCTTATCTAAAGGCCTAAGACCCCTAATGATCGGAATTCCTATACATCGTGCCGAATAAAGAGTTTCAATTTTCGGGCCGGGCCCTAGGGGTACCCCTAGGGTTTCGGGGGCTGAAAAATCTTCCGAAACGAAATGTTGATTTTTTCGCACATTAGCACATTCGCATGTACTTATGGCATTTTAAAGTGAGCTTGCGTAATTTGAAGGCCCAAATCGCGGGTAAATCGGCCGAATACGCCCCAAAATAATCAATTTTCGCCTGTTTTGGACTCTCACGAAGTTCTAGTAAAGCAAAATAATAGGAAAAGTGGATTTTGACTTTTTAGGGGATAGTCCTAGGAATAAGGTTTCCAACGCCGCTTGAATCGGCCAAATCGGACAAATAGCCTAGAAGTTTTGGAAAAAATAGTGGAACTACGGTAAACGGGACCCTACGCAAAAACTATTTTGGCCATAACTTCTTCGTTTCTCGCCAAATTCGGTCGATCTTTATGTCGACAGAATCCTTATCTAAAGGCCCAAGAACCCGCATGATTGGAATTGCTATCCATCGTGCTGAACAAAGAGCTCCAATTTTTGGGCCGGGCCCTAGGAGTACCCAGGGGCCTGGGCTAAAAAATATTTTGGCCATAACTTTTTCTTTACTCGCCCGATTCGGTCGATCTTTATGTCCACAGAATTCTTATCTAAAGGCCTAAGACCCCTAATGATCGGAATTCCTATCCATCGTGCCGAACAAAGAGTTTCAATTTTCGGGTCGAGCCCAAGGGGTACCCCTAGGGGTTCGAGGGCCGAAAAATCTTCCGAAACGAAATGTTGATTTTTTCGCACATTAGCACATTCACATGTACTTATGGCATTTTAAAGTGAGCTTACGTAATTTGAAGGCCCAGATCGCGGGTAAATCGGCCGAATACGCCCCAAAATAGTCACTTTTCGCCTGTTTTGGACTCTCACGAAGTTCTCGTAAAGCAAAATAACAGGAAAAGTGGATTTTGACTTTTTAGGGGATACTCCTTGGAATAAGGTTTCCAACGCCGCTTGAATCAGGCAAATCGGATAAATAGCCTAGAAGTTATGGCAAAAATAGTGGAACTACGCAAAACGGGACCCTACGCAAAAACTATTTTGGCCATAACTTCTTCGTTTCTCGCCCGATTCGGTCGATCTTTATTACGACAGAATCCTTATCTAAAGGCCCAAGAACCCGCATGATTGGAATTCCTATCCATCGTGCTGAACAAAGAGCTCCAATTTTTGGGCCTGGCCCTAGGAGTACCCCCTAGGGGCCTGGGCTAAAAACTATTTTGGCCATAACTTCTTCGTTACTCGCCCGATTCGGACGATCTTTATCTCCACAGAATTCTTATCTAAAGGCCTAAGACCCCTAATGATCGGAATTCCTATCCATCGTGCCGAATAAAGAGTTTCAATTTTCGGGCCGGGCCCTAGGGGTACCCCAAGGGGTTCGGGGGCTGAAAAATCTTCCGAAACGAAATGTTGATTTTTTCGCACATTAGCACATTCACATGTACTTATGGCATTTTAAAGTGAGCTTACGTAATTTGAAGGCCCAGATCGCGGGTAAATCGGCCGAATACGCCCCAAAATAATCAATTTTCGCCTGTTTTGGACTCTCACGAAGTTCTCGTAAAGCAAAATAATATGAAAAGTGGATTTTGACTTTTTAGGGGATAGTCCTGGGAATAAGGTTTCCAACGCCGCTTGAATCGGCCAAATCAGACAAATAGCCTAGAAGTTTTGGAAAAAATAGTGGAACTACGCAAAACCTTACCCTACGCAAAAACTATTTTGGCCATAACTTCTTCGTTTCTCGCCCGATTCGGTCGATCTTTATGTCGACAGAATCCTTATCTAAAGGCCCAAGAACCCGCATGATTGGAATTGCTATCCATCGTGCTGAACAAAGAGCTCCAATTTTTGGGCCGGGCCCTAGGAATACCCCCTAGGGGCCTGGGCTAAAAACTATTTTGGCCATAACTTTTTCGTTACTCGCCCGATTCGGTCGATCTTTATGTCCACAGAATTCTTATCTAAAGGCCTAAGACCCCTAATGATCGGAATTCCTATCCATCGTGCCGAATAAAGAGTTTCAATTTTCGGGCCGGGCCCTAGGGGTACCCCAAGGGGTTCGGGGGCTGAAAAATCTTCCGAAACGAAATGTTGATTTTTTCGCACATTAGCACATTCACATGTACTTATGGCATTTTAAAGTGAGCTTACGTAATTTGAAGGCCCAGATCGCGGGTAAATCGGCCGAATACGCCCCAAAATAATCAATTTTCGCCTGTTTTGGACTCTCACGAAGTTCTCGTAAAGCAAAATAATATGAAAAGTGGATTTTGACTTTTTAGGGGATAGTCCTGGGAATAAGGTTTCCAACGCCGCTTGAATCGGCCAAATCAGACAAATAGCCTAGAAGTTTTGGAAAAAATAGTGGAACTACGAAAAACCTTACCCTACGCAAAAACTATTTTGGCCATAACTTCTTCGTTTCTCGCCCGATTCGGTCGATCTTTATGTCGACAGAATCCTTATCTAAAGGCCCAAGAACCCGCATGATTGGAATTGCTATCCATCGTGCTGAACAAAGAGCTCCAATTTTTGGGCCGGGCCCTAGGAATACCCCCTAGGGGCCTGGGCTAAAAACTATTTTGGCCATAACTTTTTCGTTACTCGCCCGATTCGGTCGATCTTTATGTCCACAGAATTCTTATCTAAAGGCCTAAGACCCCTAATGATCGGAATTCCTATCCATCGTGCCGAATAAAGAGTTTCAATTTTCGGGCCGGGCCCTAGGGGTACCCCTAGGGGTTCGGTGGCTGAAAAATCTTCCGAAACGAAATGTTGATTTTATCGCACATTAGCACATTCGCATGTACTTATGGTATTTTAAAGTGAGCTTGCGTAATTTGAAGGCCCAGATCGCGGGTAAATCGGTCGAATACGCCCCAAAATAGTCACTTTTCGCCTGTTTTGGACTCTCACGAAGTTCCCATAAAGCAAAATAATAGGAAAAGTGGATTTTGACTTTTCAGGGGATAGTCCTTGGAATAAGGTTTCCAACGCCGCTTGAATCGGCCAAATCGGACAAATAGCCTAGAAGTTATGGCAAAAATAGTGGAACTACGCAAAACGGGACCCTACGCAAAAACTATTTTGGCCATAACTTCTTCGTTTCTCGCCCGATTCGGTCGATCTTTATGTCGACAGAATCCTTATCTAAAGGCCCAAGAACCCGCATGATTGGAATTGCTATCCATCGTGCTGAACAAAGAGCTCCAATTTTTGGGCCGGGCCCTAGGAGTACCCCGGGGCCTGGGCTAAAAAATATTTTGGCCATAACTTTTTCTTTACTCGCCCGATTCGGTCGATCTTTATGTCCACAGAATTCTTATCTAAAGGCCTAAGACCCCTAATGATCGGAATTCCTATCCATCGTGCCGAACAAAGAGTTTCAATTTTCGGGTCGCGCCCAAGGGGTACCCCTAGGGGTTCGAGGGCCGAAAAATCTTCCGAAACGAAATGTTGATTTTTTCGCACATTAGCACATTCACATGTACTTATGGCATTTTAAAGTGAGCTTACGTAATTTGAAGGCCCAGATCGCGGGTAAATCGGCCGAATACGCCCCAAAATAATCAATTTTCGCCTGTTTTGGACTCTCACGAAGTTCTCGTAAAGCAAAATAATATGAAAAGTGGATTTTGACTTTTTAGGGGATAGTCCTGGGAATAAGGTTTCCAACGCCGCTTGAATCGGCCAAATCAGACAAATAGCCTAGAAGTTTTGGAAAAAATAGTGGAACTACGCAAAACCTTACCCTACGCAAAAACTATTTTGGCCATAACTTCTTCGTTTCTCGCCCGATTCGGTCGATCTTTATGTCGACAGAATCCTTATCTAAAGGCCCAAGAACCCGCATGATTGGAATTGCTATCCATCGTACTGAACAAAGAGCTCCAATTTTTGGGCCGGGCCCTAGGAATACCCCCTAGGGGCCTGGGCTAAAAACTATTTTGGCCATAACTTTTTCGTTACTCGCCCGATTCGGTCGATCTTTATGTCCACAGAATTCTTATCTAAAGGCCTAAGACCCCTAATGATCGGAATTCCTATCCATCGTGCCGAATAAAGAGTTTCAATTTTCGGGCCGAGCCCTAGGGGTACCCCTAGGGGTTCGGGGGCTGAAAAATCTTCCGAAACGAAATGTTGATTTTATCGCACATTAGCACATTCGCATGTACTTATGGTATTTTAAAGTGAGCTTGCGTAATTTGAAGGCCCAGATCGCGGGTAAATCGGTCGAATACGCCCCAAAATAGTCACTTTTCGCCTGTTTTGGACTCTCACGAAGTTCCCGTAAAGCAAAATAATAGGAAAAGTGGATTTTGACTTTTCAGGGGATAGTCCTTGGAATAAGGTTTCCAACGCCGCTTGAATCGGCCAAATCGGACAAATAGCCTAGAAGTTATGGCAAAAATAGTGGAACTACGCAAAACGGGACCCTACGCAAAAACTATTTTGGCCATAACTTCTTCGTTTCTCGCCCGATTCGGTCGATCTTTATGTCGACAGAATCCTTATCTAAAGGCCCAAGAACCCGCATGATTGGAATTGCTATCCATCGTGCTGAACCAAGAGCTCCAATTTTTGGGCCGGGCCCTAAGAGTACCCCCTAAGGGCCTGGGCTAAAAACTATTTTGGCCATAACTTCTTCGTTACTCGCCCGATTCGGACGATCTTTATGTCCACAGAATTCTTATCTAAAGGCCTAAGACCCCTAATGATTGGAATTCCTATCCATCGTGCCGAATAAAGAGTTTCAATTTTCGGGCCGGGCCCTAGGGGTACCCCCAGGGGTTCGGGGGCTGAAAAATCTTCCGAAACAAAATGTTGATTTTTTCGCACATTAGCACATTCACATGTACTTATGGCATTTTAAAGTGAGCTTGCGTAATTCGAAGGCCCAGATCGCGGGTAAATCGGCCGAATACGCCCCAAAAAAGTCACTTTTCGCCTGTTTTGGCAACAATAGTGGAACCCCTAGAACTATTTTGGCCATAACTTCGCAAATAGCCTAGAAGTTATGGCAAAAATAGTGGAACTGCGCAAAACGGGACCCGACGCAAAAACTATTTTGGCCATAACTTCTTCGTTTCTCGCCCGATTCGGTCGATCTTTATGTCCACAGAATTCTTATCTAAAGGCCTAAGACCCCTAATGATCGGAATTCCTATCCATCGTGCCGAATACAGAGTTTCGATTTTCGGGCCGTGCCCTAGGGGGGATTCGGGGGCTGAAAAATCTTCCGAAACGAAATGTTGATTTTTTCGCACATTAGCACATTCGCATGTACTTATGGCATTTTAAAGTGAGCTTGCGTAATTTGAAGGCCCAGATCGCGGGTAAATCGGCCGAATACGCCCAGAAATAGTCACTTTTCGCCTGTTTTGGACTCTCACGAAGTTCTTGTAAAGAAAAATAATAGGAAAAGTTGATTTTGACTTTTTAGGGGATAGCCCTTGGAATAAGGTTTCTAACTCCGCTTGAATCGGCCAAATCGGACAAATAGCCTAGAAGTTATGGAAAAAATAGTGGAACTACGCTAAACGGGACCCTACGCAAAAACTATTTTGGCCATAACTTCTTCGTTTCTCGCCCGATTCGGTCGATCTTTATGTCGATGGAATCCTTATCTAAAGGCCCAAGACCCCGCATGATTGGAACTCCTATCCATCGTGCTGAACAAAGAGCGCGGGTAAATCGGCCGAATACGCCCCAAACCGCATGATCTGGAACTCCTATCCATCGTGCTAAACAGGCCGATTTAAAGTGAGCTTGCGTAATTTGAAGGCCCAGATAGCGGGTAAATCGGCCGAATACGCCCCAAAATAATCACTTTTCGCCTGTTTTGGACTCTCACGAAGTTCTCGTAAAGCGAAATAATAGGAAAAGTGGATTTTGACTTTTTAGGGGATAGCCCTTGGAATAAGGTTTCTAACGCCGCTTGAATCGGCCCAATCTGAGAAATAGCCTAGAAGTTATGGCAAAAATAGTGGAACTGCGCAAAACGGGACCCGACGCAAAAACTATTTTGGCCATAATTTCTTCGTTTCTCGCCCGATTCGGTCGATCTTTATGTCGATGGAATCCTTATCTAAAGGCCCAAAATCTCGCATGATTGGAATTCCTATCCATCGTGCTGAACAAAGAGCTCCAATATTTGGGCCTGAAGTACCCCCCTAGGGGCCTGGGCTAAAAACTATTTCGGCCATAACTTCTTCGTTACTCGCCCGATTCGGTCGATCTTTATGTCCACAGAATCTTTATCTAAAGGCCTAAGACCCCTAATGATCGGAATTCCTCTCCATCGTGTCGAACAAAGAGTTTCAATTTTCGGGCCGAGCCCTAGGGGTACCTCTAGGGTTTCGGGGGCTGAAAAATCTTCCGAAACAAAATGTTGATTTTTTCGCACATTAGCACATTCACATGTAATTATGGAATTTTAAAGTGAGCTTGCATAATTTGAAGGCCCAGATCGCGGGTAAATCGGCCGACTACTCCCCAAAATAGTCACTTTTTCGCTTATTTTGGACTCTCACGAAGTTCTCGTAATGAAAAATAATAGAAAAAGTGGATTTTGACTTTTTCAACGCCGCTTGAATCGGCCAAATCGGACAAAAAGCCTAGAAGTTATGGCAAAAATAATGGAACTGCGCAAAACAGGACCCTACGCAAAAACTATTTTGGCCATAACTTCTTGTTTCTCGCCCGATTCGGTCGATCTTTATGTCGACGGAATCCTTATCTAAAGGCCCAAGACCCCACATGATTGGAATTCCTATCCATTGTGCTGAACAAAGAGCTCCAATTTTTGGGCCGGGCCCTAGGAGTACCCCCTAGGGGCCAGGGCTAAAAACTATTTTGGCCATAACTTTTTCGTTACTCGCCCGATTCGGTCGATCTTTATGTCCACAGAATTCTTATCTAAAGGCCTAGACCCCTAATGATCGGAATTCCTATCTATCGTGCCGAATAAAGAGTTTCAATTTTCGGGCCGTGCCCTAGGGGGGATTCGGGGGCTGAAAAATCTTCCGAAACGAAATGTTGATTTTTTCGCACATTAGCACATTCACATGTACTTATGGAATTTTAAAGTGAGCTTGCGTAATTTGAAGGCCCAGATCGCGGGTAAATCGGCCGAATACGCCCAGAAATAGTCACTTTTCGCCTGTTTTGGACTCTCACGAAGTTCTCGTAAAGCAAAATAATAGGAAAAGTGGATTTTGACTTTTTTGGGGATAACCCTTGGAATAAGATTTCTAACGCCGCTTGAATCGGCCAAATCGGACAAATAGCCTAGAAGTTATGGCAAAAATAGTGGAACTGCGCAAAACGGGACCCGACGCAAAAACTATTTTGGCCATAATTTCTTTGTTTCTCGCCGGATTCGGTCGATCTTTATGTCGACGGAATCCTTATCTAATGCCCCAAGACCCCGCATAATTGGAATTCCTATCCATCGTGCTGAACAAAGAGCTCTAATTTTTGGGCCGGGCCCTAGGAGTACCCCCAAGGGGCCTGGGCTAAAAAATATTTTGGCCATAACTTCTTCGTTACTCACCCGATTCGGTCGATCTTTATGTCCACAGAATTCTTATCTAAAGGCCAAAGACCACTAATGATCGGAATTCCTATCCATCGTACCGAACAAAGAGTTTAAATTTTCGGGCCGGGCCCTAGGGGTTCGGGGGCTGAAAAATCTTCCGAAACGAAATGTTGATTTTTTCACACATTAGCACATTCACATGTACTTATGGCACTTTAAAGTGAGCTTGCGTAATTTGAAGGCCCAGATCGCGGGTAAATCGGCCGAATACGCCCCAAAATAGTCACTTTTCGCCTGTTTTGGACCTCACGAAGTTCTCGTAAAGCGAAATAATAGGAAATGTGGATTTTGACTTTTTAGGGGATAGCCCTTGGAATAAGGTTTCTAACGCCGCTTGAATCGGCCAAATCGGACAAATAGCCAAGAAGTTATGGCAAAAATAGTGGAACTGCGCAAAACGGGACTCGACGCAAAAACTATTTTGGCCATAATTTCTTCGTTTCTCGCCCGATTCGGTCGATCTTTATGTTGACGGAATCCTTATCTAATGGCCCAAGACCCCGCATGATTGGAATTCCTGTCCATCGTGCTGAACAAAGAGCTCCAAATTTTGGGTCGGGCCCTAGGAGTACCCCCTACGGGCTTGGGCTAAAAACTATTTTGGCCATAACTTCTTCGTTACTCGCCCGATTCGGTCGATCTTTATGTCCACAGAATTCTTATCTAAAGGCCTAAGACCCCTAATGATCGGAATTCCTATCCATCGTGCCGAATAAAGAGTTTCAATTTTCGGGCCGGGCCCTAGGGGTACCCCTAGGGGTTCGGGGGCTGTAAAATCTTCCGAAACGAAATGTTGATTTTTTCACATATTAGCACATTCACATGTACTTATGGTATTTTAAAGTGAGCTTGCGTAATTTGAAGGCCCACATCGCGGGTAAATCGGCCGAATACGCCCAGAAATAGTCACTTTTCGCCTGTTTTGGACTCTGACGAAGTTCTCGTAAAGCGAAATAATAGGAAATGTGGATTTTGACTTTTTAGGGGATAGCCCTTGGAATAAGGTTTCTAACGCCGCTTGAATCGGCCAAATCGGACAAATAGCCTAGAAGTTATGGCAAAAATAGTGGAACTGCGCAAAACGGGACTCGACGCAAAAACTATTTTGGCCATAATTTCTTCGTTTCTCGCCCGATTCGGTCGATCTTTATGTCGACGGAATCCTTATCTAATGGCCCAAGACCCCACATGATTGGAATTACTATCCATCGTGCTGAACAAAGAGCTCCAAATTTTGGATCGGGCCCTAGGAGTACCCCCTAGGGGCTTGGGCTAAAAACTATTTTGGCCATAACTTCTTCGTTACTCGCCCGATTCGGTCGATCTTTATGTCCACAGAATTCTTATCTAAAGGCCTAAGACCCATAATGATCGGAATTCCTATCCATCGTGCCGAATAAAGAGTTTCAATTTTCGAGCCGGGCCCTAGGGGTACCATTAAGGGTTCGGGGGCTGTAAAATCTTCCGAAACGAAATGTTGATTTTTTCGCACATTAGCACATTCACATGTACTTATGGCATTTTAAAGTGAGCTTGCGTAATTTGAAGGCCTAGATCGAGGGTAAATCGGCCGAATACGCCCCAAAATAGACACTTTTCGCCTGTTTTGGACTCTCACGAAGTTCTCATAAAGCAAAATAATTGGAAAAGTGGATTTTGACTTTTTAGGGGATAGCCCTGGGAATAAGGATTGCAACGCCGCTTGAATCGGCCAAATCGGACAAATAGCCTAGAAGTTATGGCAAAAATAGTGGAACCGCGCAAAACGGGACCCTACGCAAAAACTATTTTGGCCATAATTTCTTCATTTCTCGCCCGATTCGGTCGATCTTTATGTCGACGGAATCCTTATCTAATGGCCCAAGACCCCGCATGATTGGAATTCCTATCCATCGTGCTGAACAAAGAGCTCGAAATTTTGGGTCGGGCCCTAGGAGTACCCCCTAGGGCTTGGGCTAAAAACTATTTTGGCCATAACTTCTTCGTTACTCGCCCGATTCGGTCGATCTTTATGTCCATAGAATTCTTATCTAAAGGCCTAAGACCCCTAATGATCGGAATTCCTATCCATCGTGCCGAATAAAGTGTTTCAATTTTCGGGCCGGGCCCTAGGGGTACCCCTAGGGGTTCGGGGGCTGTAAAATCTTCCGAAACGAAATGTTGATTTTTTCGCACATTAGCACATTCACATGTACTTATGGCATTTTAAAGTGATCTTGCGTAATTTGAAGGCCCAGATCGCGGGTAAATCGGCCGAATACGCCCAGAAATAGTCACTTTTCGCCTGTTTTGGACTCTCACGAAGTTCTCGTAAAGCAAAATAATAGGAAAAGTGGATTTTGACTTTTAGGGGATAGCCCTTGGAATAAGGTTTCTAACGCCGCTTGAATCGGCCAAATCGGACAAATAGCATAGAAGTTATGGCAAAAATAGTGGAACTGCGGAAAACGGGACCCGACGCAAAAACTATTTTTGCCATAATTTCTTCGTTTCTCGCCCGATTCGGTCGATCTTTATGTCGATGGAATCCTTATCTAAAGGCCCAAAATCTCGCATGATTGGAATTCCTATCCATCGTGCTGAACAAAGAGCTCCAATATTTGGGCCTGGAGTACCCCCCTAGGGGCCTGGGCTAAAAACTATTTCGGCCATAACTTCTTCGTTACTCGCCCGATTCGGTCGATCTTTATGTCCACAGAATCTTTATCTAAAGGCCTAAGACCCCTAATGATCGGAATTCCTATCCATCGTGGTGAACAAAGAGTTTCAATTTTCGGGCCGGGCCCTAGGGGTACCTCTAGGGTTTCGGGGGCTGAAAAATCTTCCGAAACAAAATGTTGATTTTTTCGCACATTAGCACATTCACATGTACTTATGGCATTTTAAAGTGAGCTTGCATAATTTGAAGGCCCAGATCGCGGGTAAATCGGCCGAATACGCCCCAACATAGTCACTTTTCGCCTGTTTTGGACTCTCACGAAGTTCTCTTAAAGCAAAATAATAGAAAAAGTGGATTTTGACTTTTTAGGGGATAGCCCTTGGAATAGGATTTCCAACACCGCTTGAATCGGCATAATCGGACAAATAGCCTAGAAGTTATGGCAAAAATAGTGGAACTGCGCAAAACGGGACCCTACGCAAAAACTATTTTGGCCATAACTTCTTCGTTTCTCGCCAGATTCGGTCGATCCTTATGTCGACGGAATCCTTATCTAAAGGCCCAAGACCCCGCATGATTGGAATTCCTATCCATCGTGCTGAACAAAGAGCTCCAAATTTTGGATCGGGCCCTAGGAGTACCCCCTACGGGCTTGGGCTAAAAACTATTTTGGCCATAACTTCTTCGTTACTCGCCCGATTCGGTCGATCTTTATGTCCACAGAATTCTTATCTAAAGGCCTAAGACCCATAATGATCGGAATTCCTATCCATCGTGCCGAATAAAGAGTTTCAATTTTCGAGCCGGGCCCTAGGGGTACCCCTAAGGGTTCGGGGGCTGTAAAATCTTCCGAAACGAAATGTTGATTTTTTCGCACATTAGCACATTCACATGTACTTATGGCATTTTAAAGTGAGCTTGCGTAATTTGAAGGCCTAGATCGAGGGTAAATCGGCCGAATACGCCCCAAAATAGACACTTTTCGCCTGTTTTGGACTCTCACGAAGTTCTCATAAAGCAAAATAATTGGAAAAGTGGATTTTGACTTTTTAGGGGATAGCCCTGGGAATAAGGATTGCAACGCCGCTTGAATCGGCCAAATCGGACAAATAGCCTAGAAGTTATGGCAAAAATAGTGGAACCGCGCAAAACGGGACCCTACGCAAAAACTATTTTGGCCATAATTTCTTCATTTCTCGCCCGATTCGGTCGATCTTTATGTCGACGGAATCCTTATCTAATGGCCCAAGACCCCGCATGATTGGAATTCCTATCCATCGTGCTGAACAAAGAGCTCGAAATTTTGGGTCGGGCCCTAGGAGTACCCCCTAGGGCTTGGGCTAAAAACTATTTTGGCCATAACTTCTTCGTTACTCGCCCGATTCGGTCGATCTTTATGTCCATAGAATTCTTATCTAAAGGCCTAAGACCCCTAATGATCGGAATTCCTATCCATCGTGCCGAATAAAGTGTTTCAATTTTCGGGCCGGGCCCTAGGGGTACCCCTAGGGGTTCAGGGGCTGTAAAATCTTCCGAAACGAAATGTTGATTTTTTCGCACATTAGCACATTCACATGTACTTATGGCATTTTAAAGTGAGCTTGCGTAATTTGAAGGCCCAGATCGCGGGTAAATCGGCCGAATACGCCCAGAAATAGTCACTTTTCGCCTGTTTTGGACTCTCACGAAGTTCTCGTAAAGCAAAATAATAGGAAAAGTGGATTTTGACTTTTAGGGGATAGCCCTTGGAATAAGGTTTCTAACGCCGCTTGAATCGGCCAAATCGGACAAATAGCATAGAAGTTATGGCAAAAATAGTGGAACTGCGCAAAACGGGACCCGACGCAAAAACTATTTTTGCCATAATTTCTTCGTTTCTCGCCCGATTCGGTCGATCTTTATGTCGATGGAATCCTTATCTAAAGGCCCAAAATCTCGCATGATTGGAATTCCTATCCATCGTGCTTAACAAAGAGCTCCAATATTTGGGCCTGGAGTACCCCCCTAGGGGCCTGGGCTAAAAACTATTTCGGCCATAACTTCTTCGTTACTCGCCCGATTCGGTCGATCTTTATGTCCACAGAATCTTTATCTAAAGGCCTAAGACCCCTAATGATCGGAATTCCTATCCATCGTGGTGAACAAAGAGTTTCAATTTTCGGGCCGGGCCCTAGGGGTACCTCTAGGGTTTCGGGGGCTGAAAAATCTTCCGAAACAAAATGTTGATTTTTTCGCACATTAGCACATTCACATGTACTTATGGCATTTTAAAGTGAGCTTGCATAATTTGAAGGCCCAGATCGCGGGTAAATCGGCCGAATACGCCCCAACATAGTCACTTTTCGCCTGTTTTGGACTCTCACGAAGTTCTCTTAAAGCAAAATAATAGAAAAAGTGGATTTTGACTTTTTAGGGGATAGCCCTTGGAATAGGATTTCCAACACCGCTTGAATCGGCATAATCGGACAAATAGCCTAGAAGTTATGGCAAAAATAGTGGAACTGCGCAAAACGGGACCCTACGCAAAAACTATTTTGGCCATAACTTCTTCGTTTCTCGCCAGATTCGGTCGATCCTTATGTCGACGGAATCCTTATCTAAAGGCCCAAGACCCCGCATGATTGGAATTCCTATCCATCGTGCTAAACAAAGAGCTCCAATTTTTGGGCCTGGAGTACCCCCCTAGGGGCCTGGGCTAAAAACTATTTCGGCCATATCTTCTTCGTTACTCGCCCGATTCGGTCGATCTTTATGTCCACAGAATCTTTATCTAAAGGCCTAAGACCCCTAATGATCGGAATTCCTATCCATCGTGCCGAACAAAGAGTTTCAATTTTCGGGCAGGGCCCTAGGGGTACCCCTAGGGGTTCAGGGGCTGAAAAATCTTCCGAAACGAAATGTTGATTTTTTGCACATTAGCACATTCACATGTATTTATGGAATTTTAAGTGAGCTTGCGTAATTTGAAGGCCCAGATCGCGGGTAAATCGGCCGAATACGCCCCAAAATAGTCACTTTTCGCCTGTTTTGGACTCTCACGAAGTTCTCATAAAGCAAAATATTAGGAAAAGTGGATTTTGACTTTTTAGGGGATAGCCCTTGGAATAAGGTTTCAAACGCCGCTTGAATCGGCCAAATCGGACAAATAGCCTAGAAGTTATGGCAAAAATAGTGGAACTGCGCAAAATGGGACCCGACGCAAAAACTATTTTGGCCATAATTTCTTCGTTTCTCGCCCGATTCGGTCGATCTTTAGGTCGACGGAATCCATTTCTAAAGGGCCAAGACCCGCATGATTGGAATTCCTATCCATCGTGCTGAACAAAGAGCTCCAATTTTTGGGTCGGGCCCTACGAGTACCCCCTAGGGGCTTGGGCTAAAAACTATTTTGGCCATAACTTCTTCGTTACTCGTCCGATTCGGTCGATCTTTATGTCCACAGAATTCTTATCTAAAGGCCTAAGACCCCTAATGATCGGAATTCCTATCGATCGTGCCGAATAAAGAGTTTCAATTTTCGGGCCGGGCCCTAGGGGTTCGGGGGCTGAAAAATCTTCCGAAACGAAATGTTGATTTTTTTGCATATTAGCAAATTCACATGTACTTATGGCATTTTAAAGTGAGCTTGCATAATTTGAAGGCCCAAATAGCGGGTAAATCGGCCGAATAAGCCCCAAAATAGTCACTTTTCGCCTGTTTTGGACTCTCATGAAGTTCTCATAAAGCAAAATAATAGGAAAAGTGGATTTTGACTTTTTAAGGGATAGCCCTTGGAATAAGGTTTCCAACGCCGCTTGAATCGGCCAAATCGGACAAATTGCCTAGAAGTTATGGCAAAAATAGTGGAACTGCGCAAAACGGGACCCTACGCAAAAACTATTTTGGCCATAACTTCTTCGTTTCTCGCCCGATTCGGTGGATCTTTATGTCGACGGAATCCTTATCTAAAGGCCCAAGACCCCACATGATTGGAATTCCTATCCATTGTGCTGAACAAAGAGCTCCAATTTTTGGGCCGGGCCCTAGGAGTACCCCCTACGGGCCTAGGCTAAAAACTATTTTGGCCATAACTTCTTCGTCACTCGCACGATTCGGTCGATCTTTATGTCCACAGAATCCTTATCTAAAGGCCTAAGACCCCTAATGATCGGAATTCCTATCCATCGTACCGAACAAAGAGTTTTAATTTTCGGGCCGGGCCCAAGGGGTACCCCTAGGGGTTCGAGGGCCGAAAAATCTTCCGAAACGAAATGTTGATTTTTTCGCACATTAGCACATTCACATGTACTTATGGCATTTTAAAGTGAGCTTGCGTAATTTGAAGGTCCAGATCGCGGGTAAATCGGCCGAATACGCCCCAAAATAGTCACTTTTCGCCTATTTTGGACTCTCACGAAGTTCTCATAAAGCAAAATAATAGGAAAAGTAGATTTTGACTTTTTAGGGGATAGCCCTTGGAATAAGGTTTCCAACGCTGCTTGAATCGGCCAAATCGGACAAATAGCCTAGAAGTTATGGCAAAAATAGTGGAACTGCGCAAAACGGGACCCGACGCAAAAACTATTTTGGCCATAATTTCTTCGTTTCTCGCCCGATTCGGTGGATCTTTATGTCGATGGAATCCTTATCTAAAGGTCCAAAATCTCGCATGATTGGAATTCCTATCCATCGTGCTGAACAAAGAGCTCCAATTCTTGGGCCTGGAGTACCCCCCTAGGGGCCTGGGCTAAAAACTATTTCGGCCGTAACTTCTTCGTTACTCGCCTGATTCGGTCGATCTTTATGTCCACAGAATCTTTATCTAAAGGCCTAAGACCCCTAATGATCGGAATTCTTATCCATCGTGCCGAACAAAGAGTTTCAATTTTCGGGCCGGGCCCTAGGGGTACCCCTAGGGTTTCGGGGGCCGAAAAATCTTCCGAAACAAAATGTTGATTTTTTCGCACATTAGCACATTCACATGTACTTATGGCATTTTAAAGTGAGCTTGCATAATTTGAATGCCCAGATCGCGGGTAAATCGGCCGACTACTCCCCAAAATAGTCACTTTTCGCCTGTTTTGGACTCTCATGAAGTTCTCGTAAAGAAAAATAATAGGAAAATTGGATTTTGACTTTTTAGGGGATAGCCCTTGGAATAAGGTTTCCAACGCTGCTTGAATCGGCCAAATCGGACAAATAGCCTGAAAGTTATGGCAAAAATAGTGGAACTGCGCAAAACGGGACCCTACGCAAAAACTATTTTGGCCATAACTTCTTCGTTTCTCGCCCGATTCGGTCGATCTTTAGGTCGATGGAATCCTTATCTAAAGGCCCAAAATCTCACATGATTGGAATTCCTATCCATCGTGCTGAACAAAGAGCTCCAATTTTTGGGCCTGGAGTACCCCCCTAGGGGCCTGGGCTAAAAACTATTTCGGCCATAACTTCTTCGTTACTCGCCCAATTCGGTCGATCTTTATGTACACAGAATCTTTTTCTAAAGGCCTAAGACCCCTAATGATCGGAATTCTTATCCATCGTGCCGAACAAAGAGTTTCAATTTTCGGGCCGGGCCCTAGGGGTACCCCTAGGGGTTCGGGGGCTGAAAAATCTTCCGAAACAAAATGTTGATTTTTTCGCACATTAGCACATTCACATGTACTTATGGCATTTTAAAGTGAGCTTGCATAATTTGAAGGCCCAGATCGCGGGTAAATCGGCCGAATACACCCCAAAATAGTCACTTTTTCGCTTATTTTGGACTCTCACGAAGTTCTCGTAATGCAAAATAATAGAAAAAGTGGATTTTGACTTTTTATAGTATATCCCTTGGAATAAGGTTTCCAACGCCGCTTGAATCGGCCAAATCGGACAAAAAGCCTAGAAGTTATGGCAAAAATAATGGAACTGCGCAAAACAGGACCCTACGCAAAAACTATTTTGGCATAACTTCTTTGTTTCTCGCCCGATTCGGTCGATCTTTATGTCGACGGAATCCTTATCTAAACGCCCAAGACCCCGCATGATTGGAATTCCTATCCATAGTGCTGAACAAAGTGCTCCAATTTTTAGGCCGGGCCCTACCCCTAGGGGCCTGGGCTAAAAACTAGTTTGGCCATAACTTTTTCGTTACTCGCCCGATTCGGTCGATCTTTATGTCCACAGAATTCTTATCTAAAGGCCAAAGACCCCTAATGATCGGAATTCCTATCCATCGTGCCGAACAAAGAGTTTCAATTTTCGGGCCGGGCCCAAGGAGTACCCCTTAGGGGCCAGGGCTAAAAACTATTTTGGCCATAACTTTTTCGTTACTCGCCCGATTCGGTCGATCTTTATGTCCACAGAATCTTTATCTAAAGGCCTAAGACCACAAATGATCGGAATTCCTATCCATCGTGTCGAACAAAGAGTTTCAATTTTCGGGCCGAGCCCTAGGGGTTCAGGGGCAGAAAAATCTTCCGAAACGAAATGTTGATTTTTTCGCACATTAGCACATTTACATGTACTTATGGAATTTTAAAGTGAGCTTGCATAATTTGAAGGCCCAGATCGCGGGTAAATCGGCCGAATACGCCCCAAAATAGTCACTTTTTCGCTTGTTTTGGACTCTCACGAAGTTCTCATAAAGCAAAATAATAGGAAAAGTGGATTTTGACTTTTTGGTGGATAGCCCTTGGAATAAGGTTTCAAACGCCGCTTGAATCAGCCAAATCGGACAAAAAGCCTAGAAGTTATGGCAAAAATAGTGGAACTGCGCAAAACGAGACCCTACGCAAAAACTATTTTGCCCATAACTTCTTCGTTTCTTGCCCGATTCGGTCGATCCTTATGTCAACGGAATCCTTATCTAAAGGCCCAAGACCACGCATGATTGGAATTCCTATCCATCGTGCTGAACAAAGAGCTCCAATTTTTGGGCCGGGCCCTAGGAGTACCCCCTAGGGGCCTGGGCTAAAAACTAGTTTGGCCATAACTTTTTCGTTACTCGCCTGATTCGTTCGATCTTTATGTCCACAGAATTCTTATCTAAAGGCCAAAGACCCCTAATCATCGGAATTCCTATCCATCGTGCCGAACAAAGAGTTTCAATTTTCGGGCCGGGCCCAAGGGGTACCCCTAGGGGTTCGGGGGCCGAAAAATCTTCCGAAACGAAATGTTGATTTTTTCGCACATTAGCACATTCACATGTACTTATGGCATTTTAAAGTGAGCTTGCGTAATTTGAAGGTCCAGATCGCGGGTAAATCGGCCGAATACGCCCCAAAATAGTCACTTTTCGCCTATTTTGGACTCTCACGAAGTTCTCATAATGCAAAATAATAGGAAAAGTAGATTTTGACTTTTTAGGGGATAGCCCTTGGAATAAGGTTTCCAACGCTGCTTGAATCGGCCAAATCGGACAAATAGCCTAGAAGTTATGGCAAAAATAGTGGAACTGCGCAAAACGGGACCCGACGCAAAAACTATTTTGGCCATAATTTCTTCGTTTCTCGCCCGATTCAGTCGATCTTTATGTCGACGGAATCCATTTCTAAAGGGCCAAGACCCGCATGATTGGAATTCCTATCCATCGTGCTGAACAAAGAGCTCAAATTTTTGGGTCGGGCCCTAGGACCCCTAGGGGCCTGGGCTAAAAACTATTTTGGCAATAACTTCTTCGTTACTCGCTCGATTCGCTCGATCTTTATGTCCACAGAATTCTTATCTAAAGGCCTAAGACCCCTAATGATCGGAATTCCTATCCATCGTGCCGAAAAAAGAGTTTCAATTTTCGGGCCGGGCCCTAGGGGTACCCCTAGGGGTTCGGGGGTTGAAAAATCTTCCGAAATGAAATGTTGATTTTTTTGCACATTAGCACATTCACATGTACTTATGGCATTTTGAAGTGAGCTTGCGTAATTTGAAGGCCCAGATCGCGGATAAATCGGCCGAATACGCCCCAAAATAGTCACTCATCGCCTGTTTTGGACTCTCATGAAGTTCTCGTAAAGAAAAATAATTGGAAAAGTGGATTTTGACTTTTAAGGGGATAGCCCTTGGAATAAGGTTTCCAACGCCGCTTGAATCGGCCAAATCGGACAAATAGCCTAGAAGTTATGGCAAAAATAGTGGAACTGCGCAAAACGGGACCCTACGCAAAAACTATTTTGGCCATAACTTCTTCGTTTCTCGCCCGATTCGGTCGATCTTTAGGTCGATGGAATCCTTATCTAAAGGCCCAAAATCTCACATGATTGGAATTCCTATCCATCGTGCTGAACAAAGAGCTCCAATTTTTGGGCCTGGAGTACCCCCCTAGGGGCCTGGGCTAAAAACTATTTCGGCCATAACTTCTTCGTTACTCGCCCGATTCGGTCGATCTTTATGTACACAGAATCTTTTTCTAAAGGCCTAAGACCCCTAATGATCGGAATTCTTATCCATCGTGCCGAACAAAGAGTTTCAATTTTCGGGCCGGGCCCTAGGGGTACCCTAGGGGTTCGGGGGCTGAAAAATCTTCCGAAACAAAATGTTGATTTTTTCGCACATTAGCACATTCACATGTACTTATGGCATTTTAAAGTGAGCTTGCATAATTTGAAGGCCCAGATCGCGGGTAAATCGGCCGAATACACCCCAAAATAGTCACTTTTTCGCTTATTTTGGACTCTCACGAAGTTCTCGTAATGCAAAATAATAGAAAAAGTGGATTTTGACTTTTTATAGTATAACCCTTGGAATAAGGTTTCCAACGCCGCTTGAATCGGCCAAATCGGACAAAAAGCCTAGAAGTTATGGCAAAAATAATGGAACTGCGCAAAACAGGACCCTACGCAAAAACTATTTTGGCATAACTTCTTTGTTTCTCGCCCGATTCGGTCGATCTTTATGTCGACGGAATCCTTATCTAAAGGCCCAAGACCCCGCATGATTGGAATTTCTATCCATAGTGCTGAACAAAGTGCTCCAATTTTTAGGCCGGGCCCTACCCCTAGGGGCCTGGGCTAAAAACTAGTTTGGCCATAACTTTTTCGTTACTCGCCCGATTCGGTCGATCTTTATGTCCACAGAATTCTTATCTAAAGGCCAAAGACCCCTAATGATCGGAATTCCTATCCATCGTGCCGAACAAAGAGTTTCAATTTTCGGGCCGGGCCCAAGGGGTACCCCTAGGGGTTCGGGGGCCGAAAAATCTTCCGAAACGAAATGTTGATTTTTTCGCACATTAGCACATTCACATGTACTTATGGCATTTTAAAGTGAGCTTGCATAATTTGAAGGCCCAGATCGCGGGTAAATCGGCCGAATACGCCTCAAAATAGTCACTTTTTCGCTTATTTTGGACTCTCACGAAGTTCTCGTAATGCAAAATAATAGAAAAAGTTTATTTTGACTTTTGATAGGATAGCCATTGGAATAAGGTTTCCAACGCCGCTTGAATAAGCCAAATCGGACAAAAAGCCTAGAAGTTATGGCAAAAATAATGGAACTGCGCAAAACAGGACCCTACGCAAAAACTATTTTGGCCATAACTTCTTTGTTTCTCGCCCGATTCGGTCGATCTTTATGTCGACGGAATCCTTATCTAAAGGCCCAAGACCCCGCATTATTGGAATTCCTATCCATAGTGCTGAACAAAGAGCTCCAATTTTTGGGCCGGGCCCTAGGAGTACCCCCTAGGGGCCAGGGCTAAAAACTATTTTGGCCATAACTTTTTCGTTACTCGCCCGATTCGGTCGATCTTTATGTCCACAGAATCTTTATCTAAAGGCCTAAGACCCCAAATGATCGGAATTCCTATCCATCGTGTCGAACAAAGAGTTTCAATTTTCGGGCCGAGCCCTAGGGGTTCAGGGGCTGAAAAATCTTCCGAAACGAAATGTTGATTTTTTCGCACATTAGCACATTTACATGTACTTATGGAATTTTAAAGTGAGCTTGCATAATTTGAAGGCCCAGATCGCGGGTAAATCGGCCGAATACGCCCCAAAATAGTCACTTTTTCGCTTGTTTTGGACTCTCATGAAGTTCTCATAAAGCAAAATAATAGGAAAAGTGGATTTTGACTTTTTGGTGGATAGCCCTTGGAATAAGGTTTCCAACGCCGCTTGAATCAGCCAAATCGGACAAAAAGCCTAGAAGTTATGGCAAAAATAGTGGAACTGCGCAAAACGGGACCCTACGCAAAAACTATTTTATCTAAAGGCCCAAGACCACGCATGATTGGAATTCCTATCCATCGTGCTGAACAAAGAGCTCCAATTTTTGGGCCGGGCCCTAGGAGTACCCCCTAGGGGCCTGGGCTAAAAACTAGTTTGGCCATAACTTTTTCGTTACTCGCCCGATTCGTTCGATCTTTATGTCCACAGAATTCTTATCTAAAGGCCAAAGACCCCTAATGATCGGAATTCCTATCCATCGTGCCGAACAAAGAGTTTCAATTTTCGGGCCGGGCCCAAGGGGTACCCCTAGGGGTTCGGGGGCCGAAAAATCTTCCGAAACGAAATGTTGATTTTTTCGCACATTAGCACATTCACATGTACTTATGGCAATTTAAAGTGAGCTTGCGTAATTTGAAGGTCCAGATCGCGGGTAAATCGGCCGAATACGCCCCAAAATAGTCACTTTTCGCCTATTTTGGACTCTCACGAAGTTCTCATAAAGCAAAATAATAGGAAAAGTAGATTTTGACTTTTTAGGGGATAGCCCTTGGAATAAGGTTTCCAACGCTGCTTGAATCGGCCAAATCGGACAAATAGCCTAGAAGTTATGGCAAAAATAGTGGAACTGCGCAAAACGGGACCCGACGCAAAAACTATTTTGGCCATAATTTCTTCGTTTCTCGCCCGATTCAGTCGATCATTATGTCGACGGAATCCATTTCTAAAGGGCCAAGACCCGCATGATTGGAATTCCTATCCATCGTGCTGAACAAAGAGCTCCAATTTTTGGGTCGGGCCCTAGGACCCCTAGGGGCCTGGGCTAAAAACTATTTTGGCCATAACTTCTTCGTTACTCGCCCGATTCGCTCGATCTTTATGTCCACAGAATTCTTATCTTAAGGCCTAAGACCCCTAATGATCGGAATTCCTATCCATCGTGCCGAAAAAAGACTTTCAATTTTCGGGCCGGGCCCTAGGGGTACCCCTAGGGGTTCGGGGGTTGAAAAATCTTCCGAAATGAAATGTTTATTTTTTTGCACATTAGCACATTCACATGTACTTATGGCATTTTAAAGTGAGCTTGCGTAATTTGAAGGCCCAGATCGCGGGTAAATCGGCCGAATACACCCCAAAATAGTCACTTTTCGCTTGTTTTGGACTCTCACGAAGTTCTCGTAATGCAAAATAATAGAAAAAGTTGATTTTGACTTTTGATAGGATAGCCCTTGGAATAAGGTTTCCAACGCCGCTTGAATCAGCCAAATCGGCCAAAAAGCCTAGAAGTTATGGCAAAAATAATGGAACTGCGCAAAACAGGACCCTACGCAAAAACTATTTTGGCCATAACTTCTTTGTTTCTCGCCCGATTCGGTCGATCTTTATGTCGACGGAATCCTTATCTAAAGGCCCAAGACCCCGCATTATTGGAATTCCTATCCATAGTGCTGAACAAAGAGCTCCAATTTTTGGGCCGGGCCCTAGGAGTACCCCCTAGGGGCCAGGGCTAAAAACTATTTTGGCCATAACTTTTTCGTTACTCGCCCGATTCGGTCGATCTTTATGTCCACAGAATCTTTATCTAAAGGCCTAAGACCCCAAATGATCGGAATTCCTATCCATCGTGTCGAACAAAGAGTTTCAATTTTCGGGCCGAGCCCTAGGGGTTCAGGGGCTGAAAAATCTTCCGAAACGAAATGTTGATTTTTTCGCACATTAGCACATTTACATGTACTTATGGAATTTTAAAGTGAGCTTGCATAATTTGAAGGCCCAGATCGCGGGTAAATCGGCCGAATACGCCCCAAAATAGTCACTTTTTCGCTTGTTTTGGACTCTCACGAAGTTCTCATAAAGCAACATAATAGGAAAAGTGGATTTTGACTTTTTGGTGGATAGCCCTTGGAATAAGGTTTCCAACGCCGCTTGAATCAGCCAAATCGGACAAAAAGCCTAGAAGTTATGGCAAAAATAGTGGAACTGCGCAAAACGGGACCCTACGCAAAAACTATTTTGCCCATAACTTCTTCGTTTCTCGCCCGATTCGGTCGATCCTTATGTCGACGGAATCCTTATCTAAAGGCCCAAGACCACGCATGATTGGAATTCCTATCCATCGTGCTGAACAAAGAGCTCCAATTTTTTGGCCGGGCCCTAGGAGTACCCCCTAGGGGCCTGGGCTAAAAACTAGTTTGGCCATAACTTTTTCGTTACTCGCCCGATTCGGTCGATCTTTATGTCCACAGAATTCTTATCTAAAGGCCAAAGACCCCTAATGATCGGAATTCCTATCCATCGTGCCGAACAAAGAGTTTCAATTTTCGGGCCGGGCCCAAGGGGTACCCCTAGGGGTTCGGGGGCCGAAAAATCTTCCGAAACGAAATGTTGATTTTTTCGCACATTAGCACATTCACATGTACTTATGGCATTTTAAAGTGAGCTTGCGTAATTTGAAGGTCCAGATCGCGGGTAAATCTGCCGAATACGCCCCAAAATAGTCACTTTTCGCCTATTTTGGACTCTCACGAAGTTCTCATAAAGCAAAATAATAGGAAAAGTAGATTTTGACTTTTTAGGGGATAGCCCTTGGAATAAGGTTTCCAACGCTGCTTGAATCGGCCAAATCGGACAAATAGCCAAGAAGTTATGGCAAAAATAGTGGAACTGCGCAAAACGGGACCCGACGCAAAAACTATTTTGGCCATAATTTCTTCGTTTCTCGCCCGATTCAGTCGATCTTTATGTTGACGGAATCCATTTCTAAAGGGCCAAGACCCGCATGATTGGAATTCCTATCCATCGTGCTGAACAAAGAGCTCCAATTTTTGGGTCGGGCCCTAAGACCCCTAGGGGCCTGGGCTAAAAACTATTTTGGCCATAACTTCTTCGTTACTCGCCCGATTCGCTCGATCTTTAAGTCCACAGAATTCTTATCTAAAGGCCTAAGACCCCTAATGATCGGAATTCCTATCCATCGTGCCGAAAAAAGAGTTTCAATTTTCGGGCCGGGCCCTAGGGGTACCCCTAGGGGTTCGGGGGTTGAAAAATCTTCTGAAATGAAATGTTGATTTTTTTGCACATTAGCACATTCACATGTACTTATGGCATTTTAAAGTGAGCTTGCGTAATTTGAAGGCCCAGATCGCAGGTAAATCGGCCGAATACGCCCCAAAATAGTCACTTTTTCGCTTGTTTTGGACTCTCACGAAGTTCTCATAAAGCAAAATAATAGGAAAAGTGGATTTTGACTTTTTGGTGGATAGCCCTTGGAATAAGGTTTCCAACGCCGCTTGAATCAGCCAAATCGGACAAAAAGCCTAGAAGTTATGGCAAAAATAGTGGAACTGCGCAAAACGGGACCCGACGCAAAAACTATTTTGCCCATAATTTCTTCGTTTCTCGCCCGATTCAGTCGATCTTTATGTCGACGGAATCCATTTCTAAAGGGCCAAGACCCGCATGATTGGAATTCCTATCCATCGTGCTGAACAAAGATCTCCAATTTTTGGGTCGGGCCCTAGGACCCCTAGGGGCCTGGGCTAAAAACTATTTTGGCCATAACTTCTTCGTTACTCGCCCGATTCGCTCGATCTTTATGTCCACAGAATTCTTATCTAAAGGCCTAAGACCCCTAATGATCGGAATTCCTATCCATCGTGCCGAAAAAAGAGTTTCAATTTTCGGGTCGGGCCCTAGGGGTACCCTTAGGGGTTCGGGGGTTGAAAAATCTTCCGAAATGAAATGTTGATTTTTTTGCACATTAGCACATTCACATGTACTTATGGCATTTTAAAGTGAGCTTGCGTAATTTGAAGGCCCAGATCGCGGATAAATCGGCCGAATACGCCCCAAAATAGTCACTTTTCGCCTGTTTTGGACTCTCATGAAGTTCTCGTAAAGAAAAATAATAGGAAAAGTGGATTTTGACTTTTTAGGGGATAGCCCTTGGAATAAGGTTTCCAACGCCGCTTGAATCGGCCAAATCGGACAAATAGCCTAGAAGTTATGGCAAAAATAGTGGAACTGCGCAAAACGGGACCCTACGCAAAAACTATTTTGGCCATAACTTCTTCGTTTCTCGCCCGATTCGGTGGATCTTTATGTCGATGAAATCCTTATCTAAAGGTCCAAAATCTCGCATGATTGGAATTCCTATCCATCGAGCTGAACAAAGAGCTCCAATTTTTGGGCCTGGAGTACCCCCCTAGGGGCCTGGGCTAAAAACTATTTCGGCCATAACTTTTTCGTTACTCGCCTGATTCGGTCGATCTTTATGTCCACAGAATCTTTATCTAAAGGCCTAAGACCCCTAATGATCGGAATTCCTAACCATCGTGCCGAACAAAGAGTTTCAATTTTCGGGCCGAGCCCTAGGGGTACCCCTAGGGTTTCGGGGGCCGAAAAATCTTCCGAAACAAAATGTTGATTTTTTCGCACATTAGCACATTCACATGTACTTATGGCATTTTAAAGTGAGCTTGCATAATTTGAAGGCCCAGATCGCGGGTAAATCAGCCGACTACTCCCCAAAATAGTCACTTTTTCGCTTATTTTGGACTCTCACGAAGTTCTCGTAATGAAAAATAATAGAAAAAGTGGATTATGACTTTTTATGGGATAGCCCTTGGAATAAGGTTTCCAACGCCGCTTGAATCGGCCAAATCGGACAAAAAGCCTAGAAGTTATGGCAAAAATAATGGAACTGCGCAAAACAGGACCCTACGCAAAAACTATTTTGGCCATAACTTCTTTGTTTCTCGCCCGATTCGGTCGATCTTTATGTCGACGGAATCTTTATCTAAAGGCCCAAGACCCCACATGATTGGAATTCTTATCCATTGTGCTGAACAAAGAGTTCCAATTTTTGGGCCGGGCCCTAGGAGTACCCCCTAGGGGCCAGGGCTAAAAACTATTTTGGCCATAACTTTTTCGTTACTCGCCCGATTCGGTCGATCTTTATGTCCACAGAATCTTTATCTAAAGGCCTAAGACCCCAAATGATCGGAATTCCTATCCATCGTGCCGAACAAAGAGTTTCAATTTTCGAGCCGAGCCCTAGGGGTTCAGGGGCTGAAAAATCTTCCGAAACGAAATGTTGATTTTTTCGCACATTAGCACATTTAAATGTACTTATGGAATTTTAAAGTTAGCTTGCATAATTTGAAGGCCCAGATCGTGGGTAAATCGGCCGAATACGCCCAAAAATAGTCACTTTTTCGCTTGTTTTGGACTCTCACGAAGTTCTCATAAAGCAAAATAATAGGAAAAGTGGATTTTGACTTTTTGGTGGATAGCCCTTGGAATAAGGTTTCCAACGCCGCTTGAATCAGCCAAATCGGACAAAAAGCCTAGATGTTATGGCAAAAATAGTGGAACTGCGCAAAACGGGACCCTACGCAAAAACTATTTTGCCCATAATTTCTTCGTTTCTCCCCCGATTCAGTCGATCTTTATGTCGACGGAATCCATTTCTAAAGGGCCAAGACCCGCATGATTGGAATTCCTATCCATCGTGCTGAACAAAGATCTCAAATTTTTGGGTCGGGCCCTAGGACCCCTAGGGGCCTGGGCTAAAAACTATTTTGGCCATAACTTCTTCGTTACTCGCCCGATTCGCTCGATCTTTATGTCCACAGAATTCTTATCTAAAGGCCTAAGACCCCTAATGATCGGAATTCCTATCCATCGTGCCGAAAAAAGAGTTTCAATTTTCGGGCCGGGCCCTAGGGGTACCCTTAGGGGTTCGGGGGTTGAAAAATCTTCCGAAATGAAATGTTGATTTTTTTGCACATTAGCACATTCACATGTACTTATGGCATTTTAAAGTGAGCTTGCGTAATTTGAAGGCCCAGATCGCGGATAAATCGGCCGAATACGCCCCAAAATAGTCACTTTTCGCCTGTTTTGGACTCTCATGAAGTTCTCGTAAAGAAAAATAATAGGAAAAGTGGATTTTGACTTTTTAGGGGATAGCCCTTGGAATAAGGTTTCCAACGCCGCTTGAATCGGCCAAATCGGACAAATAGCCTAGAAGTTATGGCAAAAATAGTGGAACTGCGCAAAACGGGACCCTACGCAAAAACTATTTTGGCCATAACTTCTTCGTTTCTCGCCCGATTCGGTGGATCTTTATGTCGATGGAATCCTTATCTAAAGGTCCAAAATCTCGCATTATTGGAATTCCTATCCATCGAGCTGAACAAAGAGCTCCAATTTTTGGGCCTGGAGTACCCCCCTAGGGGCCTGGGCTAAAAACTATTTCGGCCATAACTTTTTCGTTACTCGCCTGATTCGGTCGATCTTTATGTCCACAGAATCTTTATCTAAAGGCCTAAGACCCCTAATGATCGGAATTCCTAACCATCGTGCCGAACAAAGAGTTTCAATTTTCGGGCCGGGCCCTAGGGGTACCCCTAGGGTTTCGGGGGCCGAAAAATCTTTCGAAACAAAATGTTGATTTTTTCGCACATTAGCACATTCACATGTACTTATGGCATTTTAAAGTGAGCTTGCATAATTTGAAGGCCCAGATCGCGGGTAAATCGGCCGACTACTCCCCAAAATAGTCACTTTTTCGCTTATTTTGGACTCTCACGAAGTTCTCGTAATGAAAAATAATAGAAAAAGTGGATTATGACTTTTTATGGGATAGCCCTTGGAATAAGGTTTCCAACGCCGCTTGAATCGGCCAAATCAGACAAAAAGCCTAGAAGTTATGGCAAAAATAATGGAACTGCGCAAAACAGGACCCTACGCAAAAACTATTTTGGCCATAACTTCTTTGTTTCTCGCCCGATTCGGTCGATCTTTATGTCGACGGAATCTTTATCTAAAGGCCCAAGACCCCACATGATTGGAATTCTTATCCATTGTGCTGAACAAAGAGTTCCAATTTTTGGGCCGGGCCCTAGGAGTACCCCCTAGGGGCCAGGGCTAAAAACTATTTTGGCCATAACTTTTTCGTTACTCGCCCGATTCGGTCGATCTTTATGTCCACAGAATCTTTATCTAAAGGCCTAAGACCCTAAATGATCGGAATTCCTATCCATCGTGCCGAACAAAGAGTTTCAATTTTCGAGCCGAGCCCTAGGGGTTCAGGGGCTGAAAAATCTTCCGAAACGAAATGTTGATTTTTTCGCACATTAGCACATTTAAATGTACTTATGGAATTTTAAAGTGAGCTTGCATAATTTGAAGGCCCAGATCGTGGGTAAATCGGCCGAATACGCCCAAAAATAGTCACTTTTTCGCTTGTTTTGGACTCTCACGAAGTTCTCATAAAGCAAAATAATAGGAAAAGTGGATTTTGACTTTTTGGTGGATAGCCCTTGGAATAAGGTTTCCAACGCCGCTTGAATCAGCCAAATCGGACAAAAAGCCTAGATGTTATGGCAAAAATAGTGGAACTGCGCAAAACGGGACCCTACGCAAAAACTATTTTGCCCATAACTTCTTCGTTTCTCGGCCGATTCGGTCGATCCTTATGTCGACGGAATCCTTATCTAAAGGCCCAAGACCACGCATGATTGGAATTCCTATCCATCGTGCTGAACAAAGAGCTCCAATTTTTGGGCCGGGCCATAGGAGTACCCCCTAGGGGCTAGGGCTAAAAACTAGTTTGGCCATAACTTTTTCGTTACTCGCCCGATTCGGTCGATCTTTATGTCCACAGAATTCTTATCTAAAGGCCAAAGACCCCTAATGATCGGAATTCCTATCCATCGTGCCGAACAAAGAGTTTCAATTTTCGGACCGGGCCCAAGGGGTACCCCTAGGGGTTCGGGGGCCGAAAAATCTTCCGAAACGAAATGTTGATTTTTTCACACATTAGCACATTCACATGTACTTATGGCATTTTAAAGTGAGCTTGCGTAATTTGAAGGCCCAGATCGCGGGTAAATCGGCCGAATACGCCCAAAAATAGTCACTTTTGGCCTATTTTGGACTCTCACGAAGTTCTCATAAAGCAAAATAATAGGAAAAGTAGATTTTGACTTTTTAGGGGATAGCCCTTGGAATAAGGTTTCCAACGCTGCTTGAATCGGCCAAATCGGACAAATAGCCTAGAAATTATGGCAAAAATAGTGGAACTGCGCAAAACGGGACCCGACGCAACAACTATTTTGGCCATAATTTCTTCGTTTCTCGCCCGATTCAGTCGATCTTTATGTCGACGGAATTCATTTCTAAAGGGCCAAGACCCGCATGATTGGAATTCCTATCCATCGTGCTGAACAAAGAGCTCCAATTTTTGGGCCTGGAGTACCCCCCTAGGGGCCTGGGCTAAAAACTATTTCGGCCATAACTTCTTCGTTACTCGCCCGATTCGGTCGATCTTTATGTACACAGAATCTTTATCTAAAGGTCTAAGGCCCCTAATGATCGGAATTCCTATCCATCGTGCCGAACAAAGAGTTTCAATTTTCGGGCCGGGCCCTAGGGGTACCCCTAGGGGTTCGGGGGCTGAAAAATCTTCCGAAACAAAATGTTGATTTTTTCGCACATTAGCACATTCACATGTACTTATGTCATTTTAAAGTGAGCTTGCATAATTTGAAGGCCCAGATCGCGGGAAAATCGGCCGAATACGCCCCAAAATAGTCACTTTTTCGCTTATTTTGGACTCTCACGAAGTTCTCGTAATGCAAAATAATAGAAAAAGTGGATTTTGACTTTTTATAGTATATCCCTTGGAATAAGGTTTCCAACGCCGCTTGAATCGGCCAAATCGGACAAGAAGCCTAGAAGTTATGGCAAAAATAATGGAACTGCGCAAAACAGGACCCTACGCAAAAACTATTTTGGCATAACTTCTTTGTTTCTCGCCCGATTCGGTCGATCTTTATGTCGACGGAATCCTTATCTAAAGGCCCAAGACCCCGCATGATTGGAATTCCTATCCATAGTGCTGAACAAAGAGCTCCAATTTTTAGGCCGGGCCCTACCCCTAGGGGCCTGGGCTAAAAACTAGTTTGGCCATAACTTTTTCGTTACTCGCCCGATTCGGTCGATCTTTATGTCCACAGAATTCTTATCTAAAGGCCAAAGACCCCTAATGATCGGAATTCCTATCCATCGTGCCTAGCAAAGAGTTTCAATTTTCGGGCCGGGCCCTAGGGGTACCCTAGGGGTTCGGGGGCCGAAAAATCTTCCGAAATCAAATGTTGATTTTTTCGCACATTAGCACATTCACATGTACTTATGGCATTTTAAAGTGAGCTTGCATAATTTGAAGGCCCAGATCGCGGGTAAATCGGCCGAATACGCCCCAAAATAGTCACTTTTCGCCTGTTTTGGACTCTCACGAAGTTCTCGTAATGCAAAATAATAGAAAAAGTGGATTTTGACTTTTTATAGTATATCCCTTGGAATAAGGTTTCCAACGCCGCTTGAATCGGCCAAATCGGACAAAAAGCCTAGAAGTTATGGCAAAAATAATGGAACTGCGCAAAACAGGACCCTACGCAAAAACTATTTTGGCATAACTTCTTTGTTTCTCGCCCGATTCGGTCGATCTTTATGTCGACGGAATCCTTATCTAAAGGCCCAAGACCCCGCATGATTGGAATTCCTATCCATAGTGCTGAACAAAGAGCTCCAATTTTTAGGCCGGGCCCTACCCCTAGGGGCCTGGGCTAAAAACTAGTTTGGCCATAACTTTTTCGTTACTCGCCCGATTCGGTCGATCTTTATGTCTACAGAATTCTTATCTAAAGGCCAAAGACCCCTAATGATCGGAATTCCTATCCATCGTGCCGAACAAAGAGTTTCAATTTTCGGGCCGGGCCCAAGGGGTACCCCTAGGGGTTCGGGGGCCGAAAAATCTTCCGAAACGAAATGTTGATTTTTTCGCACATTAGCACATTCACATGTACTTATGGCATTTTAATGTGAGCTTGCATAATTTGAAGGCCCAGATCGCGGGTAAATCGGCCGAATACGCCTCAAAATAGTCACTTTTTCGCTTAATTTGGACTCTCAGGAAGTTCTCGTAATGCGAAATAATAGAAAAAGTTGATTTTGACTTTTGATAGGATAGCCCTTGGAATAAGGTTTCCAACGCCGTTTGAATCAGTCAAATCGGACAAAAAGCCTAGAAGTTATGGCAAAAATAATGGAACTGCGCAAAACAGGACCCTACGCAAAAACTATTTTGGCCATAACTTCTTTGTTTCTCGCCCGATTCGGTCGATCTTTATGTCGACGGAATCCTTATCTAAAGGCCCAAGACCCCGCATTATTGGAATTCCTATCCATAGTGCTGAACAAAGAGCTCCAATTTTTGGGCCGGGCCCTAGGAGTACCCCCTAGGGGCCTGGGCTAAAAACTAGTTTGGCCATAATTTTTTCGTTACTCGCCCGATTCGGTCGATCTTTATGTCCACAGAATTCTTATCTAAAGGCCAAAGACCCTTAATGATCGGAATTCCTATCCATCGTGTCTAACAAAGAGTTTCAATTTTCGGGCCGGGCCCTAGGGGTACCCCTAGGGGTTCGGGGGCCGAAAAATCTTCCGAAATCAAATGTTGATTTTTTCGCACATTAGCACATTCACATGTACTTATGGCATTTTAAAGTGAGCTTGCATAATTTGAAGGCCCAGATCGCGGGTAAATCGGCCGAATACGCCCCAAAATTGTCACTTTTCGCCTGTTTTGGACTCTCACGAAGTTCTCATAAAGCAAAATAATAGGAAAAGTAGATTTTGACTTTTTAGGGGATAGCCCTTGGAATAAGGTTTCCAACGCCGCTTGAATCGGCCAAATCGGACAAATAGCCTAGAAGTTATGGCAAAAATAGTGGAACTGCGCAAAACGGGACCCGACGCAAAAACTATTTTGGCCATAATTTCTTCGTTTCTCGCCCGATTCGGTTGATCTTTATGTCGACGGAATCCTTATCTAAAGGCCCAAGACCCGCATGACTGGAATTCCTATCCATCGTGCCGAACAAAGAGTTTCAATTTTCGGGCCGAGCCCTAGGGGTTCGGGGGCTGAAAAATCTTCCGAAACAAAATGTTGATTTCTTCGCACATTAGCACATTTACATGTACTTATGGAATTTTAAAGTGAGCATGCATAATTTGAAGGCCCAGATCGCGGGTAAATCGGCCGAATTCGCCCCAGAATAGTCACTTTTTCGCTTGTTTTGGACTCTAGCGAAGTTCTCGTAAAGCAAAATAATAGGAAAAGTGGATTTTGACTTTTTGGGGGATAGCCCTTGGAATAAGGTTTCCAACGCCACTTGAATCGGCCAAATCGGACAAATAGCCTAGAAGTTATGGCAAAAATAGTAGAACTGCGCAAAACGGGACCCTACGCAAAAACTATTTTATCCATAACTTCTTTGTTTCTCGCCCGATTCGGTCGATCTTTATGTCGACGGAATCCTTATCTAAAGGCCCAAGACCCCGCATGATTGGAATTCCTATCCATTGTTATGAACAAAGAATTCCAATTTTTGGGCCGGGCCCTAGGAGTACCCCCTAGGGGCATGGGCTTTAAACTATTTTGGCCATAACGACTTCGTTACTCGCCCGATTCGGTCTATCTCCATGTCCACAGAATCCTTATCTAAAGGGCTAAGACCCCTAATAATCGGAATTCCTATCCATCGTGCCAAACAAAGAGTTTCAATTTTCGGCCGGGCCCTAGGGGTACACCCCTAGGGGTTCGGGGGCTGAAAAAACATCCGAAACGAAATGTTGATTTTTTCGCACATTAGCACATTTACATGTACTTATGGCATTTTAAAGTGAGCTTGCGTAGTTTGAAGGCCCAAATCGCGGGTAAATCGGTCGAATACGCCCCAAAATAGACACTTTTTCGCCTGTTTTGGACTCTCACGATGTTCTCGTAAATCAAAATAATAAGAAAATTGGATTTTGACTTTTTAGGGGATAGCCCCTGGAATAAGGTTTCCAACGCCGCTTGAATCGGCCAAATCGGACAAATAGCCTAGAAGTTATGGAAAAAATAGTGGAACTGCGCAAAACGGGACCCTACGCAAAAACTATTTTGGCCATAACTTCTTCATTTCTCGCCCGATTAGGTCGATCTTTATGTCGATGGAATCCTTATCTAATGGCCCAAAATCTCGCATGATTGGAATTCCTATCCATCGTGCTGAATAAAGAGCTCTAATTTTTGGGCCGGGCCCTAGGAGTACCCCCTAGGGGCCTGGGCCAAAAACTATTTTGGCCATAACTTCTTCGTTACTCGCCCGATTCCGTCGATCTTTATGTCCACAAAATCCTTATCTAAAGGTCTAAGACCCCTAATGATCGGAATTCCTATCCATCATGCCGAATAAAGAGTTTCAATTTTCCGGCCGGGCTCTAGGGCCCTAGGGGTTCGGGGGCTGAAAAATCTACGGAAACGAAATGTTGATTTTTTTCATACATTAGCACATTCATATGTACTTATGGGATTTTAAAGTGATCTTGTGTAATTTGAATGCCCAGATCGCGGGTAAATCGGCCGAATACGCCCCAAAATAGTCACTTTTTTGCTTGTTTTGGACTCTCACGAAGTTCTCGTAAAGCAAAATAATAGGAAAAGTGGATTTTGACTTTTTAGGGGATAGTTCTTGGAATAAGGTTTCCAACACCGCTTGAATCGGCCAAATCGGACAAAAAGCCTAGAAGTTATGGCAAATAGTGGAAATGCGCAAAGCGGGACCCTACGCAAAAACTATTTTGGCCATAATTTCCTCGTTTCTCGCCCGATTCGGTCGATCTATATGTCGACGGAATACTTATCTAAAGGCCCAAGACCCCGCATGATTGGAATTCCTATCCATCGTGCTGAACAAAGTGCTCCAATTTTTGGGCCGGGCCCTACCCCTAGGGGCTTGGGCTAAAAACTATTTTGGCCATAACTTCTTCGTTACTCGCCCGATTTGGTCGATCTTTATGTCCACAGAATCCTTATCTAAAGGCCTAAGACCCCTAATGATCGGAATTCCTATCCATCGTGCCGAACAAAGAGTTTCAATTTTCGGGCCGGGCCCTAGGGGTTCAGGGCTGAAAAATCTTCCGAAACAAAATGTTGATTTTTTCGCACATTAGCACATTCACATGTACTTATAGCATTTTAAAGTGATCTTGCATAATTTGAAGGCCCAGATCGCGGGTAAATCGACCGAATACGCCCCAAAATAGTTACTTTTTTGCTTGTTTTGGACTCTCACGAAGTTCTCGTAAAGCAAAATAATAGGAAAAGTGTATTTTGACTTTTTAAGGGATAGCCCTTGGAATAAGATTTCCAACGCCGCTTGAATCGGCCAAATCGGACAAAAAGCCTAGAAGTTATGGCAAAAATAGTGGAACTGCGCAAAACGGGACCCTACGCAAAAACTATTTTGGCCATAACTTCTTAGTTTCTCGCCCGATTCGGTCGATCTTTATGTCAACGGAATCCTTATCTAAAGGCCCACGACCCCGCATGATTGGAATTCCTATCCATCGTGCTGAACAAAGAGCTCCAATTTTTGGGCCGGGCCCTAGGAGTACCCCCTAGGGGCCTGGGCTAAAAACTATTTTGGCCATTACTTCTTCGTTACTCGCCTGATTCGGTCGATCTTTATGTCCACAAAATCCTTATCTAAAGGCCTAAGACCCCTAATGATCGACATTCCTATCCATCGTGCCGAACAAAGAGTTTCAATTTTCGGGCCGGGCCCTAGGGGTACCCCAAGGGGTTCGGGGGCTAAAAAACCTTCCGAAACGAAATGTTGATTTTTTCGCACATTAGCACATTCACATGTACTTATGGCATTTTAAAGTGAGCTTGCGTAATTTGAAGGCCCAGATCGCAGGTAAATCGACCGAATACGCCCCAAAATAGTTACTTTTTTGCTTGTTTTGGACTCTCACGAAGTTCTCGTAAAGCAAAATAATAGGAAAAGTGTATTTTGACTTTTTAAGGGATAGCCCTTGGAATAAGATTTCCAACGCCGCTTGAATCGGCCAAATCGGACAAAAAGCCTAGAAGTTATGGCAAAAATAGTGGAACTGCGCAAAACGGGACCCTACGCAAAAACTATTTTGGCCATAACTTCTTCGTTTCTCGCCCGATTCGGTCGATCTTTATGTCGACGGAATCCTTATCTAAAGGCCCAAAACCCCGCATGATTGGAATTCCTATCCATCGTGCTGAACAAAGAGCTCCAATTTTTGGGCCGGGCCCTAGGAGTACCCCTTAGGGCCTGGGCTAAAAACTATTTTGGCCATAACTTCTTCGTTACTCGCCAGATTCGGTCGATCTTTATGTCCATAGAATCCTTATCTAAAGGCCTAAGACCCCTAATGATCGGAATTCCTATCCATCGTGCCGAACAAAGAGTTTCAATTTTTCGGGCCGGACCCTAGGGCCCTAGAGGTTCGGGGGCTGAAAAATCTTCCAAAACGAAATGTTGATTTTTTCACACATTAGCACATTCACATGTACTTATGGCATTTTAAAGTGAGCTTGCGTAATTTGAAGGCCTAGATCGCGGGTAAATCGGCCGAATACGCCCCAAAATAGTTACTTTTCGCGTGTTTTGGACTCTCACGAAGTTCTCGTAAAGCAAAATAATAGGAAAAGTGGATTTTGACTTTTTAGGGGATAGCCCTTGGAATAAGGTTTCCGACGCCGCTTGAATCGCCCAAATCGGACAAATAGCCTAGAAGTTATGGCAAAAATAGTGGAACTGCGCAAAACGGGACCCTACGCAAAAACTATTTTGGCCATAACTTCTTCATTTCTCGCCCGATTCGGTCGATCTTTATGTCGACGGAATCCTTATCTAAAGGCCCAGGCCCCGCATGATTGGAATTCCTATCCATTGTGCTGAACAAAGAGCTCCAATTTTTGGGCCGGGCCCTAGGAATACCCCCTAGGGGCCTTGGCTAAAAACTATTTTGTCCATAACTTCTTCGTTACTCGCCCGATTCGGTCGATCTCTATGTCCACAGAATCCTTATCTAAAGGCCTAAGACCCCTAATGATCGAAATTCCTATCCATCGTGCCGAACAAAGAGTTTCAATTTTCGGGCCGGGCCCTAGGGGTACCCCAAGGGGTTCGGGGGCTAAAAAACCTTCCGAAACGAAATGTTGATTTTTTCGCACATTAGCACATTCACATGTACTTATGGCATTTTAAAGTGAGCTTGCGTAATTTGAAGGCCCAGATCGCAGGTAAATCGGCCGAATACGCCCCAAAATAGTCACTTTTTGCCTGTTTTGGACTCTCACGAAGTTCTTGCAAAGCAAAATAATAGGTAAAGTGGATTTTGAGTTTTTGGGGGATAGCCCTTGGAATAAGGTTTCCAACACCGCATGAATCGGCCAAATCGGACAAAAAACCTAGAAGTTATGGCAAAAATAGTGGAACTGCGCAAAACAGGACCCTACGCAAAAACTATTTTGGCCATAATTTCTTCATTTCTCGCCAAATTCGGTAGATCTTTATGTCGACGGAATCCTTATCTAAAGGGCCAGGCCCCGCATGATTGGAATTCCTATCCATTGTGCTGAACAAAGAGCTCCAATTTTTGGGCCGGGCCCTAGGAATACCCCCTAGAGGCCTGGGCTAAAAACTATTTTGGCCATAACTTCTTCGTTACTCGCCCGATTCGGTCGATCTTTATGTCCACAGAATCCTTATCTAAAGGCCTAAGACCCCTAATGATCGGAATTCCTATCCATCGTGCCGAACAAAGAGTTTCAATTTTCGGGCCGGGCCCTAGGGGTTCAGGGCTGAAAAATCTTCCGAAACAAAATGTTGATTTTTTCGCACATTAGCACATTCACATGTACTTATAGCATTTTAAAGTGAGCTTGCATAATTTGAAGGCCCAGATCGCGGGTAAATCGACCGAATACGCCCCAAAATAGTTACTTTTTTGCTTGTTTTGGACTCTCACGAAGTTCTCGTAAAGCAAAATAATAGGAAAAGTGTATTTTGACTTTTTTAGGGATAGCCCTTGGAATAAGACTTCCAACGCAGCTTGAATCGGCCAAATCGGACAAAAAGCCTAGAAGTTATGGCAAAAATAGTGGAACTGCGCAAAACGGGACCCTACGCAAAAACTATTTTGGCCATAACTTCTTAGTTTCTCGCCCGATTCGGTCGATCTTTATGTCAACGGAATCCTTATCTAAAGGCCCACGACCCCGCATGATTGGAATTCCTATCCATCGTGCTGAACAAAGAGCTCCAATTTTTGGGCCGGGCCCTAGGAGTACCCCCTAGGGGCCTAGGCTAAAAACTATTTTGGCCATTACTTCTTCGTTACTCGCCTGATTCGGTCGATCTTTATGTCCACAAAATCCTTATCTAAAGGCCTAAGACCCCTAATGATCGACATTCCTATCCATCGTGCCGAACAAAGAGTTTCAATTTTCGGGCCGGGCCCTAGGGGTACCCCAAGGGGTTCGGGGGCTAAAAAACCTTCCGAAACGAAATGTTGATTTTTTCGCACATTAGCACATTCACATGTACTTATGGCATTTTAAAGTGAGCTTGCGTAATTTGAAGGCCCAGATCGCAGGTAAATCGACCGAATACGCCCCAAAATAGTTACTTTTTTGCTTGTTTTGGACTCTCACGAAGTTCTCGTAAAGCAAAATAATAGGAAAAGTGTATTTTGACTTTTTAAGGGATAGCCCTTGGAATAAGATTTCCAACGCCGCTTGAATCGGCCAAATCGGACAAAAAGCCTAGAAGTTATGGCAAAAATAGTGGAACTGCGCAAAACGGGACCCTACGCAAAAACTATTTTGGCCATAACTTCTTCGTTTCTCGCCCGATTCGGTCGATCTTTATGTCGACGGAATCCTTATCTAAAGGCCAAAAACCCCGCATGATTGGAATTCCTATCCATCGTGCTGAACAAAGAGCTCCAATTTTTGGGCCGGGCCCTAGGAGTACCCCTTAGGGCCTGGGCTAAAAACTATTTTGGCCATAACTTCTTCGTTACTCGCCAGATTCGGTCGATCTTTATGTCCATAGAATCCTTATCTAAAGGCCTAAGACCCCTAATGATCGGAATTCCTATCCATCGTGCCGAACAAAGAGTTTCAATTTTTCGGGCCGGACCCTAGGGCCCTAGAGGTTTGGGGGCTGAAAAATCTTCCAAAACGAAATGTTGATTTTTTCACACATTAGCACATTCACATGTACTTATGGCATTTTAAAGTGAGCTTGCGTAATTTGAAGGCCTAGATCGCGGGTAAATCGGCCGAATACGCCCCAAAATAGTTACTTTTCGCGTGTTTTGGACTCTCACGAAGTTCTCGTAAAGCAAAATAATAGGAAAAGTGGATTTTGACTTTTTAGGGGATAGCCCTTGGAATAAGGTTTCCGACGCCGCTTGAATCGCCCAAATCGGACAAATAGCCTAGAAGTTATGGCAAAAATAGTGGAACTGCGCAAAACGGGACCCTACGCAAAAACTATTTTGGCCATAACTTCTTCATTTCTCGCCCGATTCGGTCGATCTTTATGTCGACGGAATCCTTATCTAAAGGCCCAGGCCCCGCATGATTGGAATTCCTATCCATTGTGCTGAACAAAGAGCTCCAATTTTTGGGCCGGGCCCTAGGAATACCCCCTAGGGGCCTTGGCTAAAAACTATTTTGTCCATAACTTCTTCGTTACTCGCCCGATTCGGTCGATCTCTATGTCCACAGAATCCTTATCTAAAGGCCTAAGACCCCTAATGATCGAAATTCCTATCCATCGTGCCGAACAAAGAGTTTCAATTTTCGGGCCGGGCCCTAGGGGTACCCCAAGGGGTTCGGGGGCTAAAAAACCTTCCGAAACGAAATGTTGATTTTTTCGCACATTAGCACATTCACATGTACTTATAGCATTTTAAAGTGAGCTTGCGTAATTTGAAGGCCCAGATCGCAGGTAAATCGGCCGAATACGCCCCAAAATAGTCACTTTTTGCCTGTTTTGGACTCTCACGAAGTTCTTGTAAAGCAAAATAATAGGTAAAGTGGATTTTGAGTTTTTGGGGGATAGCCCTTGGAATAAGGTTTCCAACACCGCATGAATCGGCCAAATCGGACAAAAAACCTAGAAGTTATGGCAAAAATAGTGGAACTGCGCAAAACAGGACCCTACGCAAAAACTATTTTGGCCATAATTTCTTCATTTCTCGCCAAATTCGGTAGATCTTTATGTCGACGGAATCCTTATCTAAAGGGCCAGGCCCCGCATGATTGGAATTCCTATCCATTGTGCTGAACAAAGAGCTCCAATTTTTGGGCCGGGCCCTAGGAATACCCCCTAGAGGCCTGGGCTAAAAACTATTTTGGCCATAACTTCTTCGTTACTCTTCCGATTCGGTCGATCTTTATGTCCACAGAATCCTTATCTAAATGCCTAAGACCCCTAATGATCGGAATTCCTATCCATCGTGCCGAACAAAGAGTTTCAATTTTCGGGCCGGGCCCTAGGAGTACCCCTAGGGGTTCGGGGGGCTAAAAAACCTTCCGAAATGAAATGTTGATTTTTTCGCACATTAGCACATTCACATGTACTTATGGCATTTTAAAGTGAGCTTGCGTAATTTGAAGGCCCAGATCGCAGGTAAATCGGCCGAATACGCCCCAAAATAGTCACTTTTTGCCTGTTTTGGACTCTCACGAAGTTCTCGTAAAGCAAAATAATAGGAAAAATGGATTTTGACTTTTTGGGGGATAGCTCTTGGAATAAGGTTTCCAACGCCGCTTGAATCGGCCAAATCGGACAAATAGCCTAGAAGTTATGGCAAAAATAGTGGAACTGCGCAAAACGGGACCCTACGCAAAAACTATTTTGGCCATAACTTCTTCGTTTCTCGCCCGATTCGGTCAATCTTTATGTCGACGGAATCCTTACCTAAAGGCCCAAGACCACGAACTATTGGAATTCCTATCCATCATGCTGAACAAAGAGCTCCAATTTTTGGGCCAGGCTCTAGGAGTACCCCCTAGGGGCCTGGGCTAAACACTATTTTGGCCATAACTTCATCGTTACTCGCCGATTCGGTCGATCTTTATGTCCACAGAATCTTTATCTAAAGGCCTAAGACCCCTAATGATCGGAATTCCTATCCATTGTGCCGAACAAAGAGTTTCAATTTTCGGGCCGGGCCCTAGGGGTTCGGGGGCTGAAAAATATTCCGAAACGAAATGTTGATTTTTTCGCACAT
Source organism: Schizonepeta tenuifolia (assembly GCA_029490685.1). Lineage (NCBI taxonomy): Eukaryota > Viridiplantae > Streptophyta > Magnoliopsida > Lamiales > Lamiaceae > Schizonepeta > Schizonepeta tenuifolia. Next base: position 729,991 of record CM055960.1, read on the forward strand.
TAGCACATTTACATGTACTTATGGCATTTTAAAGTGAGCTTGCGAAATTTGAAGGCCCAGATCGTGGGTAAATCGGCCGAATACGCCCCAAAATAGTCACTTTTCGCCTGTTTTGGACTCTCACGAAGTTCTCATAAAGCTAAATAATAAGAAAAGTGAATTTTCACTTTTTAGGGGATAGCCCTTGGAATAAGGTTTCCAACGCCGCTTGAATCGGTCAAATCGGACAAATAGCCTGGAAGTTATGGCAAAAATAGTGGAACGGCGCAAAACGGGACCCTACGCAAAAACTATTTTGGCCATAACTTTCTCGTTTCTCGCCCGATTCGGTTGATCTTTTTGTCAATGGAATACTTATCTAAAGGCCCAAGACCCTGCATGATTTGGAATTCCTATCCGTCGTGCTGAACAAAGAGCTCCAATTTTTGGGTCGGGCCCTAAGAGTACCCCTAGGGTCCTGGGCTAAAAACTATTTTGGCTATAACTTCTTCGTTACTCGCCCGATTTGGTCGATCTTTTTGTCCACAGAATTTTTATCTAAAGGCCTAAGACCCCTAATGATCGGAATTCCAATTTATCGTGCCGAACAAAGAGTTTCAATTTTCGGGCCGGGCCCTAGGGTTTCAGGGGCTGAAAAATCTTCCGAAACGAAATGTTGATTTTTTCGCACATTAGCACATTCACATGTACTTATGGCATTTTAAAGTGAGCTTGCGTAATTTGAAGGCCCAGATCGCGGGTAAATCGGCCGAATACGCCCCAAAATAGTCACTTATCGCCTATTTTGGACTCTCACAAAGTTCTCATAAAGCTAAATAATAGGAAAAATGGATTTTGACTTTTTAGGGGATAGCCCTTGGAATAAGGTTTTCGACGCCGCATGAATCGGCCAAATCGGACAAATAGTCTAGAAGTTATGGCAAAAATAGTGGAACTGCGCAAAACGGGACCCTACGCAAAAACTATTTTGGCCATAACTTCTTCGTTTCTCGCCCGATTCGGTCGATCTTATGTCGACGGAATCCTTATCTAAAGGCCCAAGACCCCGCATGATTGGAATTCCTATCCATCGTGCTGAACAAAAAGCTCCAATTTTTGGGCCGGACACTATTTTGGTCATAACTTATTCGTTACTCGCCCGATTCGGTCGATCTTTATGTCCACAGAATCCTTATCTAAAGGCCTAAGACCCCTAATGATCGGAATTCCTATCAATTGTGCCGAACAAAGAGTTTCAATTTTTGGGCGGGGGCCTAGGGGTACCCCTAGGGGTTCGGGGGCTGAAAAATCTTCCGAAACGAAATGTTGAATTTTTCGTACATTAGCACATTAACAGGTACTTATGGTATTTTAAACTGAGCTTGCGTAATATGAAGGCCCAGATCACGGGTAAATCGGCCGAATACGCCCCAAAATAGTCACTTATCGCCTGTTTTGGACTCTCACGAAGTTCTCGTAAAGCAAAATATTAGGAAAAGTGGATTTTGACATTTTAGGGGATAGCCCTTGGAATAAGGTTTCCAACGCCGCATGAATCGGCCAAATCGGACAAATAGCCTAGAAGTTATGGCAAAAATAGTGGAACTGCGCAAAACGGGACCCTACGCAAAAACTATTTTGGCCATAACTTCTTCGTTTCTCGCCCGATTCGGTCGATCTTTATGTCGACGGAATCCTTATCTAAAGGCCCAACACCCCGCATGATTGGAATTCCTATCCATCGTGCTGAACAAAGAGCTCCAATTTTTGGGCCGGGCCCTAGGAGTACCCCTTAAGGCCTGGGCTAAAAACTATTTTGGCCATAACTTCTTCGCTACTCGCCAGATTCGGTCGATCTTTATGTCCACAGAATCCTTATCTAAAGGCCTAAGACCCCTAATGATCGGAATTCCTATCCATCGTGCCGAACAAAGAGTTTCAATTTTCGAGCCGGGCCCTAGGGCCCTAGAGGTTCGGGGGCTGAAAAATCTTCCAAAACGAAATGTTGATTTATTCACACATTAGCACATTCACATGTACTTATGGCATTTTAAAGTGAGCTTGCGTAATTTGAAGGCCCAGATCGCGGGTAAATCGGCCGAATACGCCCCAAAATAGTTACTTTTCGCGTGTTTTGGACTCTCACGAAGTTCTCCTAAAGAAAAATAATAGGAAAAGTGGATTTTGATTTTTATGGGGATAGCCCTTGGAATAAGGTTTCCGACGCCGTTTGAATCGCCCAAATCGGACAAATAGCCTAGAAGTTATGGCAAAAATAGTGGAACTGCGCAAAACGGGACCCTACGCAAAAACTATTTTGGCCATAACTTCTTCATTTCTCGCCCGATTCGGTCGATCTTTATGTCGACGGAATCTTTATCTAAAGGCCCAGGCCCCGCATGATTGGAATTCCTATCCATCATGCTGAACAAAGAGCTCCAATTTTTGGGCCAGGCTCTAGGAGTACCCCCTTGGGGCCTGGGCTAAAAACTATTTTGGCCATAACTTCTTCGTTACTCGCCCGATTCGGTCGATCTCTATGTCCACAGAATCCTTATCTAATGGCCTAAGACCCCTAATGATCGGAATTCCTATCCATCGTGCTGAACAAAGAGTTTCAATTTTCGGGCCGGGCCCTAGGGGGTACTCCTAGGGGTTCGGGGGCTAAAAAACCTTCCGAAACGAAATGTTGATTTTTTCGCACATTAGCACATTCACATGTACTTATGGCATTTTAAAGTGAGCTTGCGTAATTTGAAGGCCCAGATCGCAGGTAAATCGGCCGAATACGCCCCAAAATAGTCACTTTTTGCCTGTTTTGGACTCTCACGAAGTTCTTGTAAAGCAAAATAATAGGTAAAGTGGATTTTGTCTTTTTGGGGGATAGCCCTTGGAATAAGGTTTCCAACGCCGCATGAATCGGCCAAATCGGACAAAAAACCTAGAAGTTATGGCAAAAATAGTGGAACTGCGCAAAACAGGACCCTACGCAAAAACTATTTTGGCCATAACTTCTTCATTTCTCGCCAAATTCGGTAGATCTTTATGTCGACGGAATCCTTATCTAAAGGGCCAGGCCCCGCATGATTGAAATTCCTATCCATTGTGCTGAACAAAGAGCTCCAATTTTTGGGCCGGGCCCTAGAAATACCCCCTAGAGGCCTGAGCTAAAAACTATTTTGGCCATAACTTCTTCGTTACTCGCCCGATTCGGTCGATCTCTATGTCCACAGAATCCTTATCTAAAGGCCTAAGACCCCTAATGATCGAAATTCCTATCCATCGTGCCGAACAAAGAGTTTCAATTTTCGGGCCGGGCCCTAGGGGTACCCTAGGGGTTCGGGGGCTAAAAAACCTTCCGAAACGAAATGTTGATTTTTTCGTACATTAGCACATTCACATGTACTTATGGCATTTTAAAGTGAGCTTGCGTAATTTGAAGGCCCAGATCGCAGGTAAATCGGCCGAATACGCCCCAAAATAGTCACTTTTCGCCTATTTTAAACTCTCACGAAGTTCTCGTAAAGCAAAATAATAGGAAAATTGGATTTTGACTTTTTAGGGGATAGCCCTTGGAATAAGGTTTCCAATGCCGCTTTTATCGGCCAAATCGGACAAATAGCCTAGAAGTTATGGCAAAAATAGTGGAACTGCGCAAAACGGGACCCTACGCAAAAACTATTTTGGCCATAACTTCTTCATTTCTCGCCCGATTCGGTCGATCTTTATGTCGCCGGAATCCTTATCTAAAGGCCCAGGCCCCGCATGATTGGAATTCCTATCCATTATGCTGAACAAAGAGCTCCAATTTTTGGGCCGGGCCCTAGGAATACCCCCTAGGGGCCTTGGCTAAAAACTATTTTGGCCATAACTTTTTCGTTACTCGCCCGATTCGGTCGATCTCTATGTCCACAGAATCCTTATCTAAAGGCCTAAGACCCCTAATGATCGAAATTCCTATCCATCGTGCCGAACAAAGAGTTTCAATTTTCGGGCCGGGCCCTAGGGGTACCCCTAGGGGTTCGGGGGCTAAAAAACCTTCCGAAACGAAATGTTGATTTTTTCGCACATTAGCACATTCACATGTACTTATGGCATTTTAAAGTGAGCTTGCGTAATTTGAAGGCCCAGATCGCAGGTAAATCGGCCGAATACGCCCCAAAATAGTCACTTTTCGCCTATTTTAAACTCTCACGAAGTTCTCGTAAAGCAAAATAATAGGAAAATTGGATTTTGACTTTTTAGGGGATAGCCCTTGGAATAAGGTTTCCAATGCCGCTTTTATCGGCCAAATCGGACAAATAGCCTAGAAGTTATGGCAAAAATAGTGGAACTGCGCAAAACGGGACCCTACGCAAAAACTATTTTGGCCATAACTTCTTCATTTCTCGCCCGATTCGGTCGATCTTTATGTCGACGGAATCCTTATCTAAAGGCCCAGGCCCCGCATGATTGGAATTCCTATCCATTATGCTGAACAAAGAGCTCCAATTTTTGGGCCGGGCCCTAGGAATACCCCCTAGGGGCCTTGGCTAAAAACTATTTTGGCCATAACTTTTTCGTTACTCGCCCGATTCGGTCGATCTCTATGTCCACAGAATCCTTATCTAAAGGCCTAAGACCCCTAATGATCGAAATTCCTATCCATCGTGCCGAACAAAGAGTTTCAATTTTCGGGCCGGGCCCTAGGGGTACCCCTAGGGGTTCGGGGGCTAAAAAACCTTCCGAAACGAAATGTTGATTTTTTCGCACATTAGCACATTCACATGTACTTATGGCATTTTAAAGTGAGCTTGCGTAATTTGAAGGCCCAGATCGCAGGTAAATCGGCCGAATACGCCCCAAAATAGTCACTTTTTGCCTGTTTTGGACTCTCACGAAGTTCTTGTAAAGCAAAATAATAGGTAAAGTGGATTTTGACTTTTTGGGGGATAGCCCTTGGAATAAGGTTTCCAACGCCGCATGAATCGGCCAAATCGGACAAAAAACCTAGAAGTTATGGCAAAAATAGTGGAACTGCGCAAAACAGGACCCTACGCAAAAACTATTTTGGCCATAACTTCTTCATTTCTCGCCAAATTCGGTAGATCTTTATGTCGACGGAATCCTTATCTAAAGGGCCAGGCCCCGCATGATTGGAATTCCTATCCATCGTGCTGAACAAAAAGCTCCAATTTTTGGGCCGGACACTATTTTGGTCATAACTTATTCGTTACTCGCCCGATTCGGTCGATCTTTATGTCCACAGAATCCTTATCTAAAGGCCTAAGACCCCTAATGATCGGAATTCCTATCAATTGTGCCGAACAAAGAGTTTCAATTTTTGGGCGGGGGCCTAGGGGTACCCCTAGTGGTTCGGGGGCTGAAAAATCTTCCGAAACGAAATGTTGAATTTTTCGTACATTAGCACATTAACAGGTACTTATGGTATTTTAAACTGAGCTTGCGTAATATGAAGGCCCAGATCACGGGTAAATCGGCCGAATACGCCCCAAAATAGTCACTTATCGCCTGTTTTGGACTCTCACGAAGTTCTCGTAAAGCAAAATATTAGGAAAAGTGGATTTTTACATTTTAGGGGATAGCCCTTGGAATAAGGTTTCCAACGCCGCATGAATCGGCCAAATCGGACAAATAGCCTAGAAGTTATGGCAAAAATAGTGGAACTGCGCAAAACGGGACCCTACGCAAAAACTATTTTGGCCATAACTTCTTCGTTTCTCGCCCGATTCGGTCGATCTTTATGTCGACGGAATCCTTATCTAAAGGCCCAACACCCCGCATGATTGGAATTCCTATCCATCGTGCTGAACAAAGAGCTCCAATTTTTGGGCCGGGCCCTAGGAGTACCCCTTAAGGCCTGGGCTAAAAACTATTTTGGCCATAACTTCTTCGTTACTCGCCAGATTCGGTCGATCTTTATGTCCACAGAATCCTTATCTAAAGGCCTAAGACCCCTAATGATCGGAATTCCTATCCATCGTGCCGAACAAAGAGTTTCAATTTTCGAGCCGGGCCCTAGGGCCCTAGAGGTTCGGGGGCTGAAAAATCTTCCAAAACGAAATGTTGATTTATTCACACATTAGCACATTCACATGTACTTATGGCATTTTAAAGTGAGCTTGCATAATTTGAAGGCCCAGATCGCGGGTAAATCGGCCGAATACGCCCCAAAATAGTTACTTTTCGCGTGTTTTGGACTCTCACGAAGTTCTCCTAAAGCAAAATAATAGGAAAAGTGGATTTTGATTTTTATGGGGATAGCCCTTGGAATAAGGTTTCCGACGCCGTTTGAATCGCCCTAATCGGACAAATAGCCTAGAAGTTATGGCAAAAATAGTGGAACTGCGCAAAACGGGACCCTACGCAAAAACTATTTTGGCCATAACTTCTTCATTTCTCGCCCGATTCGGTCGATCTTTATGTCGACGGAATCTTTATCTAAAGGCCCAGGCCCCGCATGATTGGAATTCCTATCCATCATGCTGAACAAAGAGCTCCAATTTTTGGGCCAGGCTCTAGGAGTACCCCCTTGGGGCCTGGGCTAAAAACTATTTTGGCCATAACTTCTTCGTTACTCGCCCGATTCGGTCGATCTCTATGTCCACAGAATCCTTATCTAATGGCCTAAGACCCCTAATGATCGGAATTCCTATCCATCGTGCTGAACAAAGAGTTTCAATTTTCGGGCCGAGCCCTAGGGGGTACTCCTAGGGGTTCGGGGGCTAAAAAACCTTCCGAAACGAAATGTTGATTTTTTCGCACATTAGCACATTCACATGTACTTATGGCATTTTAAAGTGAGCTTGCGTAATTTGAAGGCCCAGATCGCAGGTAAATCGGCCGAATACGCCCCAAAATAGTCACTTTTTGCCTGTTTTGGACTCTCACGAAGTTCTTGTAAAGCAAAATAATAGGTAAAGTGGATTTTGTCTTTTTGGGGGATAGCCCTTGGAATAAGGTTTCCAACGCCGCATGAATCGGCCAAATCGGACAAAAAACCTAGAAGTTATGGCAAAAATAGTGGAACTGCGCAAAACAGGACCCTACGCAAAAACTATTTTGGCCATAACTTCTTCATTTCTCGCCAAATTCGGTAGATCTTTATGTCGACGGAATCCTTATCTAAAGGGCCAGGCCCCGCATGATTGAAATTCCTATCCATTGTGCTGAACAAAGAGCTCCAATTTTTGGGCCGGGCCCTAGAAATACCCCCTAGAGGCCTGAGCTAAAAACTATTTTGGCCATAACTTCTTCGTTACTCGCCCGATTCGGTCGATCTCTATGTCCACAGAATCCTTATCTAAAGGCCTAAGACCCCTAATGATCGAAATTCCTATCCATCGTGCCGAACAAAGAGTTTCAATTTTCGGGCCGGGCCCTAGGGGTACCCTAGGGGTTCGGGGGCTAAAAAACCTTCCGAAACGAAATGTTGATTTTTTCGTACATTAGCACATTCACATGTACTTATGGCATTTTAAAGTGAGCTTGCGTAATTTGAAGGCCCAGATCGCAGGTAAATCGGCCGAATACGCCCCAAAATAGTCACTTTTCGCCTATTTTAAACTCTCACGAAGTTCTCGTAAAGCAAAATAATAGGAAAATTGGATTTTGACTTTTTAGGGGATAGCCCTTGGAATAAGGTTTCCAATGCCGCTTTTATCGGCCAAATCGGACAAATAGCCTAGAAGTTATGGCAAAAATAGTGGAACTGCGCAAAACGGGACCCTACGCAAAAACTATTTTGGCCATAACTTCTTCATTTCTCGCCCGATTCGGTCGATCTTTATGTCGACGGAATCCTTATCTAAAGGCCCAGGCCCCGCATGATTGGAATTCCTATCCATTATGCTGAACAAAGAGCTCCAATTTTTGGGCCGGACCCTAGGAATACCCCCTAGGGGCCTTGGCTAAAAACTATTTTGGCCATAACTTTTTCGTTACTCGCCCGATTCGGTCGATCTCTATGTCCACAGAATCCTTATCTAAAGGCCTAAGACCCCTAATGATCGAAATTCCTATCCATCGTGCCGAACAAAGAGTTTCAATTTTCGGGCCGGGCCCTAGGGGTACCCCTAGGGGTTCGGGGGCTAAAAAACCTTCCGAAACGAAATGTTGATTTTTTCGCACATTAGCACATTCACATGTACTTATGGCATTTTAAAGTGAGCTTGCGTAATTTGAAGGCCCAGATCGCAGGTAAATCGGCCGAATACGCCCCAAAATAGTCACTTTTTGCCTGTTTTGGACTCTCACGAAGTTCTTGTAAAGCAAAATAATAGGTAAAGTGGATTTTGACTTTTTGGGGGATAGCCCTTGGAATAAGGTTTCCAACGCCGCATGAATCGGCCAAATCGGACAAAAAACCTAGAAGTTATGGCAAAAATAGTGGAACTGCGCAAAACAGGACCCTACGCAAAAACTATTTTGGCCATAACTTCTTCATTTCTCGCCAAATTCGGTAGATCTTTATGTCGACGGAATCCTTATCTAAAGGGCCAGGCCCCGCATGATTGGAATTCCTATCCATCGTGCTGAACAAAAAGCTCCAATTTTTGGGCCGGACACTATTTTGGTCATAACTTATTCGTTACTCGCCCGATTCGGTCGATCTTTATGTCCACAGAATCCTTATCTAAAGGCCTAAGACCCCTAATGATCGGAATTCCTATCAATTGTGCCGAACAAAGAGTTTCAATTTTTGGGCGGGGGCCTACGGGTACCCCTAGGGGTTCGGGGGCTGAAAAATCTTCCGAAACGAAATGTTGAATTTTTCGTACATTAGCACATTAACAGGTACTTATGGTATTTTAAACTGAGCTTGCGTAATATGAAGGCCCAGATCACGGGTAAATCGGCCGAATACGCCCCAAAATAGTCACTTATCGCCTGTTTTGGACTCTCACGAAGTTCTCGTAAAGCAAAATATTAGGAAAAGTGGATTTTGACATTTTAGGGGATAGCCCTTGGAATAAGGTTTCCAACGCCGCATGAATCGGCCAAATCGGACAAATAGCCTAGAAGTTATGGCAAAAATAGTGGAACTGCGCAAAACGGGACCCTACGCAAAAACTATTTTGGCCATAACTTCTTCGTTTCTCGCCCGATTCGGTCGATCTTTATGTCGACGGAATCCTTATCTAAAGGCCCAACACCCCGCATGATTGGAATTCCTATCCATCGTGCTGAACAAAGAGCTCCAATTTTTGGGCCGGGCCCTAGGAGTACCCCTTAAGGCCTGGGCTAAAAACTATTTTGGCCATAACTTCTTCGTTACTCTCCAGATTCGGTCGATCTTTATGTCCACAGAATCCTTATCTAAAGGCCTAAGACCCCTAATGATCGGAATTCCTATCCATCGTGCCGAACAAAGAGTTTCAATTTTCGAGCCGGGCCCTAGGGCCCTAGAGGTTCGGGGGCTGAAAAATCTTCCAAAACGAAATGTTGATTTATTCACACATTAGCACATTCACATGTACTTATGGCATTTTAAAGTGAGCTTGCATAATTTGAAGGCCCAGATCGCGGGTAAATCGGCCGAATACGCCCCAAAATAGTTACTTTTCGCGTGTTTTGGACTCTCACGAAGTTCTCCTAAAGCAAAATAATAGGAAAAGTGGATTTTGATTTTTATGGGGATAGCCCTTGGAATAAGGTTTCCGACGCCGTTTGAATCGCCCAAATCGGACAAATAGCCTAGAAGTTATGGCAAAAATAGTGGAACTGCGCAAAACGGGACCCTACGCAAAAACTATTTTGGCCATAACTTCTTCATTTCTCGCCCGATTCGGTCGATCTTTATGTCGACGGAATCTTTATCTAAAGGCCCAGGCCCCGCATGATTGGAATTCCTATCCATCATGCTGAACAAAGAGCTCCAATTTTTGGGCCAGGCTCTAGGAGTACCCCCTTGGGGCCTGGGCTAAAAACTATTTTGGCCATAACTTCTTCGTTACTCGCCCGATTCGGTCGATCTCTATGTCCACAGAATCCTTATCTAATGGCCTAAGACCCCTAATGATCGGAATTCCTATCCATCGTGCTGAACAAAGAGTTTCAATTTTCGGGCCGGGCCCTAGGGGGTACTCCTAGGGGTTCGGGGGCTAAAAAACCTTCCGAAACGAAATGTTGATTTTTTCGCACATTAGCACATTCACATGTACTTATGGCATTTTAAAGTGAGCTTGCGTAATTTGAAGGCCCAGATCGCAGGTAAATCGGCCGAATACGCCCCAAAATAGTCACTTTTTGCCTGTTTTGGACTCTCACGAAGTTCTTGTAAAGCAAAATAATAGGTAAAGTGGATTTTGTCTTTTTGGGGGATAGCCCTTGGAATAAGGTTTCCAACGCCGCATGAATCGGCCAAATCGGACAAAAAACCTAGAAGTTATGGCAAAAATAGTGGAACTGCGCAAAACAGGACCCTACGCAAAAACTATTTTGGCCATAACTTCTTCATTTCTCGCCAAATTCGGTAGATCTTTATGTCGACGGAATCCTTATCTAAAGGGCCAGGCCCCGCATGATTGAAATTCCTATCCATTGTGCTGAACAAAGAGCTCCAATTTTTGGGCCGGGCCCTAGAAATACCCCCTAGAGGCCTGAGCTAAAAACTATTTTGGCCATAACTTCTTCGTTACTCGCCCGATTCGGTCGATCTCTATGTCCACAGAATCCTTATCTAAAGGCCTAAGACCCCTAATGATCGAAATTCCTATCCATCGTGCCGAACAAAGAGTTTCAATTTTCGGGCCGGGCCCTAGGGGTACCCTAGGGGTTCGGGGGCTAAAAAACCTTCCGAAACGAAATGTTGATTTTTTCGTACATTAGCACATTCACATGTACTTATGGCATTTTAAAGTGAGCTTGCGTAATTTGAAGGCCCAGATCGCAGGTAAATCGGCCGAATACGCCCCAAAATAGTCACTTTTCGCCTATTTTAAACTCTCACGAAGTTCTCGTAAAGCAAAATAATAGGAAAATTGGATTTTGACTTTTTAGGGGATAGCCCTTGGAATAAGGTTTCCAATGCCGCTTTTATCGGCCAAATCGGACAAATAGCCTAGAAGTTATGGCAAAAATAGTGGAACTGCGCAAAACGGGACCCTACGCAAAAACTATTTTGGCCATAACTTCTTCATTTCTCGCCCGATTCGGTCGATCTTTATGTCGACGGAATCCTTATCTAAAGGCCCAGGCCCCGCATGATTGGAATTCCTATCCATTATGCTGAACAAAGAGCTCCAATTTTTGGGCCGGGCCCTAGGAATACCCCCTAGGGGCCTTGGCTAAAAACTATTTTGGCCATAACTTTTTCGTTACTCGCCCGATTCGGTCGATCTCTATGTCCACAGAATCCTTATCTAAAGGCCTAAGACCCCTAATGATCGAAATTCCTATCCATCGTGCCGAACAAAGAGTTTCAATTTTCGGGCCGGGCCCTAGGGGTACCCCTAGGGGTTCGGGGGCTAAAAAACCTTCCGAAACGAAATGTTGATTTTTTCGCACATTAGCACATTCACATGTACTTATGGCATTTTAAAGTGAGCTTGCGTAATTTGAAGGCCCAGATCGCAGGTAAATCGGCCGAATACGCCCCAAAATAGTCACTTTTTGCCTGTTTTGGACTCTCACGAAGTTCTTGTAAAGCAAAATAATAGGTAAAGTGGATTTTGACTTTTTGGGGGATAGCCCTTGGAATAAGGTTTCCAACGCCGCATGAATCGGCCAAATCGGACAAAAAACCTAGAAGTTATGGCAAAAATAGTGGAACTGCGCAAAACAGGACCCTACGCAAAAACTATTTTGGCCATAACTTCTTCATTTCTCGCCAAATTCGGTAGATCTTTATGTCGACGGAATCCTTATCTAAAGGGCCAGGCCCCGCATGATTGGAATTCCTATCCATTGTGCTGAACAAAGAGCTCCAATTTTTGGGCCGGGCCCTAGAAATACCCCCTAGAGGCCTGAGCTAAAAACTATTTTGGCCATAACTTCTTCGTTACTCGCCCGATTCGGTCGATCTTTATGTCCACAGAATCCTGCCTAATACCCCTAATGATCGGAATTCCTATCCATCGTGCCGAACAAAGAGTTTCAATTTTCGGGCCGGGCCCTAGGAGTACCCCTAGGGGTTCGGGGGGCTAAAAAACCTTCCGAAATGAAATGTTGATTTTTTCGCACATTAGCACATTCACATGTACTTATGGCATTTTAAAGTGAGCTTGCGTAATTTGAAGGCCCAGATCGCAGGTAAATCGGCCGAATACGCCCCAAAATAGTCACTTTTTGCCTGTTTTGGACTCTCACGAAGTTCTCGTAAAGCAAAATAATAGGAAAAGTGGATTTTGACTTTTTGGGGGATAGCCCTTGGAATAAGGTTTCCAACGCCGCTTGAATCGGCCAAATTGGAAAAATAGCCTCGAAGTTATGGCAAAAATAGTGGAACTGCGCAAAACGGGACCCTACGCAAAAACTATTTTGGCCATAACTTCTTCGTTTCTCGCCCGATTCGGTCAATCTTTATGTCGACGGAAACCTTATCTAAAGGCCCAAGACCACGAACTATTGGAATTCCTATCCATCATGCTGAACAAAGAGCTCCAATTTTTGGGCCAGGCTCTAGGAGTACCCCCTAGGGGCCTGGGCTAAAAACTATTTTGGCCATAACTTCTTTGTTACCCGCCCGATTCGGTCGATCTTTATGTCCACAGAATCCTTATCTAAAGGCCTAAGACCCCTAATTATCGGAATTCCTATACATCGTGCCGAACAAAGAGTTCCAATTTTCGGGCCGGGCCCTATGGTACCCCTAGGGGTTCGGGGGCTAAAAACCTTCCGAAACGAAATGTTGATTTTTTCGCACATTAGCACATTCACATGTACTTATGGCATTTTAAAGTGAGCTTGCGTAATTTGAAGGCCCAGATCGCAGGTAAATCGGCCGAATACGCCCCAAAATAGTCACTTTTTGCCTGTTTTGGACTCTCACGAAGTTCTTGTAAAGCAAAATAATACGTAAAGTGGATTTTGAGTTTTTGGGGGATAGCCCTTGGAATAAGGTTTCCAACGCCGCATGAATCGGCCAAATCGGACAAAAAACCTAGAAGTTATGGCAAAAATAGTGGAACTGCGCAAAACAGGACCCTACGCAAAAACTATTTTGGCCATAACTTCTTCATTTCTCGCCAAATTCGGTAGATCTTTATTTTGACGGAATCCTTATCTAAAGGGCCAGGCCCAGCATGATTGGAATTCCTATCCATTGTGCTGAACAAAGAGCTCCAATTTTTGGGCCGGGCCCTAGGAATACCCCCTACAGGCCTGGGCTAAAAACTATTTTTGCCATAACTTATTCGTTACTCGCCCGATTCGGTCGATCTTTATGTCCACAGAATCCTTATCTAAATGCCTAAGACCCCTAATTATCGGAATTCCTATCCATCGTGCCGAACAAAGAGTTTCAATTTTCGGGCCGGGCCCTAGGGGTACCCCTAGGGGTTCGGGGGCTAAAAAACCTTCCGAAATGAAATATTGATTTTTTCGCACATTAGCACATTCACATGTACTTATGGCATTTTAAAGTGAGCTTGCGTAATTTGAAGGCCCAGATCGCAGGTAAATCGGCCGAATACGCCCCAAAATAGTCACTTTTTGCCTGTTTTGGACTCTCACGAAGTTCTTGTAAAGCAAAATAATAGGTAAAGTGGATTTTGTCTTTTTGGGGGATAGCCCTTGGAATAAGGTTTCCAACGCCGCATGAATCGGCCAAATCGGACAAAAAACCTAGAAGTTATGGTTAAAATAGTGGAACTGCGCAAAACAGGACCCTACGCAAAAACTATTTTGGCCATAACTTCTTCATTTCTCGCCAAATTCGGTAGATCTTTATGTCGACGGAATCCTTATCTAAAGGGCCAGGCCCCGCATGATTGAAATTCCTATCCATTGTGCTGAACAAAGAGCTCCAATTTTTGGGCCGGGCCCTAGAAATACCCCCTAGAGGCCTGAGCTAAAAACTTATTTTGGCCATAACTTCTTCGTTACTCGCCCGATTCGGTCGATCTCTATGTCCACAGAATCCTTATCTAAAGGCCTAAGACCCCTAATGATCGAAATTCCTATCCATCGTGCCGAACAAAGAGTTTCAATTTTCGGGCCGGGCCCTAGGGGTACCCTAGGGGTTCGGGGGCTAAAAAACCTTCCGAAACGAAATGTTGATTTTTTCGTACATTAGCACATTCACATGTACTTATGGCATTTTAAAGTGAGCTTGCGTAATTTGAAGGCCCAGATCGCAGGTAAATCGGCCGAATACGCCCCAAAATAGTCACTTTTCGCCTATTTTAAACTCTCACGAAGTTCTCGTAAAGCAAAATAATAGGAAAATTGGATTTTGACTTTTTAGGGGATAGCCCTTGGAATAAGGTTTCCAATGCCGCTTTTATCGGCCAAATCGGACAATTAGCCTAGAAGTTATGGCAAAAATAGTGGAACTGCGCAAAACGGGACCCTACGCAAAAACTATTTTGGCCATAACTTCTTCATTTCTCGCCCGATTCGGTCGATCTTTATGTCGACGGAATCCTTATCTAAAGGCCCAGGCCCCGCATGATAGGAATTCCTATCCATTATGCTGAACAAAGAGCTCCAATTTTTGGGCCGGGCCCTAGGAATACCCCCTAGGGGCCTTGGCTAAAAACTATTTTGGCCATAACTTTTTCGTTACTCGCCCGATTCGGTCGATCTCTATGTCCACAGAATCCTTATCTAAAGGCCTAAGACCCCTAATGATCGAAATTCCTATCCATCGTGCCGAACAAAGAGTTTCAATTTTCGGGCCGGGCCCTAGGGGTACCCCTAGGGGTTCGGGGGCTAAAAAACCTTCCGAAACGAAATGTTGATTTTTTCGCACATTAGCACATTCACATGTACTTATGGCATTTTAAAGTGAGCTTGCGTAATTTGAAGGCCCAGATCGCAGGTAAATCGGCCGAATACGCCCCAAAATAGTCACTTTTTGCCTGTTTTGGACTCTCACGAAGTTCTTGTAAAGCAAAATAATAGGTAAAGTGGATTTTGAGTTTTTGGGGGATAGCCCTTGGAATAAGGTTTCCAACGCCGCATGAATCGGCCAAATCGGACAAAAAACCTAGAAGTTATGGCAAAAATAGTGGAACTGCGCAAAACAGGACCCTACGCAAAAACTATTTTGGCCATAACTTCTTCATTTCTCGCCAAATTCGGTAGATCTTTATGTCGACGGAATCCTTATCTAAAGGGCCAGGCCCCGCATGATTGGAATTCCTATCCATTGTGCTGAAAAAGAGCTCCAATTTTTGGGCCGGGCCCTAGAAATACCCCCTAGAGACCTGAGCTAAAAACTATTTTGGCCATAACTTCTTCGTTACTCGCCCGATTCGGTCGATCTTTATGTCCACAGAATCCTTATCTAAATACCTAATACCCCTAATGATCGGAATTCCTATCCATCGTTCCGAACAAAGAGTTTCAATTTTCGGGCCGGGCCCTAGGAGTACCCCTAGGGGTTCGGGGGGCTAAAAAACCTTCCGAAATGAAATGTTGATTTTTTCGCACATTAGCACATTCACATGTACTTATGGCATTTTAAAGTGAGCTTGCGTAATTTGAAGGCCCAGATCGCAGGTAAATCGGCCGAATACGCCCCAAAATAGTCACTTTTTGCCTGTTTTGGACTCTCACGAAGTTCTCGTAAAGCAAAATAATAGGAAAAGTGGATTTTGACTTTTTGGGGGATAGCCCTTGGAATAAGGTTTCCAACGCCGCTTGAATCGGCCAAATTGGACAAATAGCCTCGAAGTTATGGCAAAAATAGTGGAACTGCGCAAAACGGGACCCTACGCAAAAACTATTTTGGCCATAACTTCTTCGTTTCTCGCCCGATTCGGTCAATCTTTATGTCGACGGAAACCTTATCTAAAGGCCCAAGACCACGAACTATTGGAATTCCTATCCATCATGCTGAACAAAGAGCTCCAATTTTTGGGCCAGGCTCTAGGAGTACCCCCTAGGGGCCTGGGCTAAAAACTATTTTGGCCATAACTTCTTTGTTACCCGCCCGATTCGGTCGATCTTTATGTCCACAGAATCCTTATCTAAAGGCCTAAGACCCCTAATTATCGGAATTCCTATCCATCGTGCCGAACAAAGAGTTCCAATTTTCGGGCCGGGCCCTAGGGGTACCCCTAGGGGTTCGGGGGCTAAAAACCTTCCGAAACGAAATGTTGATTTTTTCGCACATTAGCACATTCACATGTACTTATGGCATTTTAAAGTGAGCTTGCGTAATTTGAAGGCCCAGATCGCAGGTAAATCGGCCGAATACGCCCCAAAATAGTCACTTTTTGCCTGTTTTGGACTCTCACGAAGTTCTTGTAAAGCAAAATAATACGTAAAGTGGATTTTGAGTTTTTGGGGGATAGCCCTTGGAATAAGGTTTCCAACGCCGCATGAATCGGCCAAATCGGACAAAAAACCTAGAAGTTATGGCAAAAATAGTGGAACTGCGCAAAACAGGACCCTACGCAAAAACTATTTTGGCCATAACTTCTTCATTTCTCGCCAAATTCGGTAGATCTTTATTTTGACGGAATCCTTATCTAAAGGGCCAGGCCCAGCATGATTGGAATTCCTATCCATTGTGCTGAACAAAGAGCTCCAATTTTTGGGCCGGGCCCTAGGAATACCCCCTACAGGCCTGGGCTAAAAACTATTTTTGCCATAACTTATTCGTTACTCGCCCGATTCGGTCGATCTTTATGTCCACAGAATCCTTATCTAAATGCCTAAGACCCCTAATTATCGGAATTCCTATCCATCGTGCCGAACAAAGAGTTTCAATTTTCGGGCCGGGCCCTAGGGGTACCCCTAGGGGTTCGGGGGCTAAAAAACCTTCCGAAATGAAATATTGATTTTTTCGCACATTAGCACATTCACATGTACTTATGGCATTTTAAAGTGAGCTTGCGTAATTTGAAGGCCCAGATCGCAGGTAAATCGGCCGAATACGCCCCAAAATAGTCACTTTTTGCCTGTTTTGGACTCTCACGAAGTTCTTGTAAAGCAAAATAATAGGTAAAGTGGATTTTGTCTTTTTGGGGGATAGCCCTTGGAATAAGGTTTCCAACGCCGCATGAATCGGCCAAATCGGACAAAAAACCTAGAAGTTATGGTAAAATAGTGGAACTGCGCAAAACAGGACCCTACGCAAAAACTATTTTGGCCATAACTTCTTCATTTCTCGCCAAATTCGGTAGATCTTTATGTCGACGGAATCCTTATCTAAAGGGCCAGGCCCCGCATGATTGAAATTCCTATCCATTGTGCTGAACAAAGAGCTCCAATTTTTGGGCCGGGCCCTAGAAATACCCCCTAGAGGCCTGAGCTAAAAACTATTTTGGCCATAACTTCTTCGTTACTCGCCCGATTCGGTCGATCTCTATGTCCACAGAATCCTTATCTAAAGGCCTAAGACCCCTAATGATCGAAATTCCTATCCATCGTGCCGAACAAAGAGTTTCAATTTTCGGGCCGGGCCCTAGGGGTACCCTAGGGGTTCGGGGGCTAAAAAACCTTCCGAAACGAAATGTTGATTTTTTCGTACATTAGCACATTCACATGTACTTATGGCATTTTAAAGTGAGCTTGCGTAATTTGAAGGCCCAGATCGCAGGTAAATCGGCCGAATACGCCCCAAAATAGTCACTTTTCGCCTATTTTAAACTCTCACGAAATTCTCGTAAAGCAAAATAATAGGAAAATTGGATTTTGACTTTTTAGGGGATAGCCCTTGGAATAAGGTTTCCAATGCCGCTTTTATCGGCCAAATCGGACAATTAGCCTAGAAGTTATGGCAAAAATAGTGGAACTGCGCAAAACGGGACCCTACGCAAAAACTATTTTGGCCATAACTTCTTCATTTCTCGCCCGATTCGGTCGATCTTTATGTCGACGGAATCCTTATCTAAAGGCCCAGGCCCCGCATGATAGGAATTCCTATCCATTATGCTGAACAAAGAGCTCCAATTTTTGGGCCGGGCCCTAGGAATACCCCCTAGGGGCCTTGGCTAAAAACTATTTTGGCCATAACTTTTTCGTTACTCGCCCGATTCGGTCGATCTCTATGTCCACAGAATCCTTATCTAAAGGCCTAAGACCCCTAATGATCGAAATTCCTATCCATCGTGCCGAACAAAGAGTTTCAATTTTCGGGCCGGGCCCTAGGGGTACCCCTAGGGGTTCGGGGGCTAAAAAACCTTCCGAAACGAAATGTTGATTTTTTCGCACATTAGCACATTCACATGTACTTATGGCATTTTAAAGTGAGCTTGCGTAATTTGAAGGCCCAGATCGCAGGTAAATCGGCCGAATACGCCCCAAAATAGTCACTTTTTGCCTGTTTTGGACTCTCACGAAGTTCTTGTAAAGCAAAATAATAGGTAAAGTGGATTTTGAGTTTTTGGGGGATAGCCCTTGGAATAAGGTTTCCAACGCCGCATGAATCGGCCAAATCGGACAAAAAACCTAGAAGTTATGGCAAAAATAGTGGAACTGCGCAAAACAGGACCCTACGCAAAAACTATTTTGGCCATAACTTCTTCATTTCTCGCCAAATTCGGTAGATCTTTATGTCGACGGAATCCTTATCTAAAGGGCCAGGCCCCGCATGATTGGAATTCCTATCCATTGTGCTGAAAAAGAGCTCCAATTTTTGGGTCGGGCCCTAGAAATACCCCCTAGAGACCTGAGCTAAAAACTATTTTGGCCATAACTTCTTCGTTACTCGCCCGATTCGGTCGATCTTTATGTCCACAGAATCCTTATCTAAATGCCTAATACCCCTAATGATCGGAATTCCTATCCATCGTGCCGAACAAAGAGTTTCAATTTTCGGGCCGGGCCCTAGGAGTACCCCTAGGGGTTCGGGGGGCTAAAAAACCTTCCGAAATGAAATGTTGATTTTTTCGCACATTAGCACATTCACATGTACTTATGGCATTTTAAAGTGAGCTTGCGTAATTTGAAGGCCCAGATCGCAGGTAAATCGGCCGAATACGCCCCAAAATAGTCACTTTTTGCCTGTTTTGGACTCTCACGAAGTTCTCGTAAAGCAAAATAATAGGAAAAGTGGATTTTGACTTTTTGGGGGATAGCCCTTGGAATAAGGTTTCCAACGCCGCTTGAATCGGCCAAATTGGACAAATAGCCTCGAAGTTATGGCAAAAATAGTGGAACTGCGCAAAACGGGACCCTACGCAAAAACTATTTTGGCCATAACTTCTTCGTTTCTCGCCCGATTCGGTCAATCTTTATGTCGACGGAAACCTTATCTAAAGGCCCAAGACCACGAACTATTGGAATTCCTATCCATCATGCTGAACAAAGAGCTCCAATTTTTGGGCCAGGCTCTAGGAGTACCCCCTAGGGGCCTGGGCTAAAAACTATTTTGGCCATAACTTCTTTGTTACCCGCCCGATTCGGTCGATCTTTATGTCCACAGAATCCTTATCTAAAGGCCTAAGACCCCTATTGTTCGGAATTCCTATCCATCGTGCCGAACAAAGAGTTTCAATTTTCGGGCCGGGCCCTAGGGGTACCCCTAGGGGTTCGGGGGCTAAAAACCTTCCGAAACGAAATGTTGATTTTTTCGCACATTAGCACATTCACCTGTACTTATGGCATTTTAAAGTGAGCTTGCGTAATTTGAAGGCCCAGATCGCAGGTAAATCGGCCGAATACGCCCCAAAATAGTCACTTTTTGCCTGTTTTGGACTCTCACGAAGTTCTTGTAAAGCAAAATAATACGTAAAGTGGATTTTGAGTTTTTGGGGGATAGCCCTTGGAATAAGGTTTCCAACGCCGCATGAATCGGCCAAATCGGACAAAAAACCTAGAAGTTATGGCAAAAATAGTGGAACTGCGCAAAACATGACCCTACGCAAAAACTATTTTGGCCATAACTTCTTCATTTCTCGCCAAATTCGGTAGATCTTTATTTTGACGGAATCCTTATCTAAAGGGCCAGGCCCAGCATGATTGGAATTCCTATCCATTGTGCTGAACAAAGAGCTCCAATTTTTGGGCCGGGCCCTAGGAATACCCCCTACAGGCCTGGGCTAAAAACTATTTTTGCCATAACTTCTTCGTTACTCGCCCGATTCGGTCGATCTTTATGTCCACAGAATCCTTATCTAAATGCCTAAGACCCCTAATTATCGGAATTCCTATCCATCGTGCCGAACAAAGAGTTTCAATTTTCGGGCCGAGCCCTAGGGGTACCCCTAGGGGTTCGGGGGCTAAAAAACCTTCCGAAATGAAATATTGATTTTTTCGCACATTAGCACATTCACATGTACTTATGGCATTTTAAAGTGAGCTTGCGTAATTTGAAGGCCCAGATCGCAGGTAAATCGGCCGAATACGCCCCAAAATAGTCACTTTTTGCCTGTTTTGGACTCTCACGAAGTTCTCGTAAAGCAAAATAATAGGAAAAGTGGATTTTGACTTTTTAGGGGATAGCCCTTGGAATAAGGTTTCCGACGCCGCTTGAATCGCCCAAATCGGACAAATAGCCTAGAAGTTATGGCAAAAATAGTGGAACTGCGCAAAACGGGACCCTACGCAATAACTATTTTGGCCATAACTTCTTCTTTTCTCGCCCGATGCGGTCGATCTTTATGTCGACGGAATCCTTATCAAAAGGCCCAGGCCCCGCATGATTGGAATTCCTATCCATTGTGCTGAACAAAGAGCTCCAATTTTCGGGCCGGGCCATAGGAATACCCCCTAGGGGCCTTGGCTAAAAACTATTTTGGCCATAACTTCTTCGTTACTCGCCCGATTCGCTCGATCTTTATGTCCACAGAATCCTTATCTAAATGCCTAAGACCCCTAATTATCGGAATTCCTATCTATCGTGCCGAAGAAAGAGTTTCAATTTTCGGGCCGGGCCCTAGGGGTACCCCTAGGGGTTCGGGGGCTAAAAAACCTTCCGAAATGAAATGTTGATTTTTTCGCACATTAGCACATTCACATGTACTTATGGCATTTTAAAGTGAGCTTGCGTAATTTGAAGGCCCAGATCGCAGGTAAATCGGCCGAATACGCCCCAAAATAGTCACTTTTTGCCTGTTTTGGACTCTCACGAAGTTCTCGCAAAGCAAAATAATAGGAAAAGTGGATTTTGACTTTTTGGGGGATAGCCCTTGGAATAAGGTTTCCAACGCCGCTTGAATCGGCCAAATCGGACAAATAGCCTAGAAGTTATGGTAAAAATAGTGGAACTGCGCAAAACGGGACCCTACGCAAAAACTATTTTGGCCATAACTTCTTCGTTTCTCGCCCGATTCGGTCAATCTTTATGTCGACGGAATCCTTATCTAAAGGCCCAAGACCACGAACTATTGGAATTCCTATCCATCATGCTGAACAAAGAGCTCCAATTTTTGGGCCAGGCTCTAGGAGTACCCCCTAGGGGCCTGGGCTAAAAACTATTTTGGCCATAACTTCATCGTTACTCGCCCGATTCGGTCGATCTTTATGTCCACAGAATCTTTATCTAAAGGCCTAAGACCCCTAATGATCGGAATTCCTATCCATTGTGCCGAACAAAGAGTTTCAATTTTCGTGCCGGGCCCTAGGTGTTCGGGGGCTGTAAAATATTCCGTAACGAAATGTTGATTTTTTCGCACATTAGCACATTTACATGTACTTATGGCATTTTAAAGTGAGCTTGCGTAATTTGAAGGCCCAGATCGCGGGTAAATCGGCCGAATACGCCCCAAAATAGTCACTTATCGCCTGTTTTGGACTCTCACGAAGTTCTCATAAAGCTAAATAGTAAGAAAAGTGGATTTTGACTTTTTAGGGGATAGCCCTTGGACTAAGGTTTCCAACGCCGCTTGAATCGGTCAAATCGGACAAATAGCCTGGAAGTTATGGCAAAAATAGTGGGAACGGCGCAAAACGGGACCCTACGCAAAAACTATTTTGGCCATAACTTTCTCGTTTCTCGCCCGATTCGGTTGATCTTTTTGTCAACGGAATACTTATCTAAAGGCCCAAGACCCTGCATGATTTGGAATTCCTATCCGTCGTGTTGAACAAAGAGCTCCAATTTTTGGGCCGGGCCCTAAGAGTGCCCCTAGGGGCCTGGGCTAAAAACTATTTTGGCTATAACTTCTTCGTTACTCGCCCGATTCGGTCGATCTTTTTGTCCACAGAATCCTTATCTAAAGGCCTAAGACCCCTAATGATCGGAATTCCTATTTATCGTGCTGAACAAAGAGTTTCAATTTTCGGGCCGGGCCCTAGGGTTTGAGGGGCTGAAAAATCTTCCGAAACGAAATGTTGATTTTTTCGCACATTAGCACATTCACATGTACTTATGGCATTTTAAAGTGAACTTGCGTAATTTGAAGGCCCAGATCGCGGGTAAATCGGCCGAATACGCCCCAAAATAGTCACTTATCGCCTGTTTTGGACTCTCACAAAGTTCTCGTAAAGCTAAATAATAGGAAAAATGGATTTTGACTTTTTAGGGGATAGCCCTTGGAATAAGGTTTTCGACGCCGCATGAATCGGCCAAATCGGACAAATAGTCTAGAAGTTATGGCAAAAATAGTGGAACTGCGCAAAACGGGACCCTACGCAAAAACTATTTTGGCCATAACTTCTTCGTTTCTCGCCCGATTCGGTCGATCTTTATGTCGACGGAATCCTTATCTAAAGGCCCAACACCCCGCATGATTGGAATTCCTATCCATCGTGCTGAACAAAAAGCTCCAATTTTTGGGCCGGACACTATTTTGGTCATAACTTATTCGTTACTCGCCCGATTCGGTCGATCTTTATGTCCACAGAATCCTTATCTAAAGGCCTAAGACCCCTAATGATCGGAATTCCTATCCATTGTGCCGAACAAAGAGTTTCAATTTTCGGGCGGGGGCCTAGGGTTACCCCTAGGGGTTCGGGGGCTGAAAAATCTTCCGAAACGAAATGTTGATTTTTTCCCACATTAGCACATTCACATGTACTTATGGCATTTTAAAGTGAGCTTGCGTAATTTGAAGGCCCAGATCGCGGGTAAATCGGCCGAATACGCCCCAAAATAGTCACTTATCGCCTGTTTTGGACTCTCACAAAGTTCTCGTAAAGCTAAATAATAGGAAAAATGGATTTTGACTTTTTAGGGGATAGCCCTTGGAATAAGGTTTTCGACGCCGCATGAATCGGCCAAATCGGACAAATAGTCTAGAAGTTATGGCAAAAATAGTGGAACTGCGCAAAACGGGACCCTACGCAAAAACTATTTTGGCCATAACATCTTCGTTTCTCGCCCGATTCGGTCGATCTTTATGTCGACGGAATCCTTATCTAAAGGCCCAAGACCCCGCATGATTGGAATTCCTATCCATCGTGCTGAACAAAAAGCTCCAATTTTTGGGCCGGACACTATTTTGGTCATAACTTATTCGTTACTCGCCCGATTCGGTCGATCTTTATGTCCACAGAACCCTTATCTAAAGGCCTAAGACCCCTAATGATCGGAATTCCTATCCATTGTGCCGAACAAAGAGTTTCAATTTTCGGGCGGGGGCCTAGGGGTACCCCTTGGGGTTCGGGGGCTGAAAAATCTTCCGAAACGAAATGTTGATTTTTTCGCACATTAGCACATTCACATGTACTTATGGCATTTTAAAGTGAGCTTGCGTAATTTGACGGCCCAGATCGCGGGTAAATCGGCCGAATAAGCCCCAAAATAGTCACTTATCGCCTGTTTTAGACTCTCACAAAGTTCTCGTAAAGCTAAATAATAGGAAAAATGGATTTTGACTTTTTAGGGGATAGCCCTTGGAATAATGTTTTCGACGCCGCATGAATCGGCCAAATCGGACAAATAGTCTAGAAGTTATGGCAAAAATAGTGGAACTGCGCAAAACGGGACCCTACGCAAAAACTATTTTGGCCATAACTTCTTCGTTTCTCGCCCGATTCGGTCGATCTTTATGTCGACGGAATCCTTATCTAAAGGCCCAAAACCCCGCATGATTGGAATTCCTATCCATCGTGCTGAACAAAAAGCTCCAATTTTTGGGCCGGACACTATTTTGGTCATAACTTATTCGTTACTCGCCCGATTCGGTCGATCTTTATGTCCACAGAATCCTTATCTAAAGGCCTAAGACCCCTAATGATCGGAATTCCTATCCATTGTGCCGAACAAAGAGTTTCAATTTTCGGGCGGGGGCCTAGGGTACCCCTAGGGGTTCGGGGGCTGAAAAATCTTCCGAAACGAAATGTTGATTTTTTCGTACATTAGCACATTCACATGTACTTATGGTATTTTAAAGTGAGCATGCGTAATTTGAAGGCCCAGATCGCGGGTAAATCGGCCGAATACGCCCCAAAATAGTCACTTTTCGCCTGTTTTGGACTCTCACGAAGTTCTCGTAAAGCAAAATAATAGGAAAAGCGGATTTTGACATTTTAGGGGATAGCCCTTGGAATAAGGTTTCCAATGCCGCATGAATCGGCCAAATCGGACAAATAGCCTAGAAGTTATGGCAAAAATAGTGGACTTGCGCAAAACAGGACCCTACGCAAAAACTATTTTGGCCATAACTTCTTCGTTTCTCGCCCGATTCGGTCGATCTTTATGTCGACGGAATCCTTATCTAAAGGCCCAACACCCCGCATGATTGGAATTCCTATCCATCGTGCTGAACAAAGAGCTCCAATTTTTGGGCCGGGCCCTAGGAGTACCCCTAGGGGTCTGGGCTAAAAACTATTTTGGCCATAACTTCTTCGTTACTCGCCCGATTCGGTCGATCTTTATGCCGACAGAATCATTATCTAAAGGCCTAAGACCCCTAATAATCAGAATTCCTATCCATCGTGCCGAACAAAGAGTTTCAATTTTCGGGTCGGGCCCTAAGGGTTCAGGGGCTAAAAAATTTTCCGAAACGAAATGTTGATTTTTTCGCTCATTAGCACATTTACATGTACTTATGGCATTTTAAAGTGAGCTTGCATAATTTGAAGGCCCAGATCGCGGGTAAATCGGCCGAATACGCCACAAAATAGTCACTTTTCCGCTTGTTTTGGACTCTCACGAAGTTATCGTAAAGCAAAATAATAGGAAAAGTGGATTTTGACTTTTTGGGGGATAGCCCTTGGAATAAGTTTCCAACGCCGCTTGAATCGGCCAAATCGGACAAATAGCCTAGAAGTTATGGCAAAAATAGTGGAACTGCGCAAAACGGTTCCCTACGCAAAAACTATTTTGGCCATAACTTCTTCGTTTCTCGCCCGATTCGGTCGATCTTTATGTCGACGAAATCCTTATCTAAAGGCCCAACACCCCGCTTGATTGGAATTCCTATCCATCGTGCTGAACAAAGAGCTCCAATTTTTGGGCCGGACAATATTTTGGTCATAACTTATTCGTTACTCGCCCGATTTGGTCGATCTTTATGTCCACAGAATCCTTATCTAAAGGCCTAAGACCCCTAATGATCGGAATTCCTATCCATCGTGCCGAACAAAGAGTTTCAATTTTCAGGTCGGGCCCTACGGGTACCCCTAGGGGTTCGGGGGCTGAAAAATCTTCCGAAACGAAATGTTGATTTTTTCGTACATTAGCACATTCACATATACTTATGGCATTTTAAAGTGAGCTTGCGTAATTTGAAGGCCCAGATCGCGGGTAAATCGGCCGAATATGCCCCAAAATAGTCACTTTTCGCCTGTTTTGGACTCTCACGAAGTTCTCGTAAAGAAAAATAATAGGAAAAGTGGATTTTGACTTTTTAGGGGATAGCCCTTGGAATAAGGTTTCAAACGCCGCTTGAATCGGCCAAATCGGATAAATAGCCTAGAAGTTATGGCAAAAATAGTGGAACTGCGCAAAACTGGACCCTACGCAAAAACTATTTTGGCCATAACTTCTTCGTTTCTCGCCCGATTCGGTCGATCTTTATGTCGACGGAATCCTTATCTAAAGGCCCAACACCCCGCATGATTGGAATTCCAATCCATCGTGCTGAACAAAGAGCTCCAATTTTTGGGCCGGGCCCTAGGAGTACCCCCTAGGGGTCTTGGGCTAAAAACTATTTTGGCCATAACTTCTTCATTACTCGCCCGATTCGGTCGATCTTTATGCCCACAGAATACTTATCTAAAGGCCTAAGACCCCTAATAATTTGAATTCCTATCCATCGTGCCGAAAAAAGAGTTTCAATTTTTGGGTCGGGCCCTAGGGGTTCAGGGGCTGAAAAATTTTCCGAAACGAAATGTTGATTTTTTCGCACATTAGCACATTCACATGTACTTATGGCATTTTAAAGTGAGCTTGCATAATTTGAAGGCCCAGATCGCGGGAAAATCGGCTGAATACGCCACAAAATAGTCACTTTTCCGCTTGTTCTGGACTCTCACGAAGTTATCGTAAAGCAAAATAATAGTAAAAGTGGATTTTGACTTTTTGGGGGATAGCCCTTGGAATAAGTTTCCAACGCCGCTTGAATCGGCCAAATCGGACAAATAGCCTAGAAGTTATGGCAAAAATAGTGGAACTGCGCAAAACGGGACCCTACGCAAAAACTATTTTGGCCATAACTTCTTCGTTTCTCGCCCGATTCGGTCGATCTTTATGTCGACGGAATCCTTATCTAAAGGCCCAACACCCCGCATGATTGGAATTCCTATCCATCGTGCTGAACAAAGAGCTCCAATTTTTGGGCCGGACACTATTTTGGTCATAACTTATTCGTTACTCGCCCGATTTGGTCGATCTTTATGTCCACAGAATCCTTATCTAAAGGCCTAAGACCCCTAATGATCGGAATTCCTATCCATCATGCCGAACAAAGAGTTTCAATTTTCGGGCCGGGCCCTACGGGTACCCCTAGGGGTTCGGGGGCTGAAAAATCTTCCGAAACGAAATGTTGATTTTTTCGTACATTAGCACATTCACATGTACTTATGGCATTTTAAAGTGAGCTTGCGTAATTTGAAGGCCCAGATCGCGGGTAAATCGGCCGAATACGCCCAAAAATAGTCACTTTTCACCTATTTTAAACTCTCACGAAGTTCTCGTAAAGAAAAATAATAGGAAAAGTGGATTTTGACTTTTTAGGGGATAGCCCTTGGAATAAGGTTTCCAACGCCACTTGAATCGGCCAAATCGGACAAATAGCCTAGAAGTTATGGCAAAAATAGTGGAACTGCGCAAAACGGGACCCTACACAAAAACTATTTTGGCCATAACTTCTTCGTTTCTCGCCCGATTCGGTCGATCTTTATGTCGACGGAATCCTTATCTAAAGGCCCAACACCCCGCATGATTGGAATTCCTATCCATCGTGCTGAACAAAGAGCTCCAATTTTTGGGCCGGACACTATTTTGGTCATAACTTATTCGTTACTCGCCCGATTTGGTCGATCTTTATGTCCACAGAATCCTTATCTAAAGGCCTAAGACCCCTAATGATCGGAATTCCTATCCATCGTGCCGAACAAAGAGTTTCAATTTTCGGGCCGGGCCCTACGGGTACCCCTAGGGGTTCGGGGGCTGAAAAATCTTCCGAAACGAAATGTTGATTTTTTCGTACATTAGCACATTCACATGTACTTATGGCATTTTAAAGTGAGCTTGCGTAATTTGAAGGCCCAGATCGCGGGTAAATCGGCCGAATACGCCCAAAAATAGTCACTTTTCACCTGTTTTAAACTCTCACGAAGTTCTCGTAAAGCAAAATAATAGGAAAAGTGGATTTTGACTTTTTAGGGGATAGCCCTTGGAATAAGGTTTCCAACGCCACTTGAATCGGCCAAATCGGACAAATAGCCTAGAAGTTATGGCAAAAATATTGGAACTGCGCAAAACGGGACCCTACACAAAAACTATTTTGGCCATAACTTCTTCGTTTCTCGCCCGATTCGGTCAATCTTTATGTCGACGGAATCCTTATCTAAAGGCCCAAGACCCCGCATGATTGGAATTCCTAACAATCGTGCTGAACAAAGAGCTCCAATTTTTGGGCCGGACACTATTTTGGTCATAACTTATTCGTTACTCGCCCGATTCGGTCGAACTTTATGTCCACAAAATCCTTATATAAAGGCCTAAGACCCCTAATGATCGGAATTCCTATCCATCGTGCCGAACAAAGAGTTTCAATTTTCGGGCCGGGCCCTAGGGGTACCCCTAGAGGTTCGGGGGCTGAAAAATCTTCCGAAACAAAATGTTGATTTTTTCGTACATTAACTCATTCACATGTACTTATGGCATTTTAAAGTGAGCTTGCGTAATTTGAAGGCCCAGATCACGGGTAAATCGGCCGAATACGCCCCAAAATAGTTACTTTTCGCCTGTTTTGGACTCTCACGAAGTTTTCGTAAAGAAAAATAATAGGAAAAGTGGATTTTGACTTTTTAGGGGATAGCCCTTGGAATAAGGTTTCAAACGCCGCTTGAATCGGCCAAATCGGACAAATAGCCTAGAAGTTATGGCAAAAATAGTGGAACTGCGCAAAACGGGACCCTACGCAAAAACTATTTTGGCCATAACTTCTTCGTTTCTCGCCAGATTCGGTCGATCTTTATGTCGACGGAATCCTTATCTAAAGGCCCAAGACCCCGCATGATTGGAATTCCTATCTATCGTGCTGAACAAAGAGCTCCAATTTTTGGGCCGGGCCCTAGGAGTACCCCGTAGGGGTCTTGGGCTAAAAACTATTTTGGCCATAACTTCTTCGTTACTCGCCCGATTCGGTCGATCTTTATGCCCACAGAATCCTTATCTAAAGGCCTAAGACCCCTAATAATTGGCATTCCTATCCATCGTGCCGAACAAAGAGTTTCAATTTTTGGATCGGGCCCTAGGGGTTCAGGGGCTGAAAAATTTTCCGAAACGAAATGTTGATTTTTTCGCACATTAGCACATTCACATGTACTTATGGCATTTTAAAATGAGCTTGCATAATTTGAAGGCCCAGATCGCGGGAAAATCGGTCGAATACGCCACAAAATAGTCACTTATCGCCTGTTTTGGACTCTCACAAAGTTCTCGTAAAGCAAAATAATAGGAAAAGTGGATTTTGGCTTTCTAGGAGATAGCCCTTGGAATAAGGTTTCCAACACCGCTTAAATCGGCCAAATCGGACAAAGAGCCTAGAAGTTATGGCAAAAATAGTGGAACTGCGCAAAACGGGACCCTACGCAAAAACAATTTTGGCCATAACATCTTCGTTTCTCGCCCGATTCGGTCGATCTTTATGTCGACGGAATCCTTATCTAAAGGCCCAAGACCCCGCATGATTGGAATTCCTATCCATCGTGCTGAACAAAAAGCTCCAATTTTTGGGCCGGACACTATTTTGGTCATAACTTATTCGTTACTCGCCCGATTCGGTCGATCTTTATGTCCACAGAATCCTTATCTAAAGGCCTAAGACCCCTAATGATCGGAATTCCTATCCATCGTGTCGAACAATGAGTTTCAATTTTTGGGCCGGGGCCTAGGGGTACCCCTAGGGGTTCGGGGGCTGAAAAATCTTCCGAAACGAAATGTTGATTTTTTCGTACATTAGCACATTAACATGTACTTATGGTATTTTAAAGTGAGCTTGCGTAATTTGAAGGCCCAGATCGCGGGTAAATCGGCCGAATACGCCCCAAAATAGTCACTTTTCGCCTGTTTTAAACTCTCACGAAGTTCTCGTAAAGCAAAATAATAGGAAAAGTGGATTTTGACTTTTTAGGGGATAGCCCTTGGAATAAGGTTTCCAACGCCGCTTGAATCGGCCAAATCGGACAAATAGCCTAGAAGTAATGGCAAAAATAGTGGAACTGCGTAAAACGGGACCCTACGCAAAAACTATATTGGCCATAACTTTCTCGTTTCTCGCCCGATTCGGTTGATCTTTATGTCAACGGTATACTTATCTAAAGGCCCAAGACCCCGCATGATTGGAATTCCTATCCGTCGTGCTGAACAAAGAGCTCCAATTTTTGGGCCGGGCCCTAAGAGTACCCCTAGTGGCCTGGGCTAAAAACTATTTTGTCTATAACTTCTTCGTTACTCGCCCGATACGGTCGATCTTTTTGTCCACAGAATCCTTATCTAAAGGCCTAAGACCCCTAATGATCGGAATTCCTATTTATCGTGCCGAACAAAGAGTTTCAATTTTCGGGCCGGGCCCTAGGGGTTCAGGGGCTGAAAAATCTTCCGAAACGAAATGTTGATTTTTTCGCACATTAGCACATTCACATGTACTTATGGCATTTTAAAGTGAGCTTGCGTAATTTGAAGGCCCAGATCGCGGGTAAATCGGCGGAATACGCCCCAAAATAGTCACTTATCGCCTGTTTTGGACTCTCACAAAGTTCTCGTAAAGCAAAATAATAGGAAAAATGGATTTTTACTTTTTACGAGATAGCCCTTGGAATAAGGTTTCCAACGCCGCTTGAATCGGCCAAATCGGACAAATAGCCTAGAAGTTATGGCAAAAATAGTGGAACTGCGCAAAACGGGACCCTACGCAAAAACTATTTTGGCCATAACATCTTCGTTTCTCGCCCGATTCGGTCGATCTTTATGTCGACGGAATCCTTATCTAAAGGCCCAAGACCCCGCATGATTGGAATTCCTATCCATCGTGCTGAACAAAAAGCTCCAATTTTTGGGCCGGACACTATTTTGGTCATAACTTATTCGTTACTCGCCCGATTCGGTCGATCTTTATGTCCACGGAATCCTTATCTAAAGGCCTAAGACCCCTAATGATCGGAATTCCTATCCATCGTGCCGAACAAAGAGTTTCAATTTTCGGGCCGGGCCATATGGGTACCCCTAGGGGTTCGGGGGCTGAAAAATCTTCCGAAACGAAATGTTGATTTTTTCGCGCATTAGCACATTTACATGTACTTATGGCATTTTAAAGTGAGCTTGCGTAATTTGAAGGCCCAGATCGCGGGTAAATCGGCGGAATACGCCCCAAAATAGTCACTTATCGCCTGTTTTGGACTCTCACAAAGTTCTCGTAAAGCAAAATAATAGGAAAAATGGATTTTTACTTTTTACGAGATAGCCCTTGGAATAAGGTTTCCAACGCCGCTTGAATCGGCCAAATCGGACAAATAGCCTAGAAGTTATGGCAAAAATAGTGGAACTGCGCAAAACGGGACCCTACGCAAAAACTATTTTGGCCATAACTTCTTCGTTTCTCGCCCGATTCGGTCAATCTTTATGTTGACGGAATCGTTATCTAAATGCCCAAGACCCCGCATGATTGGAATTCCTATCCATCGTGCTGAACAAAGATCTCCAATTTTTGGGCCGGACACTATTTTGGTCATAACTTATTCGTTTCTCGCCCGATTCGGTCGATCTTTATGTCCACAGAATCCTTATCTAAAGGCCTAAGACCCCTAATGATTGGAATTCCTATCCATCGTGCCGAACAAAGAGTTTCAATTTTCGGGCCGGGCCATAGGGGTACCCCTAGGGGTTCGGGGGCTGAAAAATCTTCCGAAACGAAATGTTGATTTTTTCGTACATTAGCAGATTCACATGTCCTTATGGCATTTTAAGTGAGCTTGCGTAATTTGAAGGCCCAGATCGCGGGTAAATCGGCCGAATACGCCCCAAAATAGTCACTTTTCGCCTGTTTTGGACTCTCACGAAGTTCTCGTAAAGAAAAATAATAGGAAAAGTGGATTTTGACTTTTTAGGGGATAGCCCTTGGAATAAGGTTTCCAACGCCGCTTGAATCGGCCAAATCGGACAAATAGCCTAGAAGTTATGGCAAAAATAGTGGAACTGCGCAAAACGGGACCCTACGCAAAAACTATTTTGGCCATAACTTCTTCGTTTCTCGCCCGATTCGGTCAATCTTTATGTTGACGGAATCGTTATCTAAATGCCCAAGACCCCGCATGATTGGAATTCCTATCCATCGTGCTGAACAAAGATCTCCAATTTTTGGGCCGGACACTATTTTGGTCATAACTTATTCGTTTATCGCCCGATTCGGTCGATCTTTATGTCCACAGAATCCTTATCTAAAGGCCTAAGACCCCTAATGATTGGAATTCCTATCCATCGTGCCGAACAAAGAGTTTCAATTTTCGGGCCGGGCCATAGGGGTACCCCTAGGGGTTCGGGGGCTGAAAAATCTTCCGAAACGAAATGTTGATTTTTTCGTACATTAGCAGATTCACATGTCCTTATGGCATTTTAAGTGAGCTTGCGTAAGTTGAAGGCCCAGATCGCGGGTAAATCGGCCGAATACGCCCCAAAATAGTCACTTTTCGCCTGTTTTGGACTCTCACGAAGTTCTCGTAAAGAAAAATAATAGGAAAAGTGGATTTTGACTTTTTAGGGGATAGCCCTTGGAATAAGGTTTCCAACGCCGCTTGAATCGGCCAAATCGGACAAATAGCCTAGAAGTTATGGCAAAAATAGTGGAACTGCTCAAAACGGGACCCTAAGCAAAAACTATTTTGGCCATAACTTCTTCGTTTCTCGCCCGATTCGGTCGATCTTTATGTCGACGGAATCCTTATCTAAAGGCCCAACACCCCCCTACGATTGGAATTCCTATCCATCGTGCTGAACAAAGAGCTCCAATTTTTGGGCCGGACACTATTTTGGTCATAACTTATTCGTTACTCGCCCGATTCGGTCGATCTTTATGTCCACAGAATCCTTATCTAAAGGCCTAAGACCCCTAATGATCGGAATTCCTATCCATCGTGCCGAAAAAAGAGTTTTAATTTTTCGGGCCGGGCCCTAGGGGTACCCCTAGGGGTTCGGGGGCTGAAAAATCTTCCGAATTGAAATGTTGATTTTTTGGTACATTAGCACATTCACATGTACTTATGGCATTTTAAAGTGAGCTTGCGTAATTTGAAGGCCCAGATCGCGGGTAAATCGGCCGAATACGCCCCAAAATAGTCACTTTTCGCCTGTTTTTGACTCTCACGAAGTTCTCGTAAAGCAAAATAATAGGAAAAGTGGATTTTGACTTTTTAGGGGATAGTCCTTGGAATAAGGTTTCCAACGCCGCTTGAATCGGCCAAATCGGACAAATAGCCTAGAAGTTATGGCAAAAATAGTGGAACTGCGCAAAACGGGACCCTACGCAAAAACTATTTTGGCCATAACTTCTTCGTTTCTCGCCCGATTCGGTCGATCTTTATGTCGACGGAATCCTTATCTAAAGGCCCAAGACCCCGCATGATTGGAATTCCTATCCATCGTGCTGAACAAAGAGCTCCAATTTTTGGGCCGGACACTATTTTGGTCATAACTTCTTCGTTACTCGCCCGATTCGGTCGATCTTTATGTCCACAGAATCCTTATCTAAAGGCCTAAGACCCCAAATGATCGGAATTCCTATCCATCGTGCCGAACAAAGAGTTTCAATTTTCGGGCCGGGCCCTAGGGGTACCCCTAGGGGTTCGGGGGCTGAAAAATCTTCCGAAATGAAATGTTGATTTTTTCGCACATTAGCACATTTACATGTACTTATGGTATTTTAAAGTGAGCTTGCGTAATTTGAAGGCCCAGATCGCGGGTAAATCGGCCGAATACGCCCCAAAATAGTCACTTTTTGCCTGTTCTAAACTCACACGAAGTTCTCGTAAAGCAAAATAATAGGAAAAGTGGATTTTGAGTTTTTAGGTGATGGCCCTTGGAATAAAGTTTCCAACGCCGCTTAAATCGGCCAAATCGGACAAATAGCCTAGAAGTTATGGCAAAAATAGTGGAACTGCGCAAAACGGGACCCTACGCAAAAACTATTTTGGCCATAACTTCTTCGTTTCTCGCCCGATTCGGTCGATCTTTATGTCGACGGAATCCTTATCTAAAGTCCCAAGACCCCGCATGATTGGAATTGCTATCCATCGTGCTGAACAAAGAGCTCCAATTTTTGGGCCGGACACTATTTTGGTCATAACTTATTCGTTACTCGCCCGATTCGGTCGATCTTTATGTCCACAGAATCCTTATCTAAAGGCCTAAGACCCCTAATGATCGGAATTCCTATCCATCGTGCCGAACAAAGAGTTTTAATTTTTCGGGCCGGGCCCTAGGGGTACCCCTAGGGGTTCGGGGGCTGAAAAATCTTCCGAAACGAAATGTTGATTTTTTCGTGCATTAGCACATTCACATGTACTTATGGCATTTTAAAGTGAGCTTGCGTAATTTGAAGGCCCAGATCGCGGGTAAATCGGCCGAATACGCCCCAAAATAGTCACTTTTCGCCTGTTTTGGACTCTCACGAAGTTCTCGTAAAGCAAAATAATAGGAAAAGTGGATTTTGAGTTTTTAGGGGATAGCCCTTGGAATAAAGTTTCCAACGCCGCTTGAATCGGCCAAATCGGACAAATAGCCTAGAAGTTATGGCAAAAATAGTGGAACTGCGCAAAACAGGACCCTACGCAAAAACTATTTTGGCCATAACTTCTTCGTTTCTCCCCCGATTTGGTCGATCTTTATGTCCACAGAATCCTTATCTAAAGGCCTAAGACCCCTAATGGTCGGAATTCCTATCTATCGTGCCGAACAAAGAGTTTCATTTTTCGGGCCGGGCCCTATGGGTACCCTAGGGGTTCGAGGGCTGAAAAATCATCCGAAACGAAATGTTGATTTTTTCGCACATTAGCACATTCACATGTACTTATGGCATTTTAAAGTGAGCTGGCGTAATTTGAAGGCCCAGATCTCGGGTAAATCGGTCGAATACGCCCCAAAATAGTCACTTTTTCGCTTATTTTGGACTCTCACGAAGTTCTCGTAAAGCAAAATAATAGAAAAGGTGGATTTTGACTTTTTGGGGGATAGCCCTTCGAATAAGGTTTCCAACGCCGCTTGAATCGGCCAAATCAGACAAATAGCCTAGAAGTTATGGCAAAAATAGTGGAACTGCGCAAAACGGCACTTGACGCAAAAACTATTTTTGCCATAACTTCTTCGTTTCTCGCCCGATTCGGTCGATCTTTATGTCGACGGAATCCTTATCTAAAGGCCCAAGACCCCGCATAATTGGAATTCCTATCCATCGTGCTGAACAAAGAGCTCCAATTTTTGGGCCGGACACTATTTTGGTCATAACTTCTTCGTTACTCGCCCGATTCGGTCCATCTTTATGTCCACAGAATCTTTATCTAAAGGCCTAAGACCCCTAATGATCGGAATTCCTATCCATCGTGCCAAACAAAGAGTTTCAATTTTCGGGCCGGGCCCTAGGGGTACCCCTAGGGTTTCGGGGCTGAAAAATCTTCCGAAACGAAATGTTGATTTTTTCGCACATTAGCACATTTATATGTACTTATGGTATTTTAAAGTGAGCTTGCGTAATTTGAAGGCCCAGATCGCGGGTAAATCGGCCGAATACGCCCCAAAATAGTCACTTTTCGCCTGTTTTAAACTCTCACGAAGTTCTCGTAAAGCAAAATAATAGAAAAAGTGGATTTTGACTTTTTAGGGGATAGCCCTTGGAATAAGGTTTCCAACGCTGCTTGAATCGGCCAAATCGGACAAATAGCCTAGAAGTTATGGCAAAAATAGTGGAACTGCGAAAAATGGGACCCTACGCAAAAACTATTTTGGCCATAACTTCTTCGTTTCTCGCCCAATTCGGTCAATCTTTATGTCGACGGAATCCTTATCTAAAGGCCCAAGACCCTGCATGATTGGAATTCCTATCCATCGTGCTGAACAAAGAGCTCCAATTTTTGGGCCGGACACTATTTTGGTCATAACTTATTCGTTACTCGCCCGATTCGGTCGATCTTTATGTCCACAGAATCCTTATCTAAAGGCCTAAGACCCCTAATGATCGGAATTCCTATCCATCGTGCCGAACAAAGAGTTTTAATTTTTCGGGCCGGGCCCTAGGGGTACCCCTAGGGGTTCGGGGGCTGAAAAATCTTCCGAATTGAAATGTTGATTTTTTGGTACATTAGCACATTCACATGTACTTATGGCATTTTAAAGTGAGCTTGCGTAATTTGAAGGCCCAGATCGCGGGTAAATCGGCCGAATACGCCCCAAAATAGTCACTTTTCGCCTGTTTTTGACTCTCACGAAGTTCTCGTAAAGCAAAATAATAGGAAAAGTGGATTTAGACTATTTAGGGGATAGTCCTTGGAATAAGGTTTCCAACGCCGCTTGAATCGGCCAAATCGGACAAATAGCCTAGAAGTTATGGCAAAAATAGTGGAACTGCGCAAAACGGGACCCTACGCAAAAACTATTTTGGCCATAACTTCTTCGTTTCTCGCCCGATTCGGTCGATCTTTATGTCGACGGAATCCTTATCTAAAGGCCCAAGACCCCGCATGATTGGAATTCCTATCCATCGTGCTGAACAAAGAGCTCCAATTTTTGGGCCGGACACTATTTTGGTCATAACTTCTTCGTTACTCGCCCGATTCGGTCGATCTTTATGTCCACAGAATCCTTATCTAAAGGCCTAAGACCCCAAATGATCGGAATTCCTATCCATCGTGCCGAACAAAGAGTTTCAATTTTCGGGCCGGGCCCTAGGGGTACCCCTAGGGGTTCGGGGGCTGAAAAATCTTCCGAAATGAAATGTTGATTTTTTCGCACATTAGCACATTTACATGTACTTATGGTATTTTAAAGTGAGCTTGCGTAATTTGAAGGCCCAGATCGCGGGTAAATCGGCCGAATACGCCCCAAAATAGTCACTTTTTGCCTGTTTTAAACTCACACGAAGTTCTCGTAAAGCAAAATAATAGGAAAAGTGGATTTTGACTTTTTAGGGGATAGCCCTTGGAATAAGATTTCCAACGCCGCTTGAATCGGCCAAATCGGACAAATAGCCTAGAAGTTATGGAAAAAATAGTGGAACTGCGCAAAACGGGACCCTACGCAAAAACTATTTTGGCCATAACTTCTTCGTTTCTCGCCCGATTCGGTCAATCTTTATGTCGACGGAATCCTTATCTAAAGGCCCAAGACCCCGCATGATTGGAATTCCTATCCATCGTGCTGAACAAAGAGCTCCAATTTTTGGGCCGGACACTATTTTGGTCATAACTTATTCGTTACTCGCCCGATTCGGTCGATCTTTATGTCCACAGAATCCTTATCTAAAGGCCTAAGACCCCTAATGATCGGAATTCCTATCCATCGTGCCGAACAAAGAGTTTTAATTTTTCGGGCCGGGCCCTAGGTGTACCCCTAGGGGTTCGGGGGCTGAAAAATCTTCCGAAACGAAATGTTGATTTTTTCGTGCATTAGCACATTCACATGTACTTATGGCATTTTAAAGTGAGCTTGCGTAATTTGAAGGCCCAGATCGCGGGTAAATCGGCCGAATACGCCCCAAAATAGTCACTTTTCGCCTGTTTTGGACTCTCACGAAGTTCTCGTAAAGCAAAATAATAGGAAAAGTGGATTTTGAGTTTTTAGGGGATAGCCCTGGGAATAAAGTTTCCAACGCCGCTTGAATCGGCCAAATCGGACAAATAGCCTAGAAGTTATGGCAAAAATAGTGGAACTGCGCAAAACAAGACCCTACGCAAAAACTATTTTGGCCATAACTTCTTCGTTTCTCGCCCGATTCGGTCGATCTTTATGTCCACAGAATCCTTATCTAAAGGCCTAAGACCCCTAATGGTCGGAATTCCTATCCATCATGCCAAACAAAGAGTTTCATTTTTCGGGCCGGGCCCTAGGGGTACCCTAGGGGTTCGAGGGCTGAAAAATCATCCGAAACGAAATGTTGATTTTTTCGCACATTAGCACATTCACATGTACTTATGGCATTTTAAAGTGAGCTGGCGTAATTTGAAGGCCCAGATCGCGGGTAAATCGGTCGAATACGCCCCAAAATAGTCACTTTTTCGCTTGTTTTGGACTCTCACGAAGTTCTCGTAAAGCAAAATAATAGAAAAAGTGGATTTTGACTTTTTGGGGGATAGCCCTTCGAATAAGGTTTCCAACGCCGCTTGAATCGGCCAAATCAGACAAATAGCCTAGAAGTTATGGCAAAAATAGTGGAACTGCGCAAAACGGCACTTGACGCAAAAACTATTTTGGCCATAACTTCTTCGTTTCTCGCCCGATTCGGTCGATCTTTATGTCGACGGAATCCTTATCTAAAGGCCCAAGACCCCGCATGATTGGAATTCCTATCCATCGTGTTGAACAAAGAGCTCCAATTTTTGGGCCGGACACTATTTTTGTCATAACTTCTTCGTTACTCGCTCGATTCGGTCCATCTTTATGTCCACAGAATCTTTATCTAAAGGCCTAAGACCCCTAATGATCGGAATTCCTATCCATCGTGCCAAACAAAGAGTTTCAATTTTCGGGCCGGGCCCTAGGGGTACCCCTAGGGTTTCGGGGCTGAAAAATCTTCCGAAACGAAATGTTGATTTTTTCGCACATTAGCACATTTATATGTACTTATGGTATTGTAAAGTGAGCTTGCGTAATTTGAAGGCCCAGATCGCGGGTAAATCGGCCGAATACGCCCCAAAATAGTCACTTTTAGCCTGTTTTAAACTCTCACGAAGTTCTCGTAAAGCAAAATAATAGAAAAAGTGGATTTTGACTTTTTAGGGGATAGCCCTTGGAATAAGGTTTCCAACGCCGCTTGAATCGGCCAAATCGGACAAATAGCCTAGAAGTTATGGAAAAAATAGTGGAACTGCGCAAAACGGGACCCTACGCAAAAACTATTTTGGCCATAACTTCTTCGTTTCTCGCCCGATTCGGTCAATCTTTATGTCGACGGAATCCTTATCTAAAGGACCAAGACCCCGCATGATTGGAATTCCTATCCATCGTGCTGAACAAAGAGCTCCAATTTTTGGGCCGGACACTATTTTGGTCATAACTTATTCGTTACTCGCCCGATTCGGTCGATCTTTATGTCCACAGAATCCTTATCTAAAGGCCTAAGACCCCTAATGATCGGAATTCCTATCCATCGTGCCGAACAAAGAGTTTTAATTTTTCGGGCCGGGCCCTAGGGGTTCGGGGGCTGAAAAATCTTCCGAAACGAAATGTTGATTTTTTCGTGCATTAGCACATTCACATGTACTTATGGCATTTTAAAGTGAGCTTGCGTAATTTGAAGGCCCAGATCGCGGGTAAATCGGCCGAATACGCCCCAAAATAGTCACTTTTCGCCTGTTTTAAACTCTCACGATGTTCTCGTAAAGCAAAATAATAGGAAAAGTGGATTTTGACTTTTTAGGGGATAGCCCTTGGAATAAGGTTTCAAACGCCGCTTGAATCGGCCAAATCGGACAAATAACCTAGAAGTTATGGCAAAAATAGTGGAATTGCGCAAAACGGGACCCTACGCAAAAACTATTTTGGCCATAACTTCTTCGTTTCTCGCACGATTCGGTCGATCTTTATGTCGACGGAATCCTTATCTAAAGGCCCAAGACCCCGCATGATTGGAATTCCTATCCATCGTGTTGAACAAAGAGCTCCAATTTTTGGG
Source organism: Schizonepeta tenuifolia (assembly GCA_029490685.1). NCBI lineage: Eukaryota > Viridiplantae > Streptophyta > Magnoliopsida > Lamiales > Lamiaceae > Schizonepeta > Schizonepeta tenuifolia. The sequence goes on from CM055960.1 coordinate 769,512, forward strand.
CCGGACACTATTTTGGTCATAACTTATTCGTTACTCGCCCGATTCGGTCGATCTTTATGTCCATAGAATCCTTATCTAAAGGCCTAAGACCCTTAATGATCGGAATTCCTATCCATCGTGCCGAACAAAGAGTTTCAATTTTCGGGCCGGGCCCTAGGGGTACCCCTAGGGGTTCGGGGGCTGAAAAATTTTCCGAAACGAAATGTTGATTTTTTCGCACATTAGCACATTTACATGTACTTATGGCATTTTAAAGTGAGCTTGCGTAATTTGAAGGCCCAGATCGCGGGTAAATCGGAAAAATACGCCCCAAAATAGTCACTTTTCGCCTGTTTTAAACTCTCACGAAGTTCTCGTAAAGCAAAATAATAGAAAAAGTGGATTTTGACTTTTTAGGGGATAGCCCTTGGAATAAGGTTTCCAACGCCGCTTGAATCGGCCAAATCGGACAAATAGCCTAGAAGTTATGGCAAAAATAGTGGAACTGCGCAAAACGGGACCCTACGCAAAAACTATTTTGGCCATAACTTCTTCGTTTCTCGCCCGATTCGGTCAATCTTTATGTCGACGGAATCCTTATCTAAAGGCCCAAGACCCCGCGTGATTGGAATTCCTATCCATCGTGCTGAATAAAGAGCTCCAATTTTTGGGCCGGACACTATTTTGGTCATAACTTATTCGTTACTCGCCCGATTCGGTCGATCTTTATGTCCACAGAATCCTTATCTAAAGGCCTAAGACCCCTAATGATCGGAATTTCTATCCATCGTGCCGAACAAAGAGTTTCAATTTTCGGGCCGAGCCCTAGAGGTACCCCTAGGGGTTCGGGGGCTGAAAAATCTTCCGAAACGAAATGTTGATTTTTTCGCACATTAGCACATTTACATGTACTTATGGCATTTTAAAGTGAGCTTGCGTAATTTGAAGGCCTAGATCGCGGGTAAATCGGCCGAATACGCCCCAAAATAGTCACTTTTCGCCTGTTTTAAACTCTCACGAAGTTCTCGTAAAGAAAAATAGGAAAAGTGGATTTTGACTTTTTAGGGGATAGCCCTTGGAATAAGGTTTCCAACGCCGCTTGAATCGGCCAAATCGGACAAATAGCCTAGAAGTTATGGCAAAAATAGTGGAACTGCGCGGGACCCTATGCAAAAACTATTTTGGCCATAACTTCTTCGTTTCTCGCCCGATTCGGTCGATCTTTATGTCGACGGAATCCTTATCTAAAGGCCCAACACCCCGCATGATTGGAATTCCTATCCATCGTGCTGAACAAAGAGCTCCAATTTTTGGGCCGCGCCCTAGGAGTACCCCCTAGGGGTCTTGGGCTAAAAACTATTTTGGCCATAACTTCTTCGTTACTCGCCCGATTCGGTCGATCTTTATGCCCACAGAATCCTTATCTAAAGGCCTAAGACCCCTAATAATCGGAATTCCTATCCATCGTGCCGAACAAAGAGTTTCAATTTTCGGGTCGGGCCCTAGGGGTTCAGGGGCTGCAAAATTTTCCGAAACGAAATGTTGATTTTTTCGCACATTAGCACATTCACATGTACTTATGGCATTTTAAATTGAGCTTGCATAATTTGAAGGCCCAGATCACGGGGAAATCGGCCGAATACGCCCCAAAATAGTCACTTTTCGCCTGTTTTTGACTCTCACGAAGTTCTCTTAAAGCAAAATAATAGGAATAGTGGATTTTGACTTTTTAGGGGATAGCCCTTGGAATAAGGTTTCCAACGCCGCTTGAATCGGCCAAATCGGACAAATAGCCTAGAAGTTATGGCAAAAATAGTGAAACTGCGCAAAACGGGACCCTACGCAAAAACTATTTTGGCCATAACTTCTTCGTTTCTCGCCCGATTCGGTCAATCTTTATGTCGACGGAATCCTTATTTAAAGGCCCAAGACCCCGCGTGATTGGAATTCCTATCCATCGTGCTGAACAAGGAGCTCCAATTTTTGGGCCGGACACTATTTTGGTCATAACTTATTCGTTACTCGCCCGATTCGGTCGATCTTTATGTCCACAGAATCCTTATCTAAAGGCCTAAGACCCCTAATCATCGGAATTCCTATCCATCGTGCCGAACAAAGAGTTTCAATTTTCGGGCCGGGCCCTAGGGGTACCCCTAGGGGTTCGGGGGCTGAAAAATCTTCCGAAACGAAATGTTGATTTTTTCGCACATTAGCACATTTACATGTACTTATGGCATTTTAAAGTGAGCTTGCGTAATTTGAAGGCCCAGATCGCGGGTAAATCGGCCGAATACGCCCCAAAATAGTCACTTTTCGCCTGTTTTAAACTCTCACGAAGTTCTCGTAAAGAAAAATAGGAAAAGTGGATTTTGACTTTTTAGGGGATAGCCCTTGGAATAAGGTTTCCAACGCCGCTTGAATCGGCCAAATCGGACAAATAGCCTAGAAGTTATGGCAAAAATAGTGGAACTGCGCAAAACGGGACCCTATGCAAAAACTATTTTGGCCATAACTTCTTCGTTTCTCGCCCGATTCGGTCGATCTTTATGTCGACGGAATCCTTATCTAAAGGCCCAACACCCCGCATGATTGGAATTCCTATCCATCGTGCTGAACAAAGAGCTCCAATTTTTGGGCCGCGCCCTAGGAATACCCCCTAGGGGTCTTGGGCTAAAAACTATTTTGGCCATAACTTCTTCGTTACTCGCCCGATTCGGTCGATCTTTATGCCCACAGAATCCTTATCTAAAGGCCTAAGACCCCTAATAATGGGAATTCCTATCCATCGTGCCGAACAAAGAGTTTCAATTTTCGGGTCGGGCCCTAGGGGTTCAGGGGCTGCAAAATTTTCCGAAACGAAATGTTGATTTTTTCGCACATTAGCACATTCACATGTACTTATGGCATTTTAAAGTGAGCTTGCATAATTTGAAGGCCCAGATCACGGGTAAATCGGCCGAATACGCCCCAAAATAGTCACTTTTCGCCTGTTTTTGACTCTCACGAAGTTCTCGTAAAGCAAAATAATAGGAAAAGTGGATTTTAACTTTTTAGGGGATAGCCCTTGGAATAAGGTTTCCAACGCCGCTTGAATCGGCCAAATCGGACAAATAGCCTAGAAGTTATGGCAAAAATAGTGGAACTGCGCAAAACGGGACCCTACGCAAAAACTATTTTGGCCATAACTTCTTCGTTTCTCGCCCGATTCGGTCGATCTTTATGTCGACGGAATCCTTATCTAAAGGCCCAAGACCCCGCATGATTGGAATTCCTATCCATCGTGTTGAACAAAGAGCTCCAATTTTTGGGCCGGACACTATTTTTGTCATAACTTCTACGTTACTCGCCCGATTCGGTCGATCTTTATGTCCACAGAATTCTTATCTAAAGGCCTAAGACCCCTAATGATCGGAATTCCTATCCATCGTGCCGAACAAAGAGTTTCAATTTTCGGGCCGGGCTCTAGGGGTACCCCTAGGAGTTCGGGGGCTGAAAAATCTTCCGAAACGAAATGTTGATTTTTTCGCACATTAGCACATTTACATGTACTTATGGCATTTTAAAGTGAGCTTGCGTAATTTGAAGGCCCATATCGCGGGTAAATCGGCCGAATACGCCCCAAAATATTCACTTTTCGCCTGTTTTAAACTCTCACGAAGTTCTCGTAAAGCAAAATAATAGGAAAAGTGGATTTTGAGTTTTTAGGAGATAGCCCTTGGAATAAGGTTTCCAACGCCGCTTGAATCGGCCAAATCGGACAAATAGCTTAGAAGTTATGGCAAAAATAGTGGAACTGCGCAAAACGGGACCCTACGCAAAAACTATTTTGGCCATAACTTCTTCGTTTCTCGCCCGATTCGGTCAATCTTTATGTCGACGGAATCCTTATCTAAAGGCCCAAGACCCCGCGTGATTGGAATTCCTATCCATCGTGCTGAACAAGGAGCTCCAATTTTTGGGCCGGACACTATTTTGGTCATAACTTATTCGTTACTCGCCCGATTCGGTCGATCTTTATGTCCACAGAATCCTTATCTAAAGGCCTAAGACCCCTAATGATCGGAATTCCTATCCATCGTGCCGAACAAAGAGTTTCAATTTTCGGGTCGGGCTCTAGGGGTACCCCTAGGAGTTCGGGGGCTGAAAAATCTTCCGAAACGAAATGTTGATTTTTTCGCACATTAGCACATTTACATGTACTTATGGCATTTTAAAGTGAGCTTGCGTAATTTGAAGGCCCATATCGCGGGTAAATCGGCCGAATACGCCCCAAAATATTCACTTTTCGCCTGTTTTAAACTCTCACGAAGTTCTCGTAAAGCAAAATAATAGGAAAAGTGGATTTTGAGTTTTTAGGAGATAGCCCTTGGAATAAGGTTTCCAACGCCGCTTGAATCGGCCAAATCGGACAAATAGCCTAGAAGTTATGGCAAAAATAGTGGAACTGCGCAAAACAGGACCCTACGCAAAAACTATTTTGGCCATAACTTCTTCGTTTCTCCCCCGATTTGGTCGATCTTTATGTCCACAGAATCCTTATCTAAAGGCCTAAGACCCCTAATGGTCGGAATTCCTATCTATCGTGCCGAACAAAGAGTTTCATTTTTCGGGCCGGGCCCTAGGGGTACCCTAGGGGTTCGAGGGCTGAAAAATCATCCGAAACGAAATGTTGATTTTTTCGCACATTAGCACATTCACATGTACTTATGGCATTTTAAAGTGAGCTGGCGTAATTTGAAGGCCCAGATCTCGGGTAAATCGGTCGAATACGCCCCAAAATAGTCACTTTTTCGCTTATTTTGGACTCTCACGAAGTTCTCGTAAAGCAAAATAATAGAAAAAGTGGATTTTGACTTTTTGGGGGATAGCCCTTCGAATAAGGTTTCCAACGCCGCTTGAATCGGCCAAATCAGACAAATAGCCTAGAAGTTATGGCAAAAATAGTGGAACTGCGCAAAACGGCACTTGACGCAAAAACTATTTTTGCCATATCTTCTTCGTTTCTCGCCCGATTCGGTCGATCTTTATGTCGACGGAATCCTTATCTAAAGGCCCAAGACCCCGCATGATTGGAATTCCTATCCATCGTGCTGAACAAAGAGCTCCAATTTTTGGGCCGGACACTATTTTGGTCATAACTTATTCGTTACTCGCCCGATTCGGTCGATCTTTATGTCCACAGAATCCTTATCTAAAGGCCTAAGACCCCTAATGATCGGAATTCCTATCCATCGTGTCGAACAAAGAGTTTAATTTTCGGGCCGGGCCCTAGGGGTACCCCTAGGAGTTCGGGGGCTGAAAAATCTTCCGAAACGAAATGTTGATTTTTTCGTACATTAGCACATTTACATGTACTTATGGTATTTTAAAGTGAGCTTGCGTAATTGGAAGGCCCAGATCGCGGGTAAATCGGCCGAATACGCCCCAAATAGTCACTTTTCGCCTATTTTAAACTCTCACGAAGTTCTCGTAAAGCAAAATAATAGGAAAAGTGGATTTTGACTTTTTAGGGGATAGCCCTTGGAATAAGGTTTCCAACGCCGCTTGAATCGGCCAAATCGGACAAATAGCCTAGAAGTTATGGCAAAAATAGTGGAACTGCGCAAAACGGGACCCTACGCAAAAACTATTTTGGCCATAACTTCTTCGTTTCTCGCCCGATTCGGTCGATCTTTATGTCGACGGAATCCTTATCTAAAGGCCCAAGACCCCGCATGATTGGAATTCCTATCCATCGTGTTGAACAAAGAGCTCCAATTTTTGGGCCGGACACTATTTTTGTCATAACTTCTACGTTACTCGCCCGATTCGGTCGATCTTTATGTCCACAGAATTCTTATCTAAAGGCCTAAGACCCCTAATGATCGGAATTCCTATCCATCGTGCCGAACAAAGAGTTTCAATTTTCGGGCCGGGCTCTAGGGGTACCCCTAGGAGTTCGGGGGCTGAAAAATCTTCCGAAACGAAATGTTGATTTTTTCGCACATTAGCACATTTACATGTACTTATGGCATTTTAAAGTGAGCTTGCGTAATTTGAAGGCCCATATCGCGGGTAAATCGGCCGAATACGCCCCAAAATATTCACTTTTCGCCTGTTTTAAACTCTCACGAAGTTCTCGTAAAGCAAAATAATAGGAAAAGTGGATTTTGAGTTTTTAGGAGATAGCCCTTGGAATAAGGTTTCCAACGCCGCTTGAATCGGCCAAATCGGACAAATAGCCTAGAAGTTATGGCAAAAATAGTGGAACTGCGCAAAACGGGACCCTACGCAAAAACTATTTTGGCCATAACTTCTTCGTTTCTCGCCCGATTCGGTCAATCTTTATGTCGACGGAATCCTTATCTAAAGGCCCAAGACCCCGCGTGATTGGAATTCCTATCCATCGTGCTGAACAAGGAGCTCCAATTTTTGGGCCGGACACTATTTTGGTCATAACTTATTCGTTACTCGCCCGATTCGGTCGATCTTTATGTCCACAGAATCCTTATCTAAAGGCCTAAGACCCCTAATCATCGGAATTCCTATCCATCGTGCCGAACAAAGAGTTTCAATTTTCGGGCCGGGCCCTAGGGGTACCCCTAGGGGTTCGGGGGCTGAAAAATCTTCCGAAACGAAATGTTGATTTTTTCGCACATTAGCACATTTACATGTACTTATGGCATTTTAAAGTGAGCTTGCGTAATTTGAAGGCCCAGATCGCGGGTAAATCGGCCGAATACGCCCAAAAATAGTCACTTTTCGCCTGTTTTAAACTCTCACGAAGTTCTCGTAAAGAAAAATAGGAAAAGTGGATTTTGACTTTTTAGGGGATAGCCCTTGGAATAAGGTTTCCAACGCCGCTTGAATCGGCCAAATCGGACAAATAGCCTAGAAGTTATGGCAAAAATAGTGGAACTGCGCAAAACGGGACCCTATGCAAAAACTATTTTGGCCATAACTTCTTCGTTTCTCGCCCGATTCGGTCGATCTTTATGTCGACGGAATCCTTATCTAAAGGCCCAACACCCCGCATGATTGGAATTCCTATCCATCGTGCTGAACAAAGAGCTCCAATTTTTGGGCCGCGCCCTAGGAATACCCCCTAGGGGTCTTGGGCTAAAAACTATTTTGGCCATAACTTCTTCGTTACTCGCCCGATTCGGTCGATCTTTATGCCCACAGAATCCTTATCTAAAGGCCTAAGACCCCTATTAAATCGGAATTCCTATCCATCGTGCCGAACAAAGAGTTTCAATTTTCGGGTCGGGCCCTAGGGGTTCAGGGGCTGCAAAATTTTCCGAAACGAAATGTTGATTTTTTCGCACATTAGCACATTCACATGTACTTATGGCATTTTAAAGTGAGCTTGCATAATTTGAAGGCCCAGATCACGGGTAAATCGGCCGAATACGCCCCAAAATAGTCACTTTTCGCCTGTTTTTGACTCTCACGAAGTTCTCGTAAAGCAAAATAATAGGAAAAGTGGATTTTAACTTTTTAGGGGATAGCCCTTGGAATAAGGTTTCCAACGCCGCTTGAATCGGCCAAATCGGACAAATAGCCTAGAAGTTATGGCAAAAATAGTGGAACTGCGCAAAACGGGACCCTTCGCAAAAACTATTTTGGCCATAACTTCTTCGTTTCTCGCCCGATTCGGTCGATCTTTATGTCGACGGAATCCTTATCTAAAGGCCCAAGACCCCGCATGATTGGAATTCCTATCCATCGTGTTGAACAAAGAGCTCCAATTTTTGGGCCGGACACTATTTTTGTCATAACTTCTACGTTACTCGCCCGATTCGGTCGATCTTTATGTCCACAGAATTCTTATCTAAAGGCCTAAGACCCCTAATGATCGGAATGCCTATCCATCGTGCCGAACAAAGAGTTTCAATTTTCGGGTCGGGCTCTAGGGGTACCCCTAGGAGTTCGGGGGCTGAAAAATCTTCCGAAACGAAATGTTGATTTTTTCGCACATTAGCACATTTACATGTACTTATGGCATTTTAAAGTGAGCTTGCGTAATTTGAAGGCCCAGATCGCGGGTAAATCGGCCGAATACGCCCCAAAATATTCACTTTTCGCCTGTTTTAAACTCTCACGAAGTTCTCGTAAAGCAAAATAATAGGAAAAGTGGATTTTGAGTTTTTAGGAGATAGCCCTTGGAATAAGGTTTCCAACGCCGCTTGAATCGGCCAAATCGGACAAATAGCCTAGAAGTTATGGCAAAAATAGTGGAACTGCGCAAAATGGGACCCTACGCAAAAACTATTTTGGCCATAACTTCTTCGTTTCTCGCCCAATTCGGTCAATCTTTATGTCGACGGAATCCTTATCTAAAGGCCCAAGACCCTGCATGATTGGAATTCCTATCCATCGTGCTGAACAAAGAGCTCCAATTTTTGGGCCGGACACTATTTTGGTCATAACTTATTCGTTACTCGCCCGATTCGGTCGATCTTTATGTCCACAGAATCCTTATCTAAAGGCCTAAGACCCCTAATGATCGGAATTCCTATCCATCGTGTCGAACAAAGAGTTTAATTTTCGGGCCGGGCCCTAGGGGTACCCCTAGGAGTTCGGGGGCTGAAAAATCTTCCGAAACGAAATGTTGATTTTTTCGCACATTAGCACATTTACATGTACTTATGGCATTTTAAAGTGAGCTTGCGTAATTTGAAGGCCCATATCGCGGGTAAATCGGCCGAATACGCCCCAAAATATTCACTTTTCGCCTGTTTTAAACTCTCACGAAGTTCTCGTAAAGCAAAATAATAGGAAAAGTGGATTTTGAGTTTTTAGGAGATAGCCCTTGGAATAAGGTTTCCAACGCCGCTTGAATCGGCCAAATCGGACAAATAGCCTAGAAGTTATGGCAAAAATAGTGGAACTGCGCAAAATGGGACCCTACGCAAAAACTATTTTGGCCATAACTTCTTCGTTTCTCGCCCAATTCGGTCAATCTTTATGTCGACGGAATCCTTATCTAAAGGCCCAAGACCCTGCATGATTGGAATTCCTATCCATCGTGCTGAACAAAGAGCTCCAATTTTTGGGCCGGACACTATTTTGGTCATAACTTATTCGTTACTCGCCCGATTCGGTCGATCTTTATGTCCACAGAATCCTTATCTAAAGGCCTAAGACCCCTAATGATCGGAATTCCTATCCATCGTGTCGAACAAAGAGTTTAATTTTCGGGCCGGGCCCTAGGGGTACCCCTAGGAGTTCGGGGGCTGAAAAATCTTCCGAAACGAAATGTTGATTTTTTCGTACATTAGCACATTTACATGTACTTATGGTATTTTAAAGTGAGCTTGCGTAATTGGAAGGCCCAGATCGCGGGTAAATCGGCCGAATACGCCCCAAATAGTCACTTTTCGCCTATTTTAAACTCTCACGAAGTTCTCGTAAAGCAAAATAATAGGAAAAGTGGATTTTGACTTTTTAGGGGATAGCCCTTGGAATAAGGTTTCCAACGCCGCTTGAATCGGCCAAATCGGACAAATAGCCTAGAAGTTATGGCAAAAATAGTGGAACTGCGCAAAACGGGACCCTACGCAAAAACTATTTTGGCCATAACTTCTTCGTTTCTCGCCCAATTCGGTCGATCTTTAGGTCGACGGAATCCTTATCTAAAGGCCCAAGACCCCGCATGATTGGAATTCCTATCCATCGTGCTGAACAAAGAGCTCCAATTTTTGGGCCGGACACTATTTTGGTCATAACTTATTCGTTACTCGCCCGATTCGGTCGAGCTTTATGTCCACAGAATCCTTATCTAAAGGCCTAAGACCCCTAATGATCGGAATTCCTATCCATCGTGCTGAACAAAGAGTTTCAATTTTCGGGCCGGACCCTAGGGGTACCCCTAGGAGTTCGGGGGCTGAAAAATCTTCCGAAACGAAATGTTGATTTCTTCGTACATTAGCACATTTACATGCACTTTTGGCATTTTAAAGTGAGCTTGCGTAATTTGAAGGCCCAGATCGCGGGTAAATCGGCCGAATACGCCCCAAAATAGTCACTTTTCGCCTGGTTTGGACTCTCACGAAGTTCTCGTAAAGCAAAATAATAGGAAAAGTGGATTTTAACTTTTTAGGGGATAGCCCTTGAAATAAGGTTTCCAACGCCGCTTGAATCGGCCAAATCGGACAAATAGCCTAGAAGTTATGGCAAAAATAGTGGAACTGCGCAAAACGGGACCCTACGCAAAAACTATTTTGGCCATAACTTCTTCGTTTCTCGCCCGATTCGGTCGATCTTTATGTCGACGGAATCCTTATCTAAAGGCCCAAGACCCCGCATGATTGGAATTCCTATCCATCGTGCTGAACAAAGAGCTCCAATTTTTGGGCCGGACACTATTTTTGTCATAACTTCTTCGTTACTCGCCCGATTCGGTCGATCTTTATTTCCACAGAATCCTTATCTAAAGGCCTAAGACCCCTAATAATCAGAATTCCTATCCATCGTGCCGAACAAAGAGTTTCAATTTTTGGGCCGGGCCCTAGGGATACCCCTAGGGGTTCGGGGGCTGAAAAATCTTCCGAAACGAAATGTTGATTTTTTCGCACATTAGCACATTTACATGTACTTATGGCATTTTAAAGTGAGCTTGCGTAATTGGAAGGCCCAGATCGCGGGTAAATCGGCCGAATACGCCCCAAATAGTCACTTTTCGCCTATTTTAAACTCTCACGAAGTTCTCGTAAAGCAAAATAATAGGAAAAGTGGATTCTGACTTTTTAGGGGATAGCCCTTGGAATATGGTTTCCAACGCCGCTTGAATCGGCCAAATCGGACAAATAGCCTAGAAGTTATGGCAAAAATAGTGGAACTGCGCAAAACGGGACCCTACGCAAAAACTATTTTGGCCATAACTTCTTCGTTTCTCGCCCGATTCGGTCGATCTTTATGTCGACGGAATCCTTATCTAAAGGCCCAAGACCCCGCATGATTGGAATTCCTATCCATCGTGCTGAACAAAGAGCTCTAATTTTTGGGCCGGACACTATTTTTGTCATAACTTCTTCGTTACTCGCCCGATTCGGTCGATCTTTATTTCCACAGAATCCTTATCTAAAGGCCTAAGACCCCTAATGATCGGAATTCCTATCCATCGTGCCGAACAAAGAGTTTCAATTTTCGGGCCGGACCCTAGGGGTACCCCTACGAGTTCGGGGGCTGAAAAATCTTCCGAAACGAAATGTTGATTTTTTCGTACATTAGCACATTTACATGTACTTATGGTATTTTAAAGTGAGCTTGCGTATTTTGAAGGCCCAGATCGCGGGTAAATCGGCCGAATACGCCCCAAAATAGTCACTTTTCGCCTGTTTTGGACTCTCACGAAGTTCTCGTAAAGCAAAATAATAGGAAAAGTGGATTTTGACTTTTTAGGGGATAGCCCTTGAAATAAGGTTTCCAACGCCGCTTGAATCGGCCAAATCGGACAAATAGCCTAGAAGTTATGGCAAAAATAGTGGAACTGCGCAAAACGGGACCCTACGCAAAAACTATTTTGGCCATAACTTCTTCGTTTCTCGCCCGATTCGGTCAATTATTTATGTCGACGGAATCCTTATCTAAAGGCCCAAGACCCCGCATGATTGGAATTCCTATCCATCGTGCTGAACAAAGAGTTTCAATTTTCGGGCCAGGCCCTAGGGGGTACCCCTAGGGGTTCGGGGGCTGAAAAATCTTCCGAAACGAAATGTTGATTTTTTCGCACATTAGCACATTTACATGTACTTATGGCATTTTAAACTGAGCTTGCGTAATTGGAAGGCCCAGATAGCGGGTAAATCGGCCGAATACGCCCCAAAATAGTCACTTTTCGCCTATTTTAAACTCTTACGAAGTTCTCGTAAAGCAAAATAATAGGAAAATTGGATTTTGACTTTTTAGGGGATAGCCCTTGGAATAAGGTTTCCAACGCCGCTTGAATCGGCCAAATCGGACAAATAGCCTAGAAGTTATGGCAAAAATAGTGGAACTGCGCAAAACGGGACCCTACGCAAAAACTATTTTGGCCATAACTTCTTCGTTTCTCGCCCGATTCGGTCGATCTTTATGTCGACGGAATCCTTATCTAAAGGCCCAAGACCCCGCATGATTGGAATTCCTATCCATCGTGCTGAACAAAGAGCTCTAATTTTTGGGCCGGACACTATTTTTGTCATAACTTCTTCGTTACTCGCCCGATTCGGTCGATCTTTATTTCCACAGAATCCTTATCTAAAGGCCTAAGACCCCTAATGATCGGAATTCCTATCCATCGTGCCGAACAAAGAGTTTCAATTTTCGGGCCGGGCCCTAGGGGTACCCCTAGGAGTTCGGGGGCTGAAAAATCTTCCGAAACGAAATGTTGATTTTTTCGTACATTAGCACATTTACATGTACTTATGGTATTTTAAAGTGAGCTTGCGTATTTTGAAGGCCCAGATCGCGGGTAAATCGGCCGAATACGCCCCAAAATAGTCACTTTTCGCCTGTTTTGGACTCTCACGAAGTTCTCGTAAAACAAAATAATAGGAAAAGTGGATTTTGACTTTTTAGGGGATAGCCCTTGGAATAAGGTTTCCAACGCCTCTTGAATCGGCCAAATCAGACAAATAGCCTAGAAGTTATGGCAAAAATAGTGGAACTGCGCAAAACGGGACCCTACGCAAAAACTATTTTGGCCATAACTTCTTCGTTTCTCGCCCGATTCGGTCAATCTTTATGTCGACGGAATCCTTATCTAAAGGCCCAAGTCCCCGCATTATTGGAATTCCTATCCATCGTGCTGAACAAAGAGCTCCAATTTTTGGGCCGGGCACTATTTTGGTCATAAGTTATTCGTTACTCGCCCGATTCGGTCGATCTTTATGTCCACAGAATCCTTATCTAAAGGCCTAAGACCCCTAATGATCGGAATGCCTATCCATCGTGCCGAACAAAGAGTTTCAATTTTCGGGCCGGGCCCTAGGGGTTCGGGGGCTGAAGAATCTTCCGAAACGAAATGTTGATTTTTTCGCACATTAGCACATTTACATGTACTTATGGCATTTTAAAGTGAGCTTGCGTAATTGGAAGGCCCAGATCGCGGGTAAATCGGCCGAATACGCCCCAAAATAGTCACTTTTTGCCTGTTTTGGACTCTCACGAAGTTCTCGTAAAGCAAAATAATAGGAAAAGTGGATTTTGACTTTTTAGGGGATAGCCCTTGAAATAAGGTTTCCAACGCCGCTTGAATCGGCCAAATCGGACAAATAGCCTAGAAGTTATGGCAAAAATAGTGGAACTGCGCAAAACGGGACCCTACGCAAAAACTATTTTGGCCATAACTTCTCCGTTTCTCGCCCGATTCGGTCGATCTTTATGTCGACGGAATCCTTATCTAAAGGCCCAACACCCTGCATGATTGGAATTCCTATCCATCGTGCTGAACAAAGAGTTCCAATTTTTGGGCCGGGCCCTAGGAGTACCTCCCTAGGGGTCTGGGCTAAAAACTATTTTGGCCATAACTTCTTCGTTACTCGCCCGATTCAGTCGATCTTTATGCCCACAGAATCCTTATCTAAAGGCCTAAGACCCCTAATAATCGGAATTCCTATCCATCGTGCCGAACAAAGAGTTTCAATTTTCGGGTCGGGCCCTAGGGTTTCAGGGGCTGAAAAATTTTCCGAAACGAAATGTTGATTTTTTCGCACATTAGCACATTAACATGTACTTATGGAATTTTAAAGTGAGCTTGCATAATTTGAAGGGCCAGATCGCGGGTAAATCGGCCGAATACGCCACAAAATAGTCACTTTTCCGCTTGTTTTGGACTCTCACGAAGTTATCGTAAAGCAAAATAATAGGAAAAGTGGATTTTGACTTTTTGGGGTATAGCCCTTGGAATAAGGTTTCCAACGCCGCTTGAATCGGCCAAATCGGACAAATAGCCTAGAAGTTAAGGCAAAAATAGTGGAACTGCGCAAAACAGGACCCTACGCAAAAACTATTTTGGCCATAACTTCTTCGTTTCTCGCCCAATTCGGTTGATCTTTATGTCGACGGAATCCTTATCTAAAGGCCCAAGACCCCGCATGATTGGAATTCCTATCCATCGTGCTGAACAAAGAGCTCCAATTTTTGGGCCGGACACTATTTTGGTCATAACTTATTCGTTACTCGCCCGATTCGGTCGAGCTTTATGTCCACAGAATCCTTATCTAAAGGCCTAAGACCCCTAATGATCGGAATTCCTATCCATCGTGCTGAACAAAGAGTTTCAATTTTCGGGCCGGACCCTAGGGGTACCCCTAGGAGTTCGGGGGCTGAAAAATCTTCCGAAACGAAATGTTGATTTTTTCGTACATTAGCACATTTACATGTACTTTTGGCATTTTAAAGTGAGCTTGCGTAATTTGAAGGCCCAGATCGCGGGTAAATCGGCCGAATACGCCCCAAAATAGTCACTTTTCGCCTGTTTTGGACTCTCACGAAGTTCTCGTAAAGCAAAATAATAGGAAAAGTGGATTTTGACTTTTTAGGGGATAGCCCTTGAAATAAGGTTTCCAACGCCGCTTGAATCGGCCAAATCGGACAAATAGCCTAGAAGTTATGGCAAAAATAGTGGAACTGCGCAAAACGGGACCCTACGCAAAAACTATTTTGGCCATAACTTCTTCGTTTCTCGCCCGATTCGGTCGATCTTTATGTCGACGGAATCCTTATCTAAAGGCCCAAGACCCCGCATGATTGGAATTCCTATCCATCGTGCTGAACAAAGAGCTCCAATTTTTGGGCCGGACACTATTTTTGTCATAACTTCTTCGTTACTCGCCCGATTCGGTCGATCTTTATTTCCACAGAATCATTATCTAAAGGCCTAAGACCCCTAATAATAAGAATTCCTATCCATCGTGCCGAACAAAGAGTTTCAATTTTTGGGCCTGGCCCTAGGGATACCTCTAGGGGTTCGGGGGCTGAAAAATCTTCCGAAACGAAATGTTGATTTTTTCGCACATTAGCACATTTACATGTACTTATGGCATTTTAAAGTGAGCTTGCGTAATTGGAAGGCCCAGATCGCGGGTAAATCGGCCGAATACGCCCCAAATAGTCACTTTTCGCCTATTTTAAACTCTCACGAAGTTCTCGTAAAGCAAAATAATAGGAAAAGTGGATTTTGACTTTTTAGGGGATAGCCCTTGGAATAAGGTTTCCAACGCCGCTTGAATCGGCCAAATCGGACAAATAGCCTAGAAGTTATGGCAAAAATAGTGGAACTGCGCAAAACGGGACCCTACGCAAAAACTATTTTGGCCATAACTTCTTCGTTTCTCGCCCGATTCGGTCGATCTTTATGTCGACGGAATCCTTATCTAAAGGCCCAAGACCCCGCATGATTGGAATTCCTATCCATCGTGCTGAACAAAGAGCTCCAATTTTTGGGCCGGACACTATTTTTGTCATAACTTCTTCGTTACTCGCCCGATTCGGTCGATCTTTATTTCCACAGAATCATTATCTAAAGGCCTAAGACCCCTAATAATAAGAATTCCTATCCATCGTGCCGAACAAAGAGTTTCAATTTTTGGGCCTGGCCCTAGGGATACCTCTAGGGGTTCGGGGGCTGAAAAATCTTCCGAAACGAAATGTTGATTTTTTCGCACATTAGCACATTTACATGTACTTATGGCATTTTAAAGTGAGCTTGCGTAATTTGAAGGCCCAGATCGCGGGTAAATCGGCCGAATACGCCCCAAAATAGTCACTTTTCGCCTGTTTTGGACTCTCACGAAGTTCTCGTAAAGCAAAATAATAGGAAAAGTGGATTTTGACTTTTTAGGGGATAGCCCTTGAAATAAGGTTTCCAACGCCGCTTGAATCGGCCAAATCGGACAAATAGCCTAGAAGTTATGGCAAAAATAGTGGAACTGCGCAAAACGGGACCCTACGCAAAAACTATTTTGGCCATAACTTCTTCGTTTCTCGCCCGATTCGGTCGATCTTTATGTCGACGGAATCCTTATCTAAAGGCCCAAGACCCCGCATGATTGGAATTCCTATCCATCGTGCTGAACAAAGAGCTCCAATTTTTGGGCCGGACACTATTTTTGTCATAACTTATTCGTTACTCGCCCGATTCGGTCGATCTTTATTTCCACAGAATCATTATCTAAAGGCCTAAGACCCCTAATAATAAGAATTCCTATCCATCGTGCCGAACAAAGAGTTTCAATTTTTGGGCCTGGCCCTAGGGATACCTCTAGGGGTTCGGGGGCTGAAAAATCTTCCGAAACGAAATGTTGATTTTTTCGTACATTAGCACATTTACATGTACTTTTGGCATTTTAAAGTGAGCTTGCGTAATTTGAAGGCCCAGATCGCGGGTAAATCGGCCGAATACGCCCCAAAATAGTCACTTTTCGCCTGTTTTGGACTCTCACGAAGTTCTCGTAAAGCAAAATAATAGGAAAAGTGGATTTTGACTTTTTAGGGGATAGCCCTTGAAATAAGGTTTCCAACGCCGCTTGAATCGGCCAAATCGGACAAATAGCCTAGAAGTTATGGCAAAAATAGTGGAACTGCGCAAAACGGGACCCTACGCAAAAACTATTTTGGCCATAACTTCTTCGTTTCTCGCCCGATTCGGTCGATCTTTATGTCGACGGAATCCTTATCTAAAGGCCCAAGACCCCGCATGATTGGAATTCCTATCCATCGTGCTGAACAAAGAGCTCCAATTTTTGGGCCGGACACTATTTTTGTCATAACTTCTTCGTTACTCGCCCGATTCGGTCGATCTTTATTTCCACAGAATCATTATCTAAAGGCCTAAGACCCCTAATAATAAGAATTCCTATCCATCGTGCCGAACAAAGAGTTTCAATTTTTGGGCCTGGCCCTAGGGATACCTCTAGGGGTTCGGGGGCTGAAAAATCTTCCGAAACGAAATGTTGATTTTTTCGTACATTAGCACATTTACATGTACTTATGGCATTTTAAAGTGAGCTTGCGTAATTGGAAGGCCCAGATCGCGGGTAAATCGGCCGAATACGCCCCAAATAGTCACTTTTCGCCTATTTTAAACTCTCACGAAGTTCTCGTAAAGCAAAATAATAGGAAAAGTGGATTTTGACTTTTTAGGGGATAGCCCTTGGAATAAGGTTTCCAACGCCGCTTGAATCGGCCAAATCGGACAAATAGCCTAGAAGTTATGGCAAAAATAGTGGAACTGCGCAAAACGGGACCCTACGCAAAAACTATTTTGGCCATAACTTCTTCGTTTCTCGCCCGATTCGGTCGATCTTTATGTCGACGGAATCCTTATCTAAAGGCCCAAGACCCCGCATGATTGGAATTCCTATCCATCGTGCTGAACAAAGAGCTCCAATTTTTGGGCCGGACACTATTTTTGTCATAACTTCTTCGTTACTCGCCCGATTCGGTCGATCTTTATTTCCACAGAATCATTATCTAAAGGCCTAAGACCCCTAATAATAAGAATTCCTATCCATCGTGCCGAACAAAGAGTTTCAATTTTTGGGCCGGACCCTAGGGGTACCCCTAGGAGTTCGGGGGCTGAAAAATCTTCCGAAACGAAATGTTGATTTTTTCGTACATTAGCTTATTTACATGTACTTTTGGCATTTTAAAGTGAGCTTGCGTAATTTGAAGGCCCAGATCGCGGGTAAATCGGCCGAATACGCCCCAAAATAGTCACTTTTCGCCTACTTTGGACTCTCACGAAGTTCTCGTAAAGCAAAATAATAGGAAAAGTGGATTTTGACTTTTTAGGGGATAGCCCTTGAAATAAGGTTTCCAACGCCGCTTGAATCGGCCAAATCGGAAAAATAGCCTAGAAGTTATGGCAAAAATAGTGGAACTGCGCAAAACGGGACCCTACGCAAAAACTATTTTGGCCATAACTTCTTCGTTTCTCGCCCGATTCGGTCGATCTTTATGTCGACGGAATCCTTATCTAAAGGCCCAAGACCCCGCATGATTGGAATTCCTATCCATCGTGCTGAACAAAGAGCTCCAATTTTTGGGCCGGACACTATTTTTGTCATAACTTCTTCGTTACTCGCCCGATTCGGTCGATCTTTATTTCCACAGAATCATTATCTAAAGGCCTAAGACCCCTAATAATAAGAATTCCTATCCATCGTGCCGAACAAAGAGTTTCAATTTTTGGGCCTGGCCCTAGGGATACCTCTAGGGGTTCGGGGGCTGAAAAATCTTCCGAAACGAAATGTTGATTTTTTCGCACATTAGCACATTTACATCTACTTATGGCATTTTAAAGTGAGCTTGCGTAATTGAAAGGCCCAGATCGCGGGTAAATCGGCCGAATACGCCCCAAATAGTCACTTTTCGCCTATTTTAAACTCTCACGAAGTTCTCGTAAAGAAAAATAGGAAAAGTGGATTTTGACTTTTTAGGGGATAGCCCTTGGAATAAGGTTTCCAACGCCGCTTGAATCGGCCAAATCGGACAAATAGCCTAGAAGTTATGGCAAAAATAGTGGAACTGCGCAAAACGGGACCCTACGCAAAAACTATTTTGGCCATAACTTCTTCGTTTCTCGCCCGATTCGGTCGATCTTTATGTCGACGGAATCCTTATCTAAAGGCCCAAGACCCCGCATGATTGGAATTCCTATCCATCGTGCTGAACAAAGAGCTCTAATTTTTGGGCCGGACACTATTTTGGTCATAACTTATTCGTTACTCGCCCGATTCGGTCGAGCTTTATGTCCACAGAATCCTTATCTAAAGGCCTAAGACCCCAAATGATCGGAATTCCTATCCATTGTGCTGAACAAAGAGTTTCAATTTTCGGGCCGGGCCCTAGGGGTACCCCTAGGAGTTCGGGGGCTGAAAAATCTTCCGAAACGAAATGTTGATTTTTTCGTACATTAGCACATTTACATGTACTTATGGTATTTTAAAGTGAGCTTGCGTAATTGGAAGGCCCAGATCGCGGGTAAATCGGCCGAATACGCCCCAAATAGTCACTTTTCGCCTATTTTAAACTCTCACGAAGTTCTCGTAAAGCAAAATAATAGGAAAAGTGGAATTTGACTTTTTAGGGGATAGCCCTTGGAATAAGGTTTCCAACGCCGCTTGAATCGGCCAAATCGGACAAATAGCCTAGAAGTTATGGCAAAAATAGTGGAACTGCGCAAAACGGGACCCTACGCAAAAACTATTTTGGCCATAACTTCTTCGTTTCTCGCCCAATTCGGTCGATCTTTATGTCGACGGAATCCTTATCTAAAGGCCCAAGACCCCGCATGATTGGAATTCCTATCCATCGTGCTGAACAAAGAGCTCCAATTTTTGGGCCGGACACTATTTTGGTCATAACTTATTCGTTACTCGCCCGATTCGGTCAATCTTTATGTCCACAGAATTCTTATCTAAAGGCCTAAGACCCCTAATGATCGGAATTCCTATCCATCGTACCGAACAAAGAGTTTCAATTTTCGGGCCAGGCCCTAGGGGTACCCCTAGGAGTTCGGGGGCTGAAAAATCTTCCGAAACGAAATGTTGATTTTTTCGTACATTAGCACATTTACATGTTCTTATGGTATTTTAAAGTGAGCTTGCGTAATTTGAAGGCCCAGATCGCAGGTAAATCGGCCGAATACGCCCCAAAATAGTCACTTTTCGCCTGTTTTGGACTCTCACGAAGTTCTCGTAAAGCAAAATAATAGGAAAAGTGGATTTTGACTTTTTATGGCATAGCCCTTGAAATAAGGTTTCCAACGCCGCTTGAATCGGCCAAATCGGACAAATAGCCTAGAAGTTATGGCAAAAATAGTGGATCTGCGCAAAACGGGACCCTACGCAAAAACTATTTTAGCCATAACTTCTTCGTTTCTCGCCCGATTCGGTCGATCTTTATGTCGACGGAATCCTTATCTAAAGGCCCAACACCCCGCATGATTGGAATTCCTATCCATCGTGCTGAACAAAGAGCTCCAATTTTTGGGCCGGGCCCTAGGAGTACCCCCTAGGGATCTGGGCTAAAAACTATTTTGGCCATAACTTCTTCGTTACTCGCCCGATTCGGTCGATCTTTATGCCCACAGAATCCTTATCTAAAGGCCTAAGACCCCTAATAATCAGAATTCCTATCCATCGTGCCGAACAAAGAGTTTCAATTTTCGGGTCGGGCCCTAGGGGTTCTGGGGCTGAAAAATTTTCCGAAACGAAATGTTGATTTTTTCGCACATTAGCACATTAACATGTACTTATGGAATTTTAAAGTGAGCTTGCATAATTTAAAGGCCCAGATTGCGGGTAAATCGGCCGAATACGCCACAAAATAGTCACTTTTCCGCTTGTTTTGGACTCTCACGAAGTTATCGTAAAGCAAAATAATAGGAAAAGTGGATTTTGACTTTTTGGGGGATCGCCCTTGGAATATGTTTTCAACGCCGCTTGAATCGGCCAAATCGGACAAATAGCCTAGACGGGACCCTACGCAAAAACTATTTTGGCCATAACTTCTTCGTTTCTCGCCCATTTCGGTCGATCTTTATGTCGACGGAATCCTTTTCTAAAGGCCCAAGACCCCGCATGATTGGAATTCCTATCCATCGTGCTGAACAAAGAGCTCCAATTTTTGGGCCGGACACTATTTTGGTCATAACTTATTCGTTACTCGCCCGATTCGGTCGATCTTTATGTCCACAGAATCCTTATCTAAAGGCCTAAGACCCCTAATGATCGGAATTCCTATCCATCGTGCCAAACAAAGAGTTTCAATTTTCGGGCCGGGCCCTAGGTGTACCCCTAGGAGTTCGGGGGCTGAAAAATCTTCCGAAACGAAATGTTGATTTTTTCGTACATTAGCACATTTACATGTACTTATGGTATTTTAAAGTGAGCTTGCGTAATTTGAAGGCCCAGATCGCGGGTAAATCAGCCGAATACGCCCCAAAATAGTCACTTTTCGCCTGTTTTGGACTCTCACGAAGTTCTCGTAAAGCAAAATAATAGGAAAAGTGGATTTTGACTTTTTAGGGGATAGCCCTTGGAATAAGGTTTCCAACGCCGCTTGAATCGGCCAAATCGGAAAAATAGCCTAGAAGTTATGGCAAAAATAGTGGAACTGCGCAAAACGGGACCCTACGCAAAAACTATTTTAGCCATAACTTCTTCGTTTCTCGCCCGATTCGGTCGATCTTTATGTCGACGGAATCCTTATCTAAAGGCCCAACACCGCTTGAATCGGCTAAATCGGAATGTTGCGAAACGAAATGTTGATTTTTTCGCACATTAGCACATTTACATGTACTTATGGCATTTTAAAGTGAGCTTGCGTAATTGGAAGGCCCAGATCGCGGGTAAATCGGCCGAATACGCCCCAAAATAGTCACTTTTCGCCTATTTTAAACTCTCACGAAGTTCTCGTAAAGCAAAATAATAGGAAAATTGGATTTTGACTTTTTAGGGGATAGCCCTTGGAATAAGGTTTCCAATGCCGCTTGAATTGGCCAAATCGGACAAATAGCCTAGAAGTTATGGCAAAAATAGTGGAACTGCGCAAAACGGGACCCTACGCAAAAACTATTTTGGCCATAACTTCTTCGTTTCTCGCCGGATTCGGTCAATCTTTATGTCGACGGAATCCTTATCTAAAGGCCCAAGACCCCGCATGATTGGAATTCCTATCCATCGTGCTGTACAAAGAGCTCCAATTTTTGGCCGGACACTATTTTGGTCATAACTTATTCGTTACTCGCCCGATTCGGTCGATCTTTATGTCCACAGAATCCTTATCTAAAGGCCTAAGACCCCTAATAATAAGAATTCCTATCCATCGTGCCGAACAAAGAGTTTCAATTTTTGGGCCTGGCCCTAGGGATACCTCTAGGGGTTCGGGGGCTGAAAAATCTTCCGAAACGAAATGTTGATTTTTTCGCACATTAGCACATTTACATGTACTTATGGCATTTTAAAGTGAGCTTGCGTAATTGGAAGGCCCAGATCGCGGGTAAATCGGCCGAATACGCCCCAAATAGTCACTTTTCGCCTATTTTAAACTCTCACGAAGTTCTCGTAAAGCAAAATAATAGGAAAAGTGGATTTTGACTTTTTAGGGGATAGCCCTTGGAATAAGGTTTCCAACGCCGCTTGAATCGGCCAAATCGGACAAATAGCCTAGAAGTTATGGCAAAAATAGTGGAACTGCGCAAAACGGGACCCTACGCAAAAACTATTTTGGCCATAACTTCTTCGTTTCTCGCCCGATTCGGTCGATCTTTATGTCGACGGAATCCTTATCTAAAGGCCCAAGACCCCGCATGATTGGAATTCCTATCCATCGTGCTGAACAAAGAGCTCTAATTTTTGGGCCGGACACTATTTTGGTCATAACTTATTCGTTACTCGCCCGATTCGGTCGAGCTTTATGTCCACAGAATCCTTATCTAAAGGCCTAAGACCCCAAATGATCGGAATTCCTATCCATTGTGCTGAACAAAGAGTTTCAATTTTCGGGCCGGGCCCTAGGGGTACCCCTAGGAGTTCGGGGGCTGAAAAATCTTCCGAAACGAAATGTTGATTTTTTCGTACATTAGCACATTTACATGTACTTATGGTATTTTAAAGTGAGCTTGCGTAATTGGAAGGCCCAGATCGCGGGTAAATCGGCCGAATACGCCCCAAATAGTCACTTTTCGCCTATTTTAAACTCTCACGAAGTTCTCGTAAAGCAAAATAATAGGAAAAGTGGAATTTGACTTTTTAGGGGATAGCCCTTGGAATAAGGTTTCCAACGCCGCTTGAATCGGCCAAATCGGACAAATAGCCTAGAAGTTATGGCAAAAATAGTGGAACTGCGCAAAACGGGACCCTACGCAAAAACTATTTTGGCCATAACTTCTTCGTTTCTCGCCCAATTCGGTCGATCTTTATGTCGACGGAATCCTTATCTAAAGGCCCAAGACCCCGCATGATTGGAATTCCTATCCATCGTGCTGAACAAAGAGCTCCAATTTTTGGGCCGGACACTATTTTGGTCATAACTTATTCGTTACTCGCCCGATTCGGTCAATCTTTATGTCCACAGAATTCTTATCTAAAGGCCTAAGACCCCTAATGATCGGAATTCCTATCCATCGTACCGAACAAAGAGTTTCAATTTTCGGGCCGGGCCCTAGGGGTACCCCTAGGAGTTCGGGGGCTGAAAAATCTTCCGAAACGAAATGTTGATTTTTTCGTACATTAGCACATTACATGTTCTTATGGTATTTTAAAGTGAGCTTGCGTAATTTGAAGGCCCAGATCGCAGGTAAATCGGCCGAATACGCCCCAAAATAGTCACTTTTCGCCTGTTTTGGACTCTCACGAAGTTCTCGTAAAGCAAAATAATAGGAAAAGTGGATTTTGACTTTTTAGGGGATAGCCCTTGAAATAAGGTTTCCAACGCCGCTTGAATCGGCCAAATCGGACAAATAGCCTAGAAGTTATGGCAAAAATAGTGGATCTGCGCAAAACGGGACCCTACGCAAAAACTATTTTAGCCATAACTTCTTCGTTTCTCGCCCGATTCGGTCGATCTTTATGTCGACGGAATCCTTATCTAAAGGCCCAACACCCCGCATGATTGGAATTCCTATCCATCGTGCTGAACAAAGAGCTCCAATTTTTGGGCCGGGCCCTAGGAGTACCCCCTAGGGATCTGGGCTAAAAACTATTTTGGCCATAACTTCTTCGTTACTCGCCCGATTCGGTCGATCTTTATGCCCACAGAATCCTTATCTAAAGGCCTAAGACCCCTAATAATCAGAATTCCTATCCATCGTGCCGAACAAAGAGTTTCAATTTTCGGGTCGGGCCCTAGGGGTTCTGGGGCTGAAAAATTTTCCGAAACGAAATGTTGATTTTTTCGCACATTAGCACATTAACATGTACTTATGGAATTTTAAAGTGAGCTTGCATAATTTAAAGGCCCAGATTGCGGGTAAATCGGCCGAATACGCCACAAAATAGTCACTTTTCCGCTTGTTTTGGACTCTCACGAAGTTATCGTAAAGCAAAATAATAGGAAAAGTGGATTTTGACTTTTTGGGGGATCGCCCTTGGAATAAGTTTTCAACGCCGCTTGAATCGGCCAAATCGGACAAATAGCCTAGACGGGACCCTACGCAAAAACTATTTTGGCCATAACTTCTTCGTTTCTCGCCCATTTCGGTCGATCTTTATGTCGACGGAATCCTTTTCTAAAGGCCCAAGACCCCGCATGATTGGAATTCCTATCCATCGTGCTGAACAAAGAGCTCCAATTTTTGGGCCGGACACTATTTTGGTCATAACTTATTCGTTACTCGCCCGATTCGGTCAATCTTTATGTCCACAGAATTCTTATCTAAAGGCCTAAGACCCCTAATGATCGGAATTCCTATCCATCGTACCGAACAAAGAGTTTCAATTTTCGGGCCGGGCCCTAGGGGTACCCCTAGGAGTTCGGGGGCTGAAAAATCTTCCGAAACGAAATGTTGATTTTTTCGTACATTAGCACATTTACATGTTCTTATGGTATTTTAAAGTGAGCTTGCGTAATTTGAAGGCCCAGATCGCAGGTAAATCGGCCGAATACGCCCCAAAATAGTCACTTTTCGCCTGTTTTGGACTCTCACGAAGTTCTCGTAAAGCAAAATAATAGGAAAAGTGGATTTTGACTTTTTATGGGATAGCCCTTGAAATAAGGTTTCCAACGCCGCTTGAATCGGCCAAATCGGACGAATAGCCTAGAAGTTATGGCAAAAATAGTGGATCTGCGCAAAACGGGACCCTACGCAAAAACTATTTTAGCCATAATTTCTTCGTTTCTAGCCCGATTCGGTCGATCTTTATGTCGACGGAATCCTTATCTAAAGGCCCAACACCCCGCATGATTGGAATTCCTATCCATCGTGCTGAACAAAGAGCTCCAATTTTTGGGCCGGGCCCTAGGAGTACCCCCTAGGGGTCTGGGCTAAAAACTATTTTGGCCATAACTTCTTCGTTACTCGCCCGATTCGGTCGATCTTTATGCCCACAGAATCCTTATCTAAAGGCCTAAGACCCCTAATAATCAGAATTCCTATCCATCGTGCCGAACAAAGAGTTTCAATTTTCGGGTCGGGCCCTAGGGGTTCTGGGGCTGAAAAATTTTCCGAAACGAAATGTTGATTTTTTCGCACATTAGCACATTAACATGTACTTATGGAATTTTAAAGTGAGCTTGCATAATTTAAAGGCCCAGATTGCGGGTAAATCGGCCGAATACGCCACAAAATAGTCACTTTTCCGCTTATTTTGGACTCTCACGAAGTTATCGTAAAGCAAAATAATAGGAAAAGTGGGTTTTGACTTTTTGGGGGATAGCCCTTGGAATAAGTTTTCAACGCCGCTTGAATCAGCCAAATCGGACAAATAGCCTAGAAGTTAAGGCAAAAATAGTGGAACTGCGCAAAACGGGACCCTACGCAAAAACTATTTTGGCCATAACTTCTTCATTTCTCGCCCAATTCGGTCGATCTTTATGTCGACGGAATCCTTATCTAAAGGCCCAAGACCCCGCATGATTGGAATTCCTATCCATCGTGCTGAACAAAGAGCTCCAATTTTTGGGCCGGACACTATCTTGGTCATAATTTATTCGTTACTCGCCCGATTCGGTCGATCTTTATGTCCACAGAATCCTTATCTAAAGGCCTAACACCCCTAATGATCGGAATTCCTATCCATCGTGCCGAACAAAGAGTTTACATTTTCGGGCCGGGCCCTAGGTGTACCCCTAGGAGTTCGGGGGCTGAAAAATCTTCAGAAACGAAATGTTGATTTTTTCGTACATTAGCACATTTACATGTACTTATGGTATTTTAAAGTGAGCTTGCGTAATTTGAAGGCCCAGATCGCGGGTAAATCAGCCGAATACGCCCCAAAATAGTCACTTTTCGCTTGTTTTGGACTCTCACGAAGTTCTCGTAAAGCAAAATAATAGGAAAAGTTGATTTTGACTTTTTAGGGGATAGCCCTTGGAATAAGGTTTCCAACGCCGCTTGAATCGTCCAAATCGGAAAAATAGCCTACAAGTTATGGCAAAAATAGTGGAACTGCGCAAAACGGGACCCTACGCAAAAACTATTTTAGCCATAACTTCTTCGTTTCTCGCCCGATTCGGTCGATCTTTATGTCGACGGAATCCTTATCTAAAGGCCCAACACCGCTTGAATCGGCAAAATCGGAATGTTGCGAAACGAAATGTTGATTTTTTCGCACATTAGCACATTTACATGTACTTATGGCATTTTAAAGTGAGCTTGCGTAATTGGAAGGCCCAGATCGCGGGTAAATCGGCCGAATACGCCCCAAAATAGTCACTTTTCGCCTATTTTAAACTCTCACGAAGTTCTCGTAAAGCAAAATAATAGGAAAATTGGATTTTGACTTTTTAGGGGATAGCCCTTGGAATAAGGTTTCCAATGCCGCTTGAATCGGCCAAATCGGACAAATAGCCTAGAAGTTATGGCAAAAATAGTGGAACTGCGCAAAACGGGACCCTACGCAAAAACTATTTTGGCCATAACTTCTTCGTTTCTCGCCGGATTCGGTCAATCTTTATGTCGACGGAATCCTTATCTAAAGGCCCAAGACCCCGCATGATTGGAATTCCTATCCATCGTGCTGAACAAAGAGCTCCAATTTTTGGGCCGGACACTATTTTGGTCATAACTTATTCGTTACTCGCCCGATTCGGTCGATCTTTATGTCCACAGAATTCTTATCTAAAGGCCTAAGACCCCTAATGATCGGAATTCCTATCCATCGTACCGAACAAAGAGTTTCAATTTTCGGGCCGGGCCCTAGGGGTACCCCTAGGAGTTCGGGGGCTGAAAAATCTTCCGAAACGAAATGTTGATTTTTTCGTACATTAGCACATTTACATGTTCTTATGGTATTTTAAAGTGAGCTTGCGTAATTTGAAGGCCCAGATCGCAGGTAAATCGGCCGAATACGCCCCAAAATAGTCACTTTTCGCCTGTTTTGGACTCTCACGAAGTTCTCGTAAAGCAAAATAATAGGAAAAGTGGATTTTGACTTTTTAGGGGATAGCCCTTGAAATAAGGTTTCCAACGCCGCTTGAATCGGCCAAATCGGACAAATAGCCTAGAAGTTATGGCAAAAATAGTGGATCTGCGCAAAACGGGACCCTACGCAAAAACTATTTTAGCCATAACTTCTTCGTTTCTCGCCCGATTCGGTCGATCTTTATGTCGACGGAATCCTTATCTAAAGGCCCAACACCCCGCATGATTGGAATTCCTATCCATCGTGCTGAACAAAGAGCTCCAATTTTTGGGCCGGGCCCTAGGAGTACCCCCTAGGGGTCTGGGCTAAAAACTATTTTGGCCATAACTTCTTCGTTACTCGCCCGATTCGGTCGATCTTTATGCCCACATAATCCTTATCTAAAGGCCTAAGACCCCTAATAATCGGAATTCCTATCCATCGTGCCGAACAAAGAGTTTCAATTTTCGGGTCGGGCCCTAGGGGTTCTGGGGCTGAAAAATTTTCCGAAACGAAATGTTGATTTTTTCGCACATTAGCACATTAACATGTACTTATGGAATTTTAAAGTGAGCTTGCATAATTTAAAGGCCCAGATCGCGGGTAAATCGGCCGAATACGCCACAAAATAGTCACTTTTCCGCTTGTTTTGGACTCTCACGAAGTTATCGTAAAGCAAAATAATAGGAAAAGTGGATTTTGACTTTTTGGGGGATCGCCCTTGGAATAAGTTTTCAACGCCGCTTGAATCAGCCAAATCGGACAAATAGCCTAGACGGGACCCTACGCAAAAACTATTTTGGCCATAACTTCTTCGTTTCTCGCCCATTTCGGTCGATCTTTATGTCGACGGAATCCTTTTCTAAAGGCCCAAGACCCCGCATGATTGGAATTCCTATCCATCGTGCTGAACAAAGAGCTCCAATTTTTGGGCCGGACACTATTTTGGTCATAACTTATTCGTTACTCACCCGATTCGGTCGATCTTTATGTCCACAGAATCCTTATCTAAAGGCCTAAGACCCCTAATGATCGGAATTGCTATCCATCGTGCCAAACAAAGAGTTTCAATTTTCGGGCCGGGCCCTAGGTGTACCCCTAGGAGTTCGGGGGCTGAAAAATCTTCCGAAACGAAATGTTGATTTTTTCGTACATTAGCACATTGACATGTACTTATGGTATTTTAAAGTGAGCTTGCGTAATTTGAAGGCCCAGATTGCGGGTAAATCAGCCGAATACGCCCCAAAATAGTCACTTTTCGCCTGTTTTGGACTCTCACGAAGTTCTCGTAAAGCAAAATAATAGGAAAAGTGGATTTTGACTTTTTAGGGGATAGCCCTTGGAATAAGGTTTCCAACGCCGCTTGAATCGGCCAAATCGGAAAAATAGCCTAGAAGTTATGGCAAAAATAGTGGAACTGCGCAAAACGGGACCCTACGCAAAAACTATTTTAGCCATAACTTCTTCGTTTCTCGCCCGATTCGGTCGATCTTTATGTCGACGGAATCCTTATCTAAAGGCCCAACACCGCTTGAATCGGCTAAATCGGAATGTTGCGAAACGAAATGTTGATTTTTTCGCACATTAGCACATTTACATGTACTTATGGCATTTTAAAGTGAGCTAGCGTAATTGGAAGGCCCAGATCGCGGGTAAATCGGCCGAATACGCCCCAAAATAGTCACTTTTCGCCTATTTTAAACTCTCACGAAGTTCTCGTAAAGCAAAATAATAGGAAAATTGGATTTTGACTTTTCAGGGGATAGCCCTTGGAATAAGGTTTCCAATGCCGCTTGAATCGGCCAAATCGGACAAATAGCCTAGAAGTTATGGAAAAAATAGTGGAACTGCGCAAAACGGGACCCTACGCAAAAACTATTTTGGCCATAACTTCTTCGTTTCTCGCCGGATTCGGTCAATCTTTATGTCGACGGAATCCTTATCTAAAGGCCCAAGACCCCGCATGATTGGAATTCCTATCCATCGTGCTGTACAAAGAGCTCCAATTTTTGGCCGGACACTATTTTGGTCATAACTTATTCGTTACTCGCCCGATTCGGTCGATCTTTATGTCCACAGAATCCTTATCTAAAGGCGTAAGACCCCTAATAATCGGAATTCCTAAACATCGTGCTGAACAAAGAGTTTCAATATTAGGGTCGGGCCCTAGGGGTTCAGGGGCTGAAAAATTTTCCGAAACGAAATGTTGATTTTTTCGCACATTAGCACATTAACATGTACTTATGGAATTTTTAAGTGAGCTTGCATAATTAGAAGGCCCAGATCGCGGGTAAATCGGCCGAATACGTCACAAAATAGTCACTTTTCCGCTTATTTTGGACTCTCACGAAGTTATCGTAAAGCAAAATAATAGGAAAAGTGGATTTTGACTTTTTGGGGGATAGCCCTTGGAATAAGTTTTCAACGCCGCTTGAATCAGCCAAATCGGACAAATAGCCTAGAAGTTAAGGCAAAAATAGTGGAACTGCGCAAAACGGGACCCTACGCAAAAACTATTTTGGCCATAACTTCTTCATTTCTCTCCCAATTCGGTCGATCTTTATGTCGACGGAATCCTTATCTAAAGGCCCAAGACCCCGCATGATTGGAATTCCTATCCATCGTGCTGAACAAAGAGCTCCAATTTTTGGGCCGGACACTATTTTGGTCATAACTTATTCGTTACTCGCCCGATTCGGTCGATCTTTATGTCCACAGAATCCTTATCTAAAGGCCTAAGACCCCTAATGATCGGAATTCCTATCCATCGTGCCGAACAAAGAGTTTACATTTTCGGGCCGGGCCCTAGGTGTACCCCTAGGAGTTCGGGGGCTGAAAAATCTTCCGAAACGAAATGTTGATTTTTTCGTACATTAGCACATTTACATGTACTTATGGTATTTTAAAGTGAGCTTGCGTAATTTGAAGGCCCAGATCGCGGGTAAATCAGCCGAATACGCCCCAAAATAGTCACTTTTCGCTTGTTTTGGACTCTCACGAAGTTCTCGTAAAGCAAAATAATAGGAAAAGTTGATTTTGACTTTTTAGAGGATAGCCCTTGGAATAAGGTTTCCAACGCCGCTTGAATCGGCCAAATCGGAAAAATAGCCTAGAAGTTATGGCAAAAATAGTGGAACTGCGCAAAACGGGACCCTACGCAAAAACTATTTTAGCCATAACTTCTTCGTTTCTCGCCCGATTCGGTCGATCTTTATGTCGACGGAATCCTTATCTAAAGGCCCAACACCGCTTGAATCGGCAAAATCGGAATGTTGCGAAACGAAATGTTGATTTTTTCGCACATTAGCACATTTACATGTACTTATGGCATTTTAAAGTGAGCTTGCGTAATTGGAAGGCCCAGATCGCGGGTAAATCGGCCGAATACGCCCCAAAATAGTCACTTTTCGCCTATTTTAAACTCTCACGAAGTTCTCGTAAAGCAAAATAATAGGAAAATTGGATTTTGACTTTTTAGGGGATAGCCCTTGGAATAAGGTTTCCAATGCCGCTTGAATCGGCCAAATCGGACAAATAGCCTAGAAGTTATGGCAAAAATAGTGGAACTGCGCAAAACGGGACCCTACGCAAAAACTATTTTGGCCATAACTTCTTCGTTTCTCGCCGGATTCGGTCAATCTTTATGTCGACGGAATCCTTATCTAAAGGCCCAAGACCCCGCATGATTGGAATTCCTATCCATCGTGCTGAACAAAGAGCTCCAATTTTTGGGACGGACACTATTTTGGTCATAACTTATTCGTTACTCGCCCGATTCGGTCGATCTTTATGTCCACAGAATTCTTATCTAAAGGCCTAAGACCCCTAATGATCGGAATTCCTATCCATCGTACCGAACAAAGAGTTTCAATTTTCGGGCCGGGCCCTAGGGGTACCCCTAGGAGTTCGGGGGCTGAAAAATCTTCCGAAACGAAATGTTGATTTTTTCGTACATTAGCACATTTACATGTTCTTATGGTATTTTAAAGTGAGCTTGCGTAATTTGAAGGCCCAGATCGCAGGTAAATCGGCCGAATACGCCCCAAAATAGTCACTTTTCGCCTGTTTTGGACTCTCACGAAGTTCTCGTAAAGCAAAATAATAGGAAAAGTGGATTTTGACTTTTTAGGGGATAGCCCTTGAAATAAGGTTTCCAACGCCGCTTGAATCGGCCAAATCGGACAAATAGCCTAGAAGTTATGGCAAAAATAGTGGAACTGCGCAAAACGGGACCCTACGCAAAAACTATTTTAGCCATAACTTCTTCGTTTCTCGCCCGATTCGGTCGATCTTTATGTCGACGGAATCCTTATCTAAAGGCCCAACACCGCTTGAATCGGCAAAATCGGAATGTTGCGAAACGAAATGTTGATTTTTTCGCACATTAGCACATTTACATGTACTTATGGCATTTTAAAGTGAGCTTGCGTAATTGGAAGGCCCAGATCGCGGGTAAATCGGCCGAATACGCCCCAAAATAGTCACTTTTCGCCTATTTTAAACTCTCACGAAGTTCTCGTAAAGCAAAATAATAGGAAAATTGGATTTTGACTTTTTAGGGGATAGCCCTTGGAATAAGGTTTCCAATGCCGCTTGAATCGGCCAAATCGGACAAATAGCCTAGAAGTTATGGCAAAAATAGTGGAACTGCGCAAAACGGGACCCTACGCAAAAACTATTTTGGCCATAACTTCTTCGTTTCTCGCCGGATTCGGTCAATCTTTATGTCGACGGAATCCATATCTAAAGGCCCAAGACCCCGCATGATTGGAATTCCTATCCATCGTGCTGAACAAAGAGCTCCAATTTTTGGGCCGGACACTATTTTGGTCATAACTTATTCGTTACTCGCCCGATTCGGTCGATCTTTATGTCCACAGAATCCTTATCTAAAGGCCTAAGACCCCTAATGATCGGAATTCCTATCCATCGTACCGAACAAAGAGTTTCAATTTTCGGGCCGGGCCCTAGGGGTACCCCTAGGAGTTCGGGGGCTGAAAAATCTTCCGAAACGAAATGTTGATTTTTTCGTACATTAGCACATTTACATGTTCTTATGGTATTTTAAAGTGAGCTTGCGTAATTTGAAGGCCCAGATCGCAGGTAAATCGGCCGAATACGCCCAAAAATAGTCACTTTTCGCCTGTTTTGGACTCTCACGAAGTTCTCGTAAAGCAAAATAATAGGAAAAGTGGATTTTGACTTTTTAGGGGATAGCCCTTGAAATAAGGTTTCCAACGCCGCTTGAATCGGCCAAATCGGACAAATAGCCTAGAAGTTATGGCAAAAATAGTGGAACTGCGCAAAACGGGACCCTACGCAAAAACTATTTTAGCCATAACTTCTTCGTTTCTCGCCCGATTCGGTCGATCTTTATGTCGACGGAATCCTTATCTAAAGGCCCAACACCGCTTGAATCGGCAAAATTGGAATGTTGCGAAACGAAATGTTGATTTTTTCGCACATTAGCACATTTACATGTACTTATGGCATTTTAAAGTGAGCTTGCGTAATTGGAAGGCCCAGATCGCGGGTAAATCGGCCGAATACGCCCCAACATAGTCACTTTTCGCCTATTTTAAACTCTCACGAAGTTCTCGTAAAGCAAAATAATAGGAAAATTGGATTTTGACTTTTTAGGGGATAGCCCTTGGAATAAGGTTTCCAATGCCGCTTGAATCGGCCAAATCGGACAAATAGCCTAGAAGTTATGGCAAAAATAGTGGAACTGCGCAAAACGGGACCCTACGCAAAAACTATTTTGGCCATAACTTCTTCGTTTCTCGCCGGATTCGGTCAATCTTTATGTCGACGGAATCCTTATCTAAAGGCCCAAGACCCCGCATGATTGGAATTCCTATCCATCGTGCTGAACAAAGAGCTCCAATTTTTGGGCCGGACACTATTTTGGTCATAACTTATTCGTTACTCGCCCGATTCGGTCGATCTTTATGTCCACAGAATCCTTATCTAAAGGCCTGAGACCCCTAATGATCGGAATTCCTATCCATCGTGCCGAACAAAGAGTTTTAAATTTCGGGCCGGGCCCTAGGTGTACCCCTAGGAGTTCGGGGGCTGAAAAATCTTCCGAAACGAAATGTTGATTTTTTCGTACATTAGCACATTTACATGTACTTATGGTATTTTAAAGTGAGCTTGCGTAATTTGAAGGCCCAGATCGCGGGTAAATCAGCCGAATACGCCCCAAAATAGTCACTTTTCGCCTGTTTTGGACTCTCACGAAGTTCTCGTAAAGCAAAATAATAGGAAAAGTGGATTTTGACTTTTTAGGGGATAGCCCTTGGAATAAGGTTTCCAACGCCGCTTGAATCGGCCAAATGGGAAAAATAGCCTAGAAGTTATGGCAAAAATAGTGGAACTGCGCAAAACGGGACCCTACGCAAAAACTATTTTAGCCATAACTTCTTCGTTTCTCGCCCGATTCGGTCGATCTTTATGTCGACGGAATCCTTATCTAAAGGCCCAACACCGCTTGAATCGGCTAAATCGGAATGTTGCGAAACGAAATGTTGATTTTTTCGCACATTAGCACATTTACATGTACTTATGGCATTTTAAAGTGAGCTTCCGTAATTGGAAGGCCCAGATCGTGGGTAAATCGGCCGAATACGCCCCAAAATAGTCACTTTTCGCCTATTTTTAACTCTCACGAAGTTCTCGTAAAGCAAAATAATAGGAAAATTGGATTTTGACTTTTCAGGGGATAGCCCTTGTAATAAGGTTTCCAATGCCGCTTGAATCGGCCAAATCGTACAAATAGCCTAGAAGTTATGTCAAAAATAGTGGAACTGCGCAAAACGGGACCCTACGCAAAAACTATTTTGGCCATAACTTCTTCGTTTCTCGCCGGATTCGGTCAATCTTTATGTCGACGGAATCCTTATCTAAAAGCCCAAGACACCGCATGATTGGAATTCCTATCCATCGTGCTGAACAAAGAGCTCCAATTTTTGGGCCGGACACTATTTTGGTCATAACTTATTCGTTACTCGCCCGATTTGGTCGATCTTTATGTCCACAGAATCCTTATCTAAAGGCCTAAGACCCCTAATGATCGGAATTCCTATCCATCGTACCGAACAAAGAGTTACAATTTTCGGGCCGGGCCCTAGGGGTACCCCTAGGAGTTCGGGGGCTGAAAAATCTTCCGAAACGAAATGTTGATTTTTTCGTACATTAACACATTTACATGTTCTTATGGTATTTTAAAGTGAGCTTGCGTAATTTGAAGGCCCAGATCGCAGGTAAATCGGCCGAATACGCCCCAAAATAGTCACTTTTCGCCTGTTTTGGACTCTCACGAAGTTCTCGTAAAGCAAAATAATAGGAAAAGTTGATTTTGACTTTTTAGGGGATAGCCCTTGAAATAAGGTTTCCAACGCCGCTTGAATCGGCCAAATCGGACAAATAGCCTAGAAGTTATGGCAAAAATAGTGGAACTGCGCAAAACCGGACCCTACGCAAAAACTATTTTAGCCATAACTTCTTCGTTTCTCGCCCGATTCGGTCGATCTTTATGTCGACGGAATCCTTATCTAAAGGCCCAACACCCCGCATGATTGGAATTCCTATCCATCGTGCTGAACAAAGAGCTCCAATTTTTGGGCCGGGCCCTAGGAGTACCCCCTAGGGGTCTGGGCTAAAAACTATTTTGGCCATAACTTCTTCGTTACTCGCCCGATTCGTTCGATCTTTATGCCCACAGAATCCTTATCTAAAGGCCTAAGACCCCTAATAATCGGAATTCCTATCCATCGTGCCGAACAAAGAGTTTCAATTTTCGGGTCGGGCCCTAGGGTTACCCCTAGGGGAACGGGGGCCGAAAAATCTTCCGAAATGAAATGTTGATTTTTTCGCTCATTAGCAAATTCACATGTACTTATGGCATTTTAAAGTGAGCTTGCGTAATTTGAAGGCCCAGATCGCGGGTAAATGGGCCGAATACGCCCCAAAATAGTCATTTTTTTCTCACGAAGTTCTCGTAAAGCAAAATAATAGGAAAAGTGGATTTTGACTTTTTAGGGCATAGTCCTTGGAATAAGGTTTCCAACGCCGCGTGAATCGGCCAAATCGGACAAATAGCCTAGAAGTTATGGCAAAAATAATGGAAATACGCAAAACGGGACCCTACGCAAAAACTATTTTGGCCATAACTTCTTCGTTTCTCGCCCGATTCGGTCGATCTTTATGTTGAAAGAATCCTTATCTAAAGGCCCAAGAACCCGCATGATTGGAATTCCTATCTATCGTGCTGAACAAAGAGCTCCAATTTTTGGGCCGAGCCATAGGAGTACCCCCTAGGGGCCTGGGCTAAAAACTATTTTGGCCATAACTTTTTCATTACTCGACCAATTCAGTCGATCTTTATGTCCACAGAATTCTTATCTAAAGGCCTAAGATCCCTAATGATCGGAATTCCTATCCATCATGCCGAATAAAGAGTTTCAATTTTCGGGCCGGGCCCTAGGGGTACCCCTAGGGGTTCGGGGGCTGAAAAATCTTCCAAAACGAAATGTTGTTTTTTCGCACATTAGAACATTCACATGTACTTATGGCATTTTAAAGTGAGCTTGCGTAATTTGAAGGCCCAGATCGCGGGTAAATCGGCCGAATACGCCCAAAAATAGTCACTTTTTGCCTGTTTTGGACTCTCATGAAGTTCTCGTAAAGCAAAATAATAGGAAAAGTGGATTTTGTCTTTTTAGGGGATAGCCCTTGGATTAAGGTCTCCAACGCCGCTTGAATCGGCCAAATCGGACAAATAGCCTAGAAGTTATGGCAAAAATAGTGGAACTGCGCAAAACGGGACCTGACGCAAAAACTATTTTGGCCATAATTTCTTCGTTTCTCGCCCGATTCGGTCGATCTTTATGTCGACGGAATCCTTATCTAAAGGCCCAAGACCCCGCATGATTGGAACTCCTATCCATCGTGCTGAACAAAGAGCTCCAACTTTTGGGCCGGGCCCTAGGAGTACCCCCTAAGGGCCTGGGCTAAAAACTATTTTGGCCATAACTTCTTCGTTACTCGCCCGATTCGGTCGATCTTTATGTCCACAGAATTCTTATCTAAAGGCCTAAGACCCCTAATGATCGGAATTCCTATCCATCGTGCCGAATAAAGAGTTTCAATTTTCGGGCCAGGCCCTAGGGGTACCCCTAGGGGTTCGGGTGCTGAAAAATCTTCCGAAACGAAATGTTGATTTTTTCGCACATTAGCACATTCACATGTACTTATGGCATTTTAAAGTGAGCTTGCGTAATTTGAAGGCCCAGATCGCGGGTAAATCGGCCGAATACGCCCAAAAATAGTCACTTTTCGCCTGTTTTGGACTCTCACGAAGTTCTCGTAAAGCAAAATAATAGGAAAAGTGGATTTTTTATTTTTAGGGGATAGCCCTTGGAATAAGGTTTCCAACGCCGCTTGAATCGGCCAAATCGGACAAATAGCCTAGAAGTTATGGCAGAAATAGTGGAACTGCGCAAAACGGGACCCGACGCAAAAACTATTTTG
This sequence comes from Schizonepeta tenuifolia, assembly GCA_029490685.1. Classification (NCBI taxonomy): domain Eukaryota; kingdom Viridiplantae; phylum Streptophyta; class Magnoliopsida; order Lamiales; family Lamiaceae; genus Schizonepeta; species Schizonepeta tenuifolia. The sequence continues at coordinate 806,060 of CM055960.1, forward strand.
GCCATAATTTCTTCGTTTCTCGCCCGATTCGGTCGATCTTTATGTTGACGGAATCCTTATCTAAAGGCCCAAGAACCCGCATGATTGGAATTCCTATCCATCGTGCTGAACAAAGAGCTCCAATTTTTGGGCCGGGCCCTAGGAGTAACCCCTAGGGGCCTGGGCTAAAAACTATTTTGGCCATAACTTCTTCGTTACTCGCCCGATTCGGTCGATCTTTATGTCCACAGAATTCTTATCTAAAGGCCTAAGACCCCTAATGATCGGAATTCCTATCCATCGTGCCGAACAAAGAGTTTCAATTTTTGGGCCGGGCCCTAGGGGTACCCCTAGGGGTTCGGGGGCTGAAAAAACTTCCGAAACGAAATGTTGATTTTTTCGCACATTAGCACATTTACATGTACTTATGGCATTTTAAAGTGAGCTTGCGTAATTGGAAGGCCCAGATCGCGGGTAAATCGGCCGAATACGCCCTAAAATAGTCACTTTTCGCCTATTTTAAACTCTCATGAAGTTCTCGTAAAGCAAAATAATAGGACAATTGGATTTTGACTTTTTAGGGGATAGCCTTTGGAATAAGGTTTCCAACGCCACTTGAATCGGCCAAATCGGACAAATAGCCTAGAAGTTATGGCAAAAATAGTGGAACTGCGCAAAACGGGACCCTACGCAAAAACTATTTTGGCCATAACTTCTTCGTTTCTCGCCCAATTCGGTCGATCTTTATGTCGACGGAATCCTTATCTAAAGGCCCAAGACCCCGCATGATTGGAATTCCTATCCATCGTGCTGAACAAAGAGCTCCAATTTTTGGGCCGGACACTATTTTGGTCATAACTTATTCGTTACTCGCCCGATTCGGTCGATCTTTATGTCCACAGAATCCTTATCTAAAGGCCTAAGACCCCTAATGATCGGAATTCCTATCCATCGTGCCGAACAAAGAGTTTCAATTTTCGGGCCGGACCCTAGGGGTACCCTTAGGGGTTCGGGGGCTGAAAAATCTTCCGAAACGAAATGTAGATTTTTTCGTACATTAGCACATTCACATGTACGTATGGCATTTTAAAGTGAGCTTGCTTAATTTGAAGGCCCAGATCGCAGGTACATCGGCCGAATACGCCCCAAAATAGTCACTTTTCGCCTGTTTTGGACTCTCACGAAGTTCTCGTAAAGCAAAATAATAGGAAAAGTGTATTTTGACTTTTTAGGGTGATAGCCCTTGAAATAAGGTTTCCAACGCCGCTTGAATCGGCCAAATCGGACAAATAGCCTAGAAGTTATGGCAAAAATAGTGGAACTGCGCAAAACGGGACCCTACGCAAAAACTATTTTGGCCATAACTTCTTCGTTTCTCGCCCGATTCGGTCGATCTTTATGTCGACGGAATCATTATCTAAAGACCCAAGACCCCGCATGATTGGAATTCCTATCCATCGTGCTGAACAAAGAGCTCCAATTTTTGGGGCGGACACTATTTTTGTCATAACTTCTTCGTTACTCGCCCGATTCGGTCGATCTTTATGTCCACAGAATCCTTATCTAAAGGCCTAAGACCTCTAATGATCGGAATTCCTATCCATCGTGCCGAACAAAGAGTTTCAATTTTCGGGCCGGGCCCTAAGGGGTACCCCTAGGGGTTCGGGGGCTGAAAAATCTTCCGAAACGAAATGTTGATTTTTTCGCACATTAGCACATTTACATGTACTTATGGCATTTTAAACTGAGCTTGCGTAATTGAAAGGCCCAGATAGCGGGTAAATCGGCCGAATACGCCCCAAAATAGTCACTTTTCGCCTATTTTAAACTCTCACGAAGTTCTCGTAAAGCAAAATAATAGGAAAATTGGATTTTGACTTTTTAGGGGATAGCCCTTGGAATAAGGTTTCCAACGCCGCTTGAATCGGCCAAATCGGACAAATAGCCTAGAAGTTATGGCAAAAATAGTGCAACTGCGCAAAACGGGACCCTACGCAAAAACTATTTTGGCCATAACTTCTTCGTTTCTCGCCCGATTCGGTCAATTATTTATGTCGACGGAATCCTTATCTAAAGGCCCAAGACCCCGCATGATTGGAATTCCTATCCATCGTGCTGAACAAAGAGCTCCAATTTTTGGGCCGGACACTATTTTGGTCATAACTTATTCGTTACTCGCCCGATTCGGTCGATCTTTATGTCCACAGAATCCTTATCTAAAGGCCTGAGACCCCTAATGATCGGAATTCCTATCCATCGTACCGAACAAAGAGTTTCAATTTTTGGGCCGGGCCCTAGGGGTACCTCTAGGAGTTCGGGGGCTGAAAAATCTTCCGAAACGAAATGTTGATTGTTTCGTACATTAGCACATTTACATGTACTTATGGTATTTTAAAGTGAGCTTGCGTAATTTGAAGGCCCAGATCGCGGGTAAATCGGCCGAATACGCCCCAAAATAGTCACTTTTCGCCTTTTTTGGACTCTCACGAAGTTCTCGTAAAGCAAAATAATAGGAAAAGTGGATTTTGACTTTTTAGGGAATAGCCCTTGAAATAAGGTTTCCGACGCCGCTTGAATCGGCCAAATCGGACAAATAGCCTAGAAGTTATGGCAAAAATAGTGGAACTGCGCAAAACGGGACCCTACGCAAAAACTATTTTGGCCATAACTTCTTCGTTTCTCGCCCGATTCGGTCGATCTTTATGTCGACGGAATCCTTATCTAAAGGCCCAAGACCCCGCATGATTGGAATTCCTATCCATCGTGCTGAACAAAGAGCTCCAATTTTTGGGCCGGACACTATTTTGGTCATAACTTATTCGTTACTCGCCCGATTCGGTCGATCTTTATGTCCACAGAATCCTTATCTAAAGGCCTGAGACCCCTAATGATTGGAATTCCTATCCATCGTACCGAACAAAGAGTTTCAATTTTCGGGCCGGGCCCTAGGGGTACCTCTAGGAGTTCGGGGGCTGAAAAATCTTCCGAAATGAAATGTTGATTGTTTCGTACATTAGCACATTTGCATGTACTTATGGTATTTTAAAGTGAGCTTGCGTAATTTGAAGGCCCAGATCGCGGGTAAATCGGCCGAATACGCCCCAAAATAGTCACTTTTCGCCTGTTTTGGACTCTCACGAAGTTCTCGTAAAGCAAAATAATAGGAAAAGTGGATTTTGACTTTTTAGGGGATAGCCCTTGAAATAAGGTTTCCGACGCCGCTTGAATCGGCCAAATTGGACAAATAGCCTAGAAGTTATGGCAAAAATAGTGGAACTGCGCAAAACGGGACCCTACGCAAAAACTATTTTGGCCATAACTTCTTCGTTTCTCGCCCGATTCGGTCGATCTTTATGTCGACGGAATCCTTATCTAAAGGCCCAAGACCCCGCATGATTGGAATTCCTATCCATCGTGCTGAACAAAGAGCTCCAATTTTTGGGCCGGACACTATTTTGGTCATAACTTATTCGTTACTCGCCCGATTCGGTCGATCTTTATGTCCACAGAATCCTTATCTAAAGGCCTGAGACCCCTAATTATCGGAATTCCTATCCATCGTACCAAACAAAGAGTTTCAATTTTCGGGCCGGGCCCTAGGGGTACCTCTAGGAGTTCGAGGGCTGAAAAATCTTCCGAAACGAAATGTTGATTTTTTCGTACATTAGCACATTTACATGTACTTATGGTATTTTAAAGTGAGCTTGCGTAATTTGAAGGCCCAGATCGCGGGTAAATCGGCCGAATACGCCCCAAAATAGTCACTTTTCGCCTGTTTTGGACTCTCACGAAGTTCTCGTAAAGCAAAATAATAGGAAAAGTGGATTTTGACTTTTTAGGGGATAGCCCTTGAAATAAGGTTTCCAACGCCGCTTGAATCGGCCAAATCGGACAAATAGCCTAGAAGTTATGGCAAAAATAGTGGAACTGCGCAAAACGGGACCCTACGCAAAAACTATTTTGGCCATAACTTCTTCGTTTCTCGCCCGATTCGGTCAATTATTTATGTCGACGGAATCCTTATCTAAAGGCCCAAGACCCCGCATGATTGGAATTCCTATCCATCGTGCTGAACAAAGAGTTTCAATTTTCGGGCCAGGCCCTAGGGGGTACCCCTAGGGGTTCGGGGGCTGAAAAATCTTCCGAAACGAAATGTTGATTTTTTCGCACATTAGCACATTTACATGTACTTATGGCATTTTAAACTGAGCTTGCGTAATTGGAAGGCCCAGATAGCGGGTAAATCGGCCGAATACGCCCCAAAATAGTCACTTTTCGCCTATTTTAAACTCTTACGAAGTTCTCGTAAAGCAAAATAATAGGAAAATTGGATTTTGACTTTTTAGGGGATAGCCCTTGGAATAAGGTTTCCAACGCCGCTTGAATCGGCCAAATCGGACAAATAGCCTAGAAGTTATGGCAAAAATAGTGCAACTGCGCAAAACGGGACCCTACGCAAAAACTATTTTGGCCATAACTTCTTCGTTTCTCGCCCGATTCGGTCAATTATTTATTTCGACGGAATCCTTATCTAAAGGCCCAAGACCCCGCATGATTGGAATTCCTATCCATCGTGCTGAACAAAGAGCTCCAATTTTTGGGCCGGACACTATTTTGGTCATAACTTATTCGTTACTCGCCCGATTCGGTCGATCTTTATGTCCACAGAATCCTTATCTAAAGGCCTGAGACCCCTAATGATTGGAATTCCTATCCATCGTACCGAACAAAGAGTTTCAATTTTCGGGCCGGGCCCTAGGGGTACCTCTAGGAGTTCGGGGGCTGAAAAATCTTCCGAAATGAAATGTTGATTGTTTCGTACATTAGCACATTTGCATGTACTTATGGTATTTTAAAGTGAGCTTGCGTAATTTGAAGGCCCAGATCGCGGGTAAATCGGCCGAATACGCCCCAAAATAGTCACTTTTCGCCTGTTTTGGACTCTCACGAAGTTCTCGTAAAGCAAAATAATAGGAAAAGTGGATTTTGACTTTTTAGGGGATAGCCCTTGAAATAAGGTTTCCGACGCCGCTTGAATCGGCCAAATTGGACAAATAGCCTAGAAGTTATGGCAAAAATAGTGGAACTGCGCAAAACGGGACCCTACGCAAAAACTATTTTGGCCATAACTTCTTCGTTTCTCGCCCGATTCGGTCGATCTTTATGTCGACGGAATCCTTATCTAAAGGCCCAAGACCCCGCATGATTGGAATTCCTATCCATCGTGCTGAACAAAGAGCTCCAATTTTTGGGCCGGACACTATTTTGGTCATAACTTATTCGTTACTCGCCCGATTCGGTCGATCTTTATGTCCACAGAATCCTTATCTAAAGGCCTGAGACCCCTAATGATTGGAATTCCTATCCATCGTACCGAACAAAGAGTTTCAATTTTCGGGCCGGGCCCTAGGGGTACCTCTAGGAGTTCGGGGGCTGAAAAATCTTCCGAAATGAAATGTTGATTGTTTCGTACATTAGCACATTTGCATGTACTTATGGTATTTTAAAGTGAGCTTGCGTAATTTGAAGGCCCAGATCGCGGGTAAATCGGCCGAATACGCCCCAAAATAGTCACTTTTCGCCTGTTTTGGACTCTCACGAAGTTCTCGTAAAGCAAAATAATAGGAAAAGTGGATTTTGACTTTTTAGGGGATAGCCCTTGAAATAAGGTTTCCGACGCCGCTTGAATCGGCCAAATCGGACAAATAGCCTAGAAGTTATGGCAAAAATAGTGCAACTGCGCAAAACGGGACCCTACGCAAAAACTATTTTGGCCATAACTTCTTCGTTTCTCGCCCGATTCGGTCAATTATTTATGTCGACGGAATCCTTATCTAAAGGCCCAAGACCCCGCATGATTGGAATTCCTATCCATCGTGCTGAACAAAGAGCTCCAATTTTTGGGCCGGACACTATTTTGGTCATAACTTATTCGTTACTCGCCCGATTCGGTCGATCTTTATGTCCACAGAATCCTTATCTAAAGGCCTGAGACCCCTAATGATCGGAATTCCTATCCATCGTACCGAACAAAGAGTTTCAATTTTTGGGCCGGGCCCTAGGGGTACCTCTAGGAGTTCGGGGGCTGAAAAATCTTCCGAAACGAAATGTTGATTGTTTCGTACATTAGCACATTTACATGTACTTATGGTATTTTAAAGTGAGCTTGCGTAATTTGAAGGCCCAGATCGCGGGTAAATCGGCCGAATACGCCCCAAAATAGTCACTTTTCGCCTTTTTTGGACTCTCACGAAGTTCTCGTAAAGCAAAATAATAGGAAAAGTGGATTTTGACTTTTTAGGGAATAGCCCTTGAAATAAGGTTTCCGACGCCGCTTGAATCGGCCAAATCGGACAAATAGCCTAGAAGTTATGGCAAAAATAGTGGAACTGCGCAAAACGGGACCCTACGCAAAAACTATTTTGGCCATAACTTCTTCGTTTCTCGCCCGATTCGGTCGATCTTTATGTCGACGGAATCCTTATCTAAAGGCCCAAGACCCCGCATGATTGGAATTCCTATCCATCGTGCTGAACAAAGAGCTCCAATTTTTGGGCCGGACACTATTTTGGTCATAACTTATTCGTTACTCGCCCGATTCGGTCGATCTTTATGTCCACAGAATCCTTATCTAAAGGCCTGAGACCCCTAATGATTGGAATTCCTATCCATCGTACCGAACAAAGAGTTTCAATTTTCGGGCCGGGCCCTAGGGGTACCTCTAGGAGTTCGGGGGCTGAAAAATCTTCCGAAATGAAATGTTGATTGTTTCGTACATTAGCACATTTGCATGTACTTATGGTATTTTAAAGTGAGCTTGCGTAATTTGAAGGCCCAGATCGCGGGTAAATCGGCCGAATACGCCCCAAAATAGTCACTTTTCGCCTGTTTTGGACTCTCACGAAGTTCTCGTAAAGCAAAATAATAGGAAAAGTGGATTTTGACTTTTTAGGGGATAGCCCTTGAAATAAGGTTTCCGACGCCGCTTGAATCGGCCAAATTGGACAAATAGCCTAGAAGTTATGGCAAAAATAGTGGAACTGCGCAAAACGGGACCCTACGCAAAAACTATTTTGGCCATAACTTCTTCGTTTCTCGCCCGATTCGGTCGATCTTTATGTCGACGGAATCCTTATCTAAAGGCCCAAGACCCCGCATGATTGGAATTCCTATCCATCGTGCTGAACAAAGAGCTCCAATTTTTGGGCCGGACACTATTTTGGTCATAACTTATTCGTTACTCGCCCGATTCGGTCGATCTTTATGTCCACAGAATCCTTATCTAAAGGCCTGAGACCCCTAATTATCGGAATTCCTATCCATCGTACCAAACAAAGAGTTTCAATTTTCGGGCCGGGCCCTAGGGGTACCTCTAGGAGTTCGAGGGCTGAAAAATCTTCCGAAACGAAATGTTGATTTTTTCGTACATTAGCACATTTACATGTACTTATGGTATTTTAAAGTGAGCTTGCGTAATTTGAAGGCCCAGATCGCGGGTAAATCGGCCGAATACGCCCCAAAATAGTCACTTTTCGCCTGTTTTGGACTCTCACGAAGTTCTCGTAAAGCAAAATAATAGGAAAAGTGGATTTTGACTTTTTAGGGGATAGCCTTGAAATAAGGTTTCCAACGCCGCTTGAATCGGCCAAATCGGACAAATAGCCTAGAAGTTATGGCAAAAATAGTGGAACTGACGCAAAACGGGACCCTACGCAAAAACTATTTTGGCCATAACTTCTTCGTTTCTCGCCCGATTCGGTCAATTATTTATGTCGACGGAATCCTTATCTAAAGGCCCAAGACCCCGCATGATTGGAATTCCTATCCATCGTGCTGAACAAAGAGTTTCAATTTTCGGGCCAGGCCCTAGGGGGTACCCCTAGGGGTTCGGGGGCTGAAAAATCTTCCGAAACGAAATGTTGATTTTTTCGCACATTAGCACATTTACATGTACTTATGGGCATTTTAAACTGAGCTTGCGTAATTGGAAGGCCCAGATAGCGGGTAAATCGGCCGAATACGCCCCAAAAATAGTCACTTTTCGCCTATTTTAAACTCTTACGAAGTTCTCGTAAAGCAAAATAATAGGAAAATTGGATTTTGACTTTTAGGGGATAGCCCTTGGAATAAGGTTTCCAACGCCGCTTGAATCGGCCAAAATCGGACAAATAGCCTAGAAGTTATGGCAAAAATAGTGCAACTGCGCAAAACGGGACCCTACGCAAAAACTATTTTGGCCATAACTTCTTCGTTTCTCGCCCGATTCGGTCAATTATTTATTTCGACGGAATCCTTATCTAAAGGCCCAAGACCCCGCATGATTGGAATTCCTATCCATCGTGCTGAACAAAGAGCTCCAATTTTTGGGCCGGACACTATTTTGGTCATAACTTATTCGTTACTCGCCCGATTCGGTCGATCTTTATGTCCACAGAATCCTTATCTAAAGGCCTGAGACCCCTAATGATTGGAATTCCTATCCATCGTACCGAACAAAGAGTTTCAATTTTCGGGCCGGGCCCTAGGGGTACCTCTAGGAGTTCGGGGGCTGAAAAATCTTCCGAAATGAAATGTTGATTGTTTCGTACATTAGCACATTTGCATGTACTTATGGTATTTTAAAGTGAGCTTGCGTAATTTGAAGGCCCAGATCGCGGGTAAATCGGCCGAATACGCCCCAAAATAGTCACTTTTCGCCTGTTTTGGACTCTCACGAAGTTCTCGTAAAGCAAAATAATAGGAAAAGTGGATTTTGACTTTTAGGGGATAGCCCTTGAAATAAGGTTTCCGACGCCGCTTGAATCGGCCAAATTGGACAAATAGCCTAGAAGTTATGGCAAAAATAGTGGAACTGCGCAAAACGGGACCCTACGCAAAAACTATTTTGGCCATAACTTCTTCGTTTCTCGCCCGATTCGGTCGATCTTTATGTCGACGGAATCCTTATCTAAAGGCCCAAGACCCCGCATGATTGGAATTCCTATCCATCGTGCTGAACAAAGAGCTCCAATTTTTGGGCCGGACACTATTTTGGTCATAACTTATTCGTTACTCGCCCGATTCGGTCGATCTTTATGTCCACAGAATCCTTATCTAAAGGCCTGAGACCCCTAATTATCGGAATTCCTATCCATCGTACCAAACAAAGAGTTTCAATTTTCGGGCCGGGCCCTAGGGGTACCTCTAGGAGTTCGAGGGCTGAAAAATCTTCCGAAACGAAATGTTTGATTTTTTCGTACATTAGCACATTTACATGTACTTATGGTATTTTAAAGTGAGCTTGCGTAATTTGAAGGCCCAGATCGCGGGTAAATCGGCCGAATACGCCCCAAAATAGTCACTTTTCGCCTGTTTTGGACTCTCACGAAGTTCTCGTAAAGCAAAATAATAGGAAAAGTGGATTTTGACTTTTTAGGGGATAGCCCTTGAAATAAGGTTTCCAACGCCGCTTGAATCGGCCAAATCGGACAAATAGCCTAGAAGTTATGGCAAAAATAGTGGAACTGCGCAAAACGGGACCCTACGCAAAAACTATTTTGGCCATAACTTCTTCGTTTCTCGCCCGATTTCGGGGTCAATTATTTATGTCGACGGAATCCTTATCTAAAGGCCCAAGACCCCGCATGATTGGAATTCCTATCCATCGTGCTGAACAAAGAGTTTCCAATTTCGGGCCAGGCCCTAGGGGGTACCCCTAGGGGTTCGGGGCTGAAAAATCTTCCGAAACGAAATGTTGTTTTTTCGCACATTAGCACATTTACATGTACTTATGGCATTTTAAACTGAGCTTGCGTAATTGGAAGGCCCAGATAGCGGGTAAATCGGCCGAACACGCCCCAAAATAGTCACTTTTCGCCTATTTTAAACTCTTACGAAGTTCTCGTAAAGCAAAATAATAGGAAAAATTGGATTTTGACTTTTAGGGGATAGCCCTTGGAATAAGGTTTCCAACGCCGCTTGAATCGGCCAAATCGGACAAATAGCCTAGAAGTTATGGCAAAAATAGTGCAACTGCGCAAAACGGGACCCTACGCAAAAACTATTTTGGCCATAACTTCTTCGTTTCTCGCCCGATTCGGTCAATTATTTATTTCGACGGAATCCTTATCTAAAGGCCCAAGACCCGCATGATTGGAATTCCTATCCATCGTGCTGAACAAAGAGCTCCAATTTTGGGCCGGACACTATTTTGGTCATAACTTATTCGTTACTCGCCCGATTCGGTCGATCTTTATGTCCACAGAATCCTTATCTAAAGGCCTGAGACCCCTAATGATTGGAATTCCTATCCATCGTACCGAACAAAGAGTTTCAATTTTCGGGCCGGGCCCTAGGGGTACCTCTAGGAGTTCGGGGGCTGAAAAATCTTCCGAAATGAAATGTTGATTGTTTCGTACATTAGCACATTTGCATGTACTTATGGTATTTTAAAGTGAGCTTGCGTAATTTGAAGGCCCAGATCGCGGGTAAAATCGGCCGAATACGCCCCAAAATAGTCACTTTTCGCCTGTTTTGGACTCTCACGAAGTTCTCGTAAAGCAAAATAATAGGAAAAGTGGATTTTGACTTTTTAGGGGATAGCCCTTGAAATAAGGTTTCCGACGCCGCTTGAATCGGCCAAATTGGACAAATAGCCTAGAAGTTATGGCAAAAATAGTGGAACTGCGCAAAAACGGGACCCTACGCAAAAACTATTTTGGCCATAACTTCTTCGTTTCTCGCCCGATTCGGTCGATCTTTATGTCGACGGAATCCTTATCTAAAGGCCAAGACCCCGCATGATTGGAATTCCTATCCATCGTGCTGAACAAAGAGCTCCAATTTTTGGGCCGGACACTATTTGGTCATAACTTATTCGTTACTCGCCCGATTCGGTCGATCTTTATGTCCACAGAATCCTTATCTAAAGGCCTGAGACCCCTAATTATCGGAATTCCTATCCATCGTACCAAACAAAGAGTTTCAATTTTCGGGCCGGGCCCTAGGGGTACCTCTAGGAGTTCGAGGGCTGAAAAATCTTCCGAAACGAAATGTTGATTTTTTCGTACATTAGCACATTTACATGTACTTATGGTATTTTAAAGTGAGCTTGCGTAATTTGAAGGCCCAGATCGCGGGTAAATCGGCCGAATACGCCCCAAAATAGTCACTTTTCGCCTGTTTTGGACTCTCACGAAGTTCTCGTAAAGCAAAATAATAGGAAAAGTGGATTTTGACTTTTTAGGGGATAGCCCTTGAAATAAGGTTTCCAACGCCGCTTGAATCGGCCAAATCGGACAAATAGCCTAGAAGTTATGGCAAAAATAGTGGAACTGCGCAAAACGGGACCCTACGCAAAAACTATTTTGGCCATAACTTCTTCGTTTCTCGCCCGATTCGGTCAATTATTTATGTCGACGGAATCCTTATCTAAAGGCCCAAGACCCCGCATGATTGGAATTCCTATCCATCGTGTTGAACAAAGAGTTTCAATTTTCGGGCCAGGCCCTAGGGGGTACCCCTAGGGGTTCGGGGGCTGAAAAATCTTCCGAAACGAAATGTTGATTTTTTCGCACATTAGCACATTTACATGTACTTATGGCATTTTAAACTGAGCTTGCGTAATTGGAAGGCCCAGATAGCGGGTAAATCGGCCGAATACGCCCAAAATAGTCACTTTTCGCCTATTTTAAACTCTTACGAAGTTCTCGTAAAGCAAAATAATAGGAAAATTGGATTTTGACTTTTTAGGGGATAGC